>WHYT01015920.1:4759-70012 GCA_009806455.1 Tetrax tetrax | reverse complement strand
GTTGGGGCTGTTCAGCCTGGAGAAAAGGAGGCTCCGGGGAGACCTGATAGCGGTCTTCCAGTACCTCAAGGGGGCCTACAAGAAAGATGGGGACAGGCTGTTCAGTAGGGCCTGTTGTGATAGGACGAGGGGTAATGGGTTTAAATTAGAAGGAGGGAGGTTTAGATTAGATATTAGAAAAAAATTTTTTACAATGAGAGTTGTAGAGCACTGGAACAGGTTGCCCAGAGAGATGGTGGATGCCCCATCCCTGGAAATGTTCAAGGCCAGGCTGGATGAGGCTCTGAGCAACCTGACCTAGTCAGGGATGTCCCTGCTTCTTGCAGGGGGGTTGGCCTAGATGACCTTTGAAGGTCCCTTCCAACCCTAACCATTCTATGATTCTATGATTCTATGATGTAAGGATTTGGTAATTACACCTTATTGTTTTGCTTAGTCGTTATGGGGTAACGTACAGCAACAACCGTATGGGACTCATTGCATTGTCAGTTGAGTTCAATACATTTTTTTCCAAAAACATTTAAAATAGAAAACTTTGTTTTCAAATGCTTTAGAATCATAACATATCTCTTAGTGCTATGATGGTAGGCAAAGACTACATGCAGTTGATAGATGGAGATGTATCTTGGCAGGCTACCACCAGTACTGTGGATAATCCTTATGAAAGCTAATAGAATCTATTAACTTGCCCAGAACTGATCATATGGCTTCAACGGAACTATGGCAGATCCACACAAGTCCACTGGCTTGTAAAGAAAGGAAAAGCATAGAACTTCTGCAGAGAAAATCTCCTCACCTATTGACACTATTACAACCCATGACTGAGTTGCTCTATGAAGCCCAACATTAGAACTTTTCAGGCCTTGGATTTCCCTCCCTCTTCAGAATGCATTAACAAGTCTGAAAAAAAAGTCCAAAATTTTCTGCAAATTCTAATTCAAATATACGAACTAAAAGCATTAAAAACTTGTTGTTTTCCATGCAGAAAATAATGAAATGTCTTTACTCCTGTCCATCCCTCTCTCTCCCTCCCACAAAAAAAAAAAGGAAGAGAAAGAGCCCATCTCTTCTAATATCAGAAAACCACAAAAGAAGCACACGTCAAACTGGGAAATTAAAAGTGAGTTTTCTTGAAAAGATTTTCAAGCCCCACAGCATTGCAGGACACTCGAGGAAGTCCCTGGATCCTCCCTGGAGCTGGAACCATTTTATGGCACTCTAAAGAGACATTAGAACACATCTGTGGAGAAATAAAGACAAGACTGGCTAGGCCAAGAAAATGGGGAGTTTACAGTTCCAATTACCTAACGTTTCAAGAAAGTAACATTTGAAAAATAAATTAAACTGACCTACTCCTGTCTCTTTGTTGTGCTTTAGTTCTAGTCACCACATAGTTTCTTGCTCACCCTCCCCCTCCCCAGTGGGATGGGAGAGAAAATCTGGCAGAAAGGAAAACTCCTGAGTTGAGATGAAGACATTTTACAAAATAGCAGAGGAAAATGACAATAATAACAAAATATATGGATTCTAAAATATACAAAGTGAACAATGCACAATTTCTCACAATGTCCCAATGACTGGTACAGCCTCTCCCGAGCAGTGCATGGAAATGAAACCAAGAAGCAAGCAAAGGAGTGAGACAGAACCAGAAATTCAGAGAGAGAGAGTGATTCCTCCGCCCCAGGTAACCCCTCTGATACACTGAGCATGACATTTATGGCATGTAATACTCTTCTTGGCCAGTTTGGGTCAATTATTCTGGCCATATCCCTCCCAGCTTCCTGTACCTGCACATTAGTGAGACCTAGAAAGCTGGACAGTGTCCTTGGTCTCATTAGCCACAACTCATAACATCAGTGTGTTTATCAAAATTTTTCATATGTTGTCGTAGTTTAGCCCTGCATGTTCAGCACAGCAGCACTCAGTGGTGACATAACTTCATTTAGGCCATGATGGTCCACTGTAAGTCTCCACTCTCCACTAGATTTTCTCACTGGCCATATGGGACTGTTAAAGGGTGAGCAAGTCTTTCTGATCACTCCTTGGCTCTCCAGTTGACGAATCAGCTTATGGATGGGGATCAAGGAGTCTCGGTTGTGCAATATTGTCGCCAGTGCACTGTGGTGGTAGTGATTGATATCTGTTGTCCTTTGACCCTCAGCATCCCCAAAATGGAAGGGTCCTCTGAGAGACCAGGCAAGGTAGACAGCTGTTTATTTTCCTCCATCTCCATAGTGGCTGTAAGAAAAGCCCACCAGTAGCCTTTTGGGTCTTTGAAATACCCCCTCCTGAGATTCTATGCCAAGAATGCACGGAGCATCTTGGCCAGTCACTGTGGAGTGCTTTTGCCACTCATTCCCAGTCAGATTCACTTCAGTCTTTGATACAGTTAGCTGTTGGGATCCTCCTGTCACTTCAGAAATACAAATAGGTTCTGCCCCTCTATAGCTTGGTGGTATTAAGGTACACTGTGCACCAGTGTCCGCTACAGCCTTGTATTCTTGTGGGTCTGATGTGCCATTGAATACATAGAGTCTAGTAAACTCGGTTGTCCCTATCCTCCACCTGGCTGGAGACAGGGCCCCTCTAGTCTTATTTACAGTATTTGCTACTCACTTTTTGTAAATATGAATCAGAAGTCCCTTCCATAGGATCAGAGGTGAGATCAGCCCTTCTATACTGTCTGGGGATCTGCCCACTGGAGACTGGAGCAGCGTTTTTCCAAGGAGAACCTCCTTTTGTGGTTGTTTTTCCTCGCAACTCATGTACCCACGTCTCTAGGACCAAGGTAGGTTTTCCATCCCACTTCGTCTTGTCCTCTCCTTGGTCATGCAAGGTAAACCACAGAGTACCTTGCTGTGTTTACTGTGTCTCTTGAGCAGGGAGAAGTAGTCTTCTAATAGCTGAGATACTGGTCTGTATAGGTGAGGAGTAAGACCTATCCTCTTTGAGTTTCTGAAACTCCTGGTATAGTTTTTCAAAGAGTTTTTTGAACATGTTTCCAGATCTTTCAGTCAGTCTTTCCACAGCTGAGACACGGGCCTGCAAGGGGGAAGAGAGATTGTCTTCATACTGTCAGAGCTGGTTAGCCACTGCACATACTAGTGGTGCCTCGTCATCTTTCCAACTCATTGCTGCCAATGAGTTGGCATACGATGATGGTGCACTCTATACAAACTTCCACCACATGGGTCAGGAATATTCAGTTTCATCTGGATCTACGGATGTCTGCGGGTCATCCAGGTTAAAATAAATCAGCTCCCGAATAGCTAATTCCCTCAGAAACTGAATACCTCTCTCCATGGTGGTCCACTTGCTTGGGTGGCATATAATACCTTCCTCGAAGAAATACCCATCCCTCACATCTGACAAGAGTCACTTCCAGAGGCTGCAGGCTTCTGACTCTCTTCCAATCACCCTCTCTACAGGATGAAATACAATCCTCCTGTACCAATTAGTAGAATCATGTCACAGTCCTGTTTTATGTGACTGAATAACTTGGATTTGCATTGATGTCTTTCACTCTTTCGTGTCCCAGCAGAATGGTTTCCACAGACCATACAAGTAATATCTGCTGTGTGTTCAGATATGAGAACATGAAGCTACTATTAGATGGCATATTGGGTCCAAACTAGGCAAGAGCCTCTTCTATTTCGACCTTCTTCAATAACTAATTGCACATTTATCCATGCAAAAGTTTTTGTGAGCAGCCTACCATTGAGCATAAACTGCCTGCGCTCATATCTTCTCAAAATGAAAAGTGACATACGGGATATATATTTACAGTTCCATATAATTTGCTGAAATATTTAAGGAGTTGAAACAGAGTAACCTGCTTTTAAGAAGAAAAATAATAATCTGCTCTCAAATGAGGCTTTGTTCTAATATCACAATTAGTAGACATGCAAAAACAATTATGAAATAATGAAATGCTCAAGGCTGAAATGAAATTTCTTTCCTAAAATAAAAGTTCTTGGAATATAAAGTTATTATATAATCAGATTTTTATACATGAAAGATCAAGCCATAACTACTGACTTTTCTGATACTTATTCCTTATTTACTATGCTGCATGAAAAAAATTATTTAGATTCACACATGCACAAATACATATATTCAAACATTATAATTTTACTGTGCTGGATGACTTGTAGACAATATAATAAAATTTTAGCCTGATCTATATTTAGCTCCAAAGCATCGGAAGATCTCAGTAAAAGCAATTTCCCTATGCCATCCTTTCTCTCCTTCCATAATCAAAAATACCTTCCTGTTCAGCTAGAAAGGTGCAAAGGTACAACCATCTCTACACTGCTAGAAGCATTGATTTTTTTTCCCCCTTTAATAAACATAAGTACAATGGCAAAGTGAAAGATTAAGCCTGAAATGAGAGTTATGGATTGCTTAGTCCTTACGTTAGAATCGAAGTCTGCATCGTAATGTCCCTAATTCTTTATTATTCTCACACTGTTGTAAAATAAAAACTTTGTCTCTCTTTGTTGATTTTATTTTATTGTGCCATATTTATACTGCACTAACCACCAGCTTCAGAGCTTCTGCTTGTTGTTTGTATAGACCCGAATGGAATTTTTGCAACCCACAGGACCACTTTTCCTTCAAGCATAATTTGACTTTTCAGGTGGAGGTTTCTGCAGGAATAGAAAATTGCCTCAGCTATGGACAAGATAATACACAGGAAGCTCCCAATAGTACTGCTCTTCTTCCCTGGTCTTTCGCCAGCGCATCTTGTTCATTCATTCAGTATTCAAGTGATTGTAAGAACTGTTTTGGAAAAATAATTACAATTTAAAAAAATCTTCATTGGGTTAGATTTCTTTTTTTTTTTTTACTGAATCTATAGCAAAGAACATGGTTTTCTCCTAGCATCATACAAAGTAAACTTTTTGGTTTAACAATAAAATGACCTTTACCTCTTCTTTTCCTGTGGCTTATTATAGTTGATGAGTTTTCTTCTTTTGAACTCTGTCTTAATCCTATAATGAAGGTACTGGGGGTGTTTTGTGGTTTTTGATGCCTAGTCTAAGTGGAGAAATGTGTTTTATGGATCTGCACCTAACACATAGATGCTTCTGACTGTGGAGTAGCGTCAGGAAGTCAGTGCTACTTTCCAGTCCCACATACCAGCAAAGAGTTTAGTTTCACAACTACACATACACCAATACAGTTTTATTCAGGGGAAAAAAAAAAAAAAAAAGGAAAAAAAAAAAAAAAGAAGATATACTAATAGGACTTCATAGGGAACAAAATTAAATATCAGTTTAAATCCTTAAAAAGTTTATAGATGTTGATCCTCTTTCTTTTAAATCCTTTGATCTGATATGGCACATACAAGAGGTGAAAGTGATTTCACTTGCAAGTGTTTTTAGGTCAAAACAGGTGATTTATTACAGTAAAGAAACCGAGGAACACCTCAAGTATTCAGATTATCCCTTCAGTCAAGCTGGATAGAATATTATGACAAGCTTCTCCCCATCTGAGAGATGGCAATTTGGCATAAAATAATGATGATAAAACTGACACAAGCTAAACTTTACTATCTCAGTACCAAACAACTTCGTTAGTCAGAATTTCATAATACAAATGGGTCTAACCAAAATCAAAGCAGCCCAAACATTTGGGACTCTTCATATCCAGACTTCTTATCTTGAGTCTTAGGAGTAGCTGATTTTTTTTTCTTAAGAGACCATGACTAGCCACAGAAGCTATATTTTCAGCTAATGAATAATATATGCTACAGGAATCCAGAAAGCTATTCTGAGTATAAAAAAATTCAACAAGCACCCAATTTCCCATACGAGTAGAAAAGAGCAGAGGGAGAGGATGTATGAATAATTAAAAAGAAAATGCTTGTGGTGTAAGTAGTTATATTATTTTTTATAATAAAGCTGAAATTTCTAATCATATTAAAATGATTTAACTATGTATAAAACATCTCCACTGAATTACCTCTTTATTTCTAACTACTTCTTCTTCCTTTTTTTAGCCAGAATTGCTCCAACACATTAAGGTTCAGCTTTCTACATGACTTTTTAAGAAAGAAATCAATAAAATGATAGCTAAAAAGGCAAACTATCCCCAGCTATATAAAGCACTACCCCATTTCACGGATTATTTAAGATGTGGCGTAGAAAATTTGGCTCATAAATGTTTTGAGGCATTATTTACATAGAGACAGGTTTCTTCTCTAACTCAGGCATTGGTAATTAAGTGCAGGGAGAAACACAGAAGCCTATAGGAGTTAAGGAACTAAAAGGTATTGAACAAAAAGGTACATATTGAATAACACAGACTTAAAACAAAAACAGAATCAACCACTTTTACTTTGGAGACCCTGTAGTAGCATAGCCTCCTAATGAATGCTTTGATGTGCTGATTCGTAATCCTACAGTATGAAGCTCAGTTGTACTCCATTCACAGTGATGAGTAAAAGATTATTATAGGAAGGAAATAAATTCGTGCATGTGTAGGGTTTTTCATAGCTAGTATGCCGCCTTGAAGAACCTTCCAAGGGAAATCCAGCTCATCTTTGCTTGGTTACACACCTGCATTGTTCCTTAATGGCTAAAGACCAAATGGGAAGATACCCGGGACGTTTGCCTGCCACCTTGAGTTAATTTTCAGGAAATAAATATAATCCTCATGGTACTACAGCCATTACAGATGATTTTGTGAGAAGTATCATCAGGTGAAAACATAAATTCACAAATTCACTTAAAGAAAGAGTGAATAGTTGCAATTCTAAAATAAATTATTACACTTTCCCCACCCCCACCCCGAAGTGTAATGTATGCTTACAAACATCCAGCTCTGCATCAACCAGTGAAATGATATTTTCCCCAACATCACCAGCACAACATATGGGAAGTATGATATGAACTGGCAAACTCCCTCTACCTGGCAAAAATATTAGTGTTTTACTGATTTTTTTTTTTTTTTTGTGCTTGCTATTTAAGTTCTTCTGGCTTCTCTATACCTACAGATTAATACAACTACAGAATTGATATTGATGTGGAGTAAGTAGCTTCTTATGTAAAAGCTTAAGACAGAACCATTATCCTAGCATAGGATCTGCCTAAATGCTCAGTGCAACATAAACTTATAGCAGAGAGTTGATTACAACATAACTGGGAAAGAGAGTATAAAATGAAATTTAGCAAAATAAAAAGGATTAATTATAGATTTGATCCTTCAATTAGTTCAATAGTTTATTGCAGGGCAGGGTGCCTTAGAGTTCATTTGCACAGCAGCAGAGATCCATTTCTCCATGCATTAATCCAAGGGAGTTTTCCTGAAAAGCTCTGTAAGCACAGATTCCAGACCACAGATCGTGTCACTTTTGACTTCTATAATATATTCTAAAAACTAGTGTGCTTTAAAATTCTCGGACTACATGAAACCAAATGAACTTGGAGGCAAAGATGAAAAACTGATGTCAAGATCAGAGTGGCGCTAACTATGACCAATATCAGGGCTAGCATTAGTGTCATGAGGCTTGAGGAAAGGTGACCTAAAATCTGACATTAAAGTGGAGACACATCAAAAATCTCACAGTGGAAGTTTTCGTATCCTTGGAACAGTAACATTCTTGATCTCACTCTTTCAGCACAAGAAATGGAGGAGATCATTTGAACCATATTTCTAGTCATAACCAAAATGCCACAGAGAGGATATAATAAGAAAGGAACTTAATTAAAGGTTGTTTGCAGCTTGCAAAGGACAATATAGGTTGAGCTTTCTTGTCCCAGCATCAGAAGTCCATTAAAGAGTCGTGAGAATGAAGAACAAATGGAAGGAAAGGAAATTACAGATTTTGGTTATTACATCTAACTCAAGTGACACTCCTTGCAAAATTTCATCTCTCCTCATGTTTAAAGGTGCTGCATACAAAAAGCTTTTAACTGAGGAATTGCCTAGCTGACTTTAAACCAGTTTCCAAGTAGGAAGCTGTGGCTGGTTTTCAGGGTTGTCCTTTTATATTATTTATATCTTTCACCAAATACTTGTAAAATAACCAATTATTCCCTAAAGAATGACTAAACACAGGGAAAAGTACTGTGCAGTGCCAACACTGCGTTGTTGAAGAATTCAAGAGCGTCCAGATTTTTTTCATCAAATTCTATCTCCAGATGGAGCAGCAGAGCTACCTTTTTGTCGTAGGCCACCTAGCTTCCAATTTTACAAGATTTTGAAGGTAGTTTTGCCTACAGATTTGTCATGCCTGTATTTTTTTTCTTCATATTTCTTAAAGATACATATTTTTGTCACTTTTGTTACCTATGAGCAGGAGTTTATATCATAGAATCATAGAATGGTTGGGGTTGAAAGGGACCTCCAAAGGTCATCTAGTCCAACCTCCCTGCAAGGAGCAGGGACATCTTTGACTAGATCAGGTTGCTCAAAGCCTCATCCAACCTGGCCTTGAACTTTGCCAGGCATCCACCACCTCTCTGGGCAACGTGTTCCAGTGTTCTACAACCCTCAGTGTAAAAAATTTTTTCCTAATATCTAATTTAAATCTACCTCCCTCTATTTTAAAATCATTACCCCTCGTCCTGTCCTACTGAAGACCCTCTCACCATTTTTTTTTAGGCCCCCTTGAGGTACTGGAAGAGTGCTGTCAGGTCTTCCCGGAGCCTCCTCTTCTCCAGGCTGAACAGCCCCAACCCTCTCAGCCTGTCCTCATAGAAGAGGTGCTCCAGCCCTCTTATAATCTTCGTGGCCCTCCTCTGGACCCTCTCCAGCTGGTCCATGTGCTTCTTATGTTGGGGGCTCCAGAACTGGACGCAGTTCAGTTCTGCAGACAGAATATATTAACATTTTTTGGAAGGACAGGCATTCTTTTCTCTGATATCAATGTTTCCTAAGTGAGAGAAATATTGTTTTTTTCTTTTCTTGTTTCTCAAGAAAGATTTACTGAGCATGAGTCTCCCATTAATGAGATACACTAATTAGTGACTTGTACATGTGAGAAGTAAAAAAGGAGCTAGAGGAAGAGAAAAAAAAAAGAGCTATGCTCTGAGGACTTTTTTCTTCTCAAATTTGTTTTCATGTTTCATCTTTCTTTGCAATAACACCAAGAGTTTCCTAACTTGGCAGTACTTGGCATAATTAATACTGATTACTGCACTGATTAGTATCATCTAGATAGCAAGATAACTGGCAGAATAGAAATAGCTAGATACACAATTTTTCAAACAGTTTCATAAACTCCTTATGGGTTTCATATTGCTCATTTCCAGCTTGGCCATGAATTGTTTTCTACTGTCAGAGTCACTGAAGTATGCAACTAAAAGACTGCTGTTGTTACAATAATGAGAAAGTTATTCTCATGAGATTGAATTCTGATTAAAGGAGTGTCTTTCTACTTCCTTTGAAAACTCTGCAGTTCTTCAGTGGTACTCTGTCAAATGGCTGAAAACATCATACATACATACAAACATGTTTTATATCTGTTGTTCACTGTTAGAATCCAGTCAGGTTTTTGAGATATACACAGAGAAAGATGTCTAGTGCATGCTAACCTAGGTTGAAAACGGCTCATCTGAGTAGCTTTTCTATGGCTACACTATGCAATTAAATATCTTGCTTGATCCTTAGCTTTTCAAAGTTTTCAAAGGTAAAGACCATTCCACATAGAAATTAACTTTTTGTTTAATGAGGAAGTTTTCATCTCCACATATCACAAGGTTAGGATTCCATCAAGAGGCTACTATTTCCTAGTAGCCTCATGTACTTACTATGATATTTAAGTGTTACTGCTCACAGTAGTTTCTTGAATGTTAAATTTCTAATTATACAATTCCTTCAGCAACAGAGTTCAAAGACTTCCTGTATTTCTGTCTACTTCCTAGAATTTCACACATGTACATATCAATAGGATATCTAAAGATATGTTTGTTTATTTCTCTAGTGATCACAAACTACTGAAAATTGACAGTGGTAGCCGAACGTCCTCAGTCAGCAGAGACAGAAGAGTCATCTGAGAAGCAATACCTGCAAAAGTTTCACTGCTCTGAAAATGCATCATTATAATGTTGCGTGGCATGGAGTATTTTAATATACTCTGTTAACAGAAATGAAAGGGACACACCAGAGATTTGAAGTGCACATCTTCAGAAAGGTATAGTATTGTGGGAGGTTTGACCACACAGAGCTCATTCCCTGAAGTACATTACAGTAGCTTTGAAAACATAAAGCTTATTCCTTGAAGTATAAACAGCAGTAGCAATAACATTCAGTGTATAGCTGTCAAGTTATAGCTACAAGTTTTTCAGCTTCATGAAATCTAAGGAAAATATAGTGTACCAATAATAAAGCAATTATTTGACAAAATACAAGGCTTACAGTCCTAGGTTCCTGTTAACTCAGTATAAAGTCTTGTACATTGTGAATGAAGATATTGTATTCTTCCATTGGAGGAGCATAATTTTACATTGGACATCTAAAAATACAGAAAAGACTCAAAATTACACCATTGTTTTTCAGAGTATGAATAGCCTTACAGCATAGTTTAGATAAATAATTCATTATATCTTACAAGCTCAAGCTTGAGGCTGCCATTCATCCTGTGACACGATTATTTTGGCAGGTCATTACATTTCCTTACTTCTCCAACTGCAAAATGGAATTGCCTCATCAGTTGCACAAAGCACTAGGATTTACCTGCACATCAAAATGCTAGGCAAATGACAAAATCAATAATTTTATGTTTTTCTTGATTTCATGGCACGTTCATAATTTAATTACAGGTTAACGGTCAGGATTTTTACATTTTTACTTTTAAATGAAATTAGTTGAAGCATGGAAGGAGTAGAATAGGAATAGCTGCTTTAGAGCATTTCCAGTTCTCTGCTCGAACTGTAACTAAAAGAAGAGATAGAAATGAAGAACCTTTTCCTCCTACGTGCACTTGGGTAAGATCTAGGTGGTGTGTGTTTCTGAATAAATAGAATTTGTAACTAAGTTTTTTAAGAACCAGAGTAAACTCAAAGTATCAAAACATTTATTGTTATTAAAATAATAGAAACATGTAGTGATGAAACTATTATCTTATTTTAGGAAATGAAATGTTGTTTAACAACTAAAAGGTATTTCAAGTCTATAGTATATATTCTATGACATTCATTCTTACCTTTTTCATGTACTGGACTTATTATTTGGGGGAAGAAAGCAATTCTAATAGCAGAAGAGGAAAAAGCAAAATCCTCCTCCCTTTCACCACAGGGAATCTCATGCTAATGAACATCAAAGTTGAGATCTGTCTATTGGGCCTAAGGAAATAATTTTCCTGTAAAGATATGCCAGAAGTAAACTCATCTCCAGAGACGGTGAGAGGGAACAGTAATCAGCATGGCAATTCTGAAAAAAAAAAAAAGTGTTAAAGCATGGAAAAACATACGCAACAGAGAAGCTCTTGGATTCTCAGTTACACCTTAGCACTAGTTCATATATCTGTCTGTGGTTAACTTGGCTTCGATTACCTGAATTCATCACATTTCATGTACGCTGAGGTCGTCAAACCATCCCACACCTCCTACTCTATTGAGGGAAAACTTACTGCAAAGATTTGCTCCAGTTCACAACTGAAAGCTAATAATGCTACATCAGATTTTCCTGGCCCTTACAGCATCTTCTTTCTCCTTTGCCTTGCTTTAAGTGATAAGGACAAATTTGTGTGCGTGCAAACCAGCTGGGGTCAGGTATTAAGATTTGCTTCTAAGGTATCTGAAATTCAGGTTATTTCCTTTTGGTGAAAGGAAGCTAAAGGGAACTTCTCATTGTAGAAAATGGTCTTTCAGTGCTGTCCTGGAAGAATCTGTCCCTAACAGTAAGTTGGTTTGTTTAAAAAAAATCATTTTTAACTTAGTTTTAAACATTTTTTAAGTGAGTTGTCAGCTCAGGGTATCTAGATTGCTAATGAACAATTTCTTTCTAATACTACTTAAAATTTTAAATTTTTTTTTTTGTGATTAAAAAAAGTCTGGGAATGGTGTGAATTTAAGTACATTTCCCTTTTATGATGCCATCTCCCCGATATTCCAAGAATTCGGGCATGCTTAGGGAAGCAAAAGGGAGGTATTTACCTCATAGGACTGTGTCTTACATCTCACTGCTAATTTCTCAGCCTTCTTTTGATTGTCAGCTTGCATAGTTCACGACATCTGGTACATTCGTGTCCTGAAGGACACAAAACCCCTTGAGTCAGACACAAAAATTAACCTGGATATTTTTCTTCATGAATTATACATAGACTACATACCCTGAGTCACCTACAAAAAAAAATCATGAAAGATGTGTGACTCAAATTATGTGTTTCCACTAAAAGAGGGTTTAGTTTATTATATTTAAGTTTGGAGGGCTTATTGTTTTCACAGACTCCCTCTCACTGCCAGTTTGCCTTTGTTGTATTACTGCTTTCTTCTTTTCAAACATTTTCCTATCATCCCACTAAGTCAAGAAGATAAAGTAGTTTCTTTGAACTAATATTAGTACAGTTCTGCGGAACTGGCTGTCAAGAGATACTCTAACAGAAACAGTCTCTGAAATCCACAATGTGCCAGAACTTGCTCTCTGTTTTGCACCGTACATGATCACCATAGAAATGGGAAAGCAAGAACACCCACCATCCCCTAAATCCATTCTAAAAACATTGGTTTAGTATTTCATAACTCAGGAGACTAAGACCAGAGTAAAACTATTTTGTCAAACTTCTCGGATGATGTGTGAGCCCAGAAAGTAAAAATAATTTTCAAAATGCTTATCTTTGCAACAAGGGCTAGTGGGTTTTAGTCCTGCATTTTCCTTATTTATTGACACCAACTTTTCCTGAGTCAGTAAAACTACCTGCAGTAGTAAGTGATCTCCACACAAGTAACAAAGTTTGGTCCAGAATAATTAAACAAACTTCCTGAAGTATATATACAAAACATTAGAATTGTATGATATATCTTTTAGAAAAAAATGTAAAAAAGTAGAACAATTGTGATTGCTCTGAAAATTGCAAACAAGGGGGAAAAAAAAAATCCCAGTACAATTGAAATCAGTTATGTGTAAATATTTTATACACCGAGAGGGAAGAGTCCCAACAAATACCGCTTTGTCCTTTAAGTCCCATTCAAATTCTTAAGTTTCTGACTAGGTTCTAGATATCCTAATATTTTCTAGGTATTACATGTAATGTGAGCGAATCAATGTGAACTTTCAGAATGACAGCTTAGGGATTATAGCAGAAAAACAACAACAGCAGCAGATTTATACTATTTTTTATACAACTGAATTGAGTGGTGGACTTCATGGTAAAGCAGTAAAAAAAAAGATACTAAAATGTGTTTGAGAATAGACAGAATCTCCTCAAGATAGAATTGTTCCATGAGTTCTTGACCTACATTTCACTTTGAAAGAGCAGGAAAGTAAAACTTTAAAAAAGCAAAGGAAGTAGCAGAAATTAATTTTACCATTGCACTTATGAAGAATATGAAGGTGCAATCTGTGCTATTGGTGTGATGATGTAGATCAAAAACAAAAAAAAAAAAGAACCAGCAAGGATTTACAAAGCTGTAACACAGACTTCTTTTCCTTATAGTCTTGTACAACTTTTCTTCAAACATATGCTTAGTGCTAAACATCTAGAAGCTATCAAAAGCAGAATGCACATATTGCATGAAAGGAAAATGGAAAAAAGTCCTAGGGACACAGTTGCATTTTTAAAGCTGCAGACCTAGTTACAGTTGGGAGAAGTTTTTTTTTCAGGTTAATTTGGTGTTAAATATATGAGAGAATTAGATTAAATTCTAATAATATTTAAATAAAATAAAATCTAATTAAAATATTTACCTACAAAGCTTTAATTAATCTCTATACAAATTTTAGAGTATTAATGCAGGTCTACTTTTGGGAAGATTAGTATGTATCTACTACCACAGAATATGTGAGATTAGAAAAAACAGACAAAGAAAGAAGTCTAGAAGGGTGTTTCTATGGAACTATAATAATCAAGAGCTAGAGAAGATAGTAATTTTGTATGCTATAGCTAAAGAGGTATATAATCAGAAATATGGGGAAAGTTTGTGATCTCAAGCTCAAACCACCATTATTTATGCTGTATGCTTTCTGTCTAGCTCTTTGTAAGGTGGTAATTACTATCAATTTTCAGAAGAAAACATCAAGGTTTTGAGCAATGATGTGGTGGTACCTCTTTGGAGTTAGTTGAAAGAATATTAGTTCTTCCAAAGAGGATTCTAAGAACTTTAGTGAGTAGCAATAGAAAGTTTTCTTTCTTATATTTATTGTACCATAACATAAAAATTGTTAAGAACTCATTTAGCAAAGCATGCATACATAATGGAAAAGCTAGGACACCATTTCCTGTTTATATACTCTGATATCAAAAAGGAGAGGAATGGAAGGTCACACCCTCTCATCTCACTTCAAAATCTGCAGCATCCGTAAGACAAATGGGAAAAAATCTTCACTAGCAGACAGCACAAAACAATCCTCTTCCTTGTGGCTCTGTATCCTCAGTATCCCACCCTTCCTGTATCTTAATATAGTAAGTGTGGCAACAGCTAAAAACAGGCTTATCAGGGCTGGGCTAATTAGCACACTCAGTGAGTGCACTTAAGCCATTAAGTCCTCGGCAATATGGGAACTGCACAGATTAAATAAGGAACAGGTTTGAGATCAACTGGGATCAAGGTGATTGGTTGAACCTTCAGCATCAAGCATTTGATTGATCATTACAGGATCCTTCCAGATGGGAATTTTCTACAGTTCTTGAAATTCTCCAAGGCAGCTCCTGCTCTGTCTCATCTGATTTGTGTGCTTAAACTTGTTGTCTGACGTCCTGGATGAAGGCTCCAAAGTCTCCCCTGAGTGGTTTCTGCTGCAGAAGTGGTCACACTATACATAATAAAGATATTTATAAGCAGTCAAGAGAAACTGTTCCAGCAGAAATTGTACTAGGGGTCAGGTCTTGTATGTGGTTAAGATAATCAATAGCAATGAATTACACGTATTGCTGGAGTGGTCACATGTGACCATGGGGAAATGGAATATAAGAACCAAACAGAAGAGCAGTTTGGGGAGTCTCACCCAATTCAGCTAAAGATGCTGCTGCTACCAGATCTCTTGCAATGGAGACTCCTGTCACTACTGAACAGCAACGGACCATCCTGTTTCCCCGTGAAACTGTCACATTATTCTGAGATCCAAACAACTCAACTTTATGTCTCCTTTTTAAAGACTCTGTTGTGAGTGTCCGTACAACACAATAACACAGCTAATTATTTTAGCTGAACAGCAAATATACACTATATGTCTAGTACTGATGTTCATGATTGCCAGAAAACTACTCAGCAAATCCCTTAGAATACCCACAAGGTACCCATAGCAAGACTATGTCATCATTGTCATATTTTCTTTCTAAAATGTGTATTCATTGCAAACAAAAAAAAAGAGGAAGAGCTGCAGACAAAATGAGATTATGAAAGTTTAAAATCCAAGGGAAATCTTTTGTCTTTGTTATGCAAGAGGCAACTCAAAAATCTAATCACAGTAATCCATTCTAGTTTTACATGAAGAAAAATCATGTTATAAACACAACCTTACCTCATTGAAAATCTGCACACCATTTTGTTTGTTTGTTTGTTTGTTGGTTTTAAATTCAAGTACCATCTTTGGCAAACTATAACTATGATTTCTTGGCATAGCTTTAAAATTAGTAATTAAAATATTTTGTAGAGCTAGTGAGCAAACTACTGATATTTTCTGTTCTTGATAGGATGGTTCTTAGAGTAATTTTTTACTGATCACAAAAATACAACATTACAGTAATAATATATATTGAGTAAACACATTTTTTAAAGCTTCACAAGACAGATCCACCTTTGAGATAAAAACCAGATACTAAATGCAAACAAAGAGCTTTCATTCTTTCCTGACAACATGAAGAGTAGACTAAATCTATCATATTAACTAAAATCTTTGCTAACAGAAAGTAAATAAAATTTTGGTAGCAACAAAATTATGAAAACTAAAAAAAAAACCCATAAACCTCAACAAATCAAAATTTCAGGAGCAGAATGAAGATCAAAGAGAAGGAACAGGGAAATTACATGTTAGCATAAAGAAAATCAAATATAGTGGAAGTAAAATAATGGAGGAAATAGAAAAATATTTAAAGAACGTAGAGAGAATAAGAATAAAAACATTTTAAAAGTGGTTCACAGAATCAGAGACAATGCAAGTTGTAAGGGACCTCAGGATGTCATCAAGTTCAGCCTCCTGTTCACGGCAGAGCCATCTCTGGGGTCAGACCCGGTTACACAGGGCTTTGTCCAGTCAGACCTTGAAAACCTCCAGGGACAGAGATTGCACAGTCTCTGTAGTCAACCTGTCTCAGTGCCAGGCTGTCCTCATGGGGAAAAACTTATTCATCCTATGCAGTCTAAACCTCTCTTATTTAAACTTTTTCAAGTTGCCTCTCACCCCTTCCTCACACACAGTTGTGAAGAGCCTGGCTCCACCCCCTTGATAACCTGCCAACATGCACTGTCTGGCTGCTGTTATGTGCCTCCTCCACGAGGCTGAAGCAACCCCTATCCCTCAGCTTCTCCCCATGGAGGAGACGATACTGCAGATGTGATCTAATAACTGCAGAGCAGAGGGAGATTATCACTGCCTGTACTGGCTGGCCATGCTCCTTTTCAAGCCGAAACAGTTGACAAACTTTGTTGACTGAAGTTCAACTCAGTGCCCAGCAAGCCCCAGGACCTTTCCTCTGAAGCTGCTCCCAGTCTGCCTATTCCCAGCCTGTGCTGTTGTAGACACTCCACTGTGCCAGGGGCAGCACTTGGTGTTTGTACTTACTCAATTTCACAATGTCCCTGTTGGCCCATTCCTCTAGCCTATCCAGGTCCCTCTGGATGAGATTCTATCCTGGAGCATATCAAGTTGTCTCCCTAGTTCAGTGTCACCCGCACACTTGATGAATATGTGCTCTGTTACCTCCTCCAGGTCAGGTGTTAAAAGACAAAAGTGTATGACAGATTTCAGTACAGAGTCCTCCCCTTCTACAAAACTCAAGGTAAAGCATGACCTGATAAGCATGACCCTTTGGGGCTGATCATCCAACCAGCTTTTTACCAGTTATCACCCCTCCAAACTATAATGTCCTAGCTTGGATACAAGAATATTTAGAAGACAGTCAGGTTTGTCAGATATGATTCTCCCTTGGTAAACACATGCTGGCTGTTCCTAGTCACCCTCCTCTCCTCCACATGCCCAGAAAAGTGTTTCAAAAGAACTCGGTCCATGATTTTCCCAGGGCCCAAACTGAACCTGTCCAGACTGCCTTTCTCATTTTTTTTTTTTGGTCTCTATTTGAAGACAACGAAATAATTTGCCTGTCTTCAGGCATTGCAGGCCTCCCCTGGTCTCCATGAGCTTCATAACAAGATAGTCTTGGAAGGGTATGAGCTTGTTCTCCACCTCCAAGTTGGATGCAGGAAGAACTAGACAACCAATCTTTTACATCCAAAGGGTGTCAGCCAGACTTGATGGTACTCAGTTTTGCCAAGAGCCATGCTCTTCCAAAAGCAGTAAGGGAGGGGCTGTTCTTTCCTACAGGTGAACAGTTCTTCTGACCATCTGACAAAACTGATACATTATTTTGCACTGCATTTTTATTTTTTCTTGTGCTGGGGGAATAAGTTCTTTCATTCAGAGTAAAATGTCCGAGGCAATTTCAATGGGACTGTTATTGGAATTCAATGAAGAATACAGCGCAGACATGTCAGTCAAAATTTAGTTACACAGGTCTGGATTAGACTTTCAAGAAAAGAGCAAAAAGAATCTGCCAAGAGCAAAACTAGATACTTAAACCTTAGCTTGGCATCAGATCAAGATGTTTTAAATGGGGCAAAAGGACAAGTTCTTCCCTAAGGAACAAAATCAGCTTGAGAAGAGACAACTCATTTGTTACTTCAGACATCTCAAGAGCTCAAAGTGACAATGGACAAACGATGACAAATTGCAGGACTGATGTCAACACTTCAGATATTGCTTACGATATGGGTTCAGTGTTACACATTGTTGGATGACTAAAACACCAATATTTCTGAGACTTGTTGGACAGTGTTTGTAAATAACCTGTACTACAGGTACATGGATTGCTGGTCTGCAAAACAAAGTACTGTATCAAACAATACATCACAGATAAACACAGAATAAACCAATGTTGGCTTCACAGGATTGGGAAAGAAGAGGAAAAAATGAAAACAAAAGTTTATAAAAAACCCACAATGATTACCTCAGGAATATTTAAGAAATAACAGTGATCTGAAAAATTCACACTTCTTAATAACAGGGGAAAAAAGTATGTTTGCCTATTTATTTCTTTTGCAAATTAAAAGCTAAATGGTATGTCTCCAGAATTAAGAACACTACTCAGCTTGGTCATGACGATTATGAGAATATCTACTCAAGAAATCTTAAAGTTTCTTAATGCTGAACATGAAATAGTAGTATCACTTTTAAGCTGACTCTGCCTCAGTGGCTTCCAAGAAGGTAAAAAAAAATCTAGCTACATGTTTTAGGGCTATTCATTGTTCTTTAACTTAAAATTGTTAATGTAAGGATTAAATTTACTGGGATAATGTCATCCATCACATCGAATTATAAGTATTCTACAAGAAATCAACTGTTTCATAAAGAATGTAAAGCAGTAATGGAAAGGGAATTTTAAAGATGAAGTAAAATTAAAATCAGTAGACAGGCACAGAATAAAGTGGGGAAAAGACTGAAGAGATTTGAAAGACAGTTACAAGATCAAGAAGTCCACTCCTGAATGGACTCTGTGGTTCAAGTTTTGTCGAGAAAGAGAAGAGAAAAATCAGTAAGAATTGTTTAAATATGTTGGTTCCAGGTCAAAACAAAGAAGTAATCTAACCTGACAAAGAAATTTTATCATATAAAAATTACAATCTACTCAAGGCAATAAAAATAGCTCCATTATTCTTTTAAGCTTTCTGTTTTTAAACAGAAAAATTATACATGTGTATATACCTTTGAGATCATAGCTTATCTTTCACAAAATTAGCTATGTATTGCTATCCAGAGAGTGTAAAAGACTTATGTCAGATTAATGTTTATTGCGTGCTGGATTTCAGTGCAGATATGATAGTCAGACTGGGCTTTTAGCCCTAATTGAGGAAGTACTAAATCACTTATCAGCTGAGTATCATAGTGTCTCCTACAGTTAAATAAAAGAAAACACATAAAGATAACATCAGCAAGAAACGTTACCATGCTGCCACCAGCAAAAAGAGTAATGAATAGTAACAAAATGTAGAAACCTTCATGATGTTATTTATTACAGTAGTAGTAGAGTCTCTCTAGCCTGAGATTCAATGCCCAACATTAACAATATGATTTATCCTATACATCTCTAGTGCTTCAGTCTGTTGCAATCATACACATTAACAGATTTCAAAGACAAAGAATTATAATTTAAGAAGTACAATACATGCTCTAAAATGGTCTGTTACTATTTAAAAGTAGAAAATGCAATTTCTAATAAATACAGTGCTGAATCTTTCTTAAACATATATTTAGAAAGCTTTTCCTTTCTGTCAACCAGATATTGCTGGTGTATTTGCCTAAGCAATTCAAAGTTCTTTCAGAAAACCAAAAAACTAACTGTTCATCTAAAGATGACAGTATAACACAGAGGGAAAAAAAAAAAAATCATGATGCTACTTCAGTTTAAAACACAAGGATACAAAGAGAAAAATTATATACTTTTTTTTTTGCCTTTCCCACCCTCTTTTGTCTTTCCAAGCTAGCTGAGACTCAGTGGTTGAATACAATAGGGTTCTGGTCACATCTGGAATTGCAAAGTCTTCTCACTTCTACAGGCACCATTCCAAGATAACACACATTTTTTAATGCTGGAAAGAGACATCTAATATTATGTCGGTAGTACCAAGGAAATGACTTAATAAGATAAGACAAGCAGTTGGTAGAAGAATGCTATTGTTAAAAAAAAATTAAAATAATGTTCTAAGATCTCAGTTTACCTTTTTTTCATTGTTGAAAATCAGCTGCTTTGAATAAATTGAAGATAATTTTAAATTATTACAAAAAAGTGAATCCAAAGAAAAAAATATTTCAGCACTGAACTAGTCAAAAATAGATATAAAATTGCACCACAAAACGTACCAAGTGAAGACAATTTTATAAAGAAAAAAGAGTAAATTTTAATTTATTATTTTGAAACTGAATTTTAAAATATAAATTTTTAAAGAGCCAAAACTCATGAAAATTTTTGTAAATAAAAGTGCATCAAGTAAAACTTTTTTCTTTCCTAAGGCAGCTCATAAAGTCAGTGGAGTGATTTGCTTGCAATATTTTGTTAATATTCTACTTTCAAAGGATCTTCAGGTAAATTTACAGATCTACTTACTTGGTTTTAAAAGCCTGAATAGTTTTGAATTTTTTTTTCTCCCTGTGAACAACTAAAGGCAACTTTATCTGAGAATTGCTTCTAATTCTATATTCAGTCTATACAACTAATCATTGGGAAAAATGACTGTACAAAGTGAAAAGGAACTACCAATTTCTATGATGCTGTATGTTATTTTGTTTGAATGGATACTTTTGAATATCCATTTAACAATAGGCTCTTACATTCACAAGGATTCTAGAAAAAGAATCATAAATTTTCTATAAAACAAGACATAAATCCTAGGCACCATAAAAACAAGAAAAGCTGAAATGCAAAATTAGGTGATGAGATCCTAACAAATTCAAGTGCAGGCAGGCATCCAGATACCTTTCAATATATGGACTTAATATCACATACTCAAAGCCACAAAGGAAGTTTGTGGCAAAGCAGGAAATTAAGCTGGGGCCCACTGTAGCATCACAGATGGTTTTGTATAATCATTTACTCTATATATGAAGTGACCCTTATTCACAGGAACCTGCAAACACCACATCTGATGAATAAATCTGCTATTTCAGAACCAAACTCCTTCACCACAAACTCCTTCACCGCATGGCAAGCTTTGGAAGCTAGGAAGTCATTTGTTTGTTGTGTCTTCTTTTATGCCATTGGTCCAGTTTGGCACTAATTCATTCTTACAGTTCATCAGAGCAATTTTTTTAATCATTCATACCACAGTATCAGTCTCCTGCTGTGAAGGCCCTTGGTGCATCATGCTTCTGAGCACTTTTGTATCTGTGCTGCAGCGGCAATATTAATTGCCACTAATGTTTCAGTGAAGACTGATATTCATGCTGAGCAGAGTTGGCTGCCAGGCAAATTGTGTTAATCAAAGGTCATTAACCCTAGTGAATGGGATCGTGAGTCAGCTACAACTCTGAGGTAAATCTATCTGGACCTTTTCCTAATTCTATATTCCTTAAAGAACACTGAAATGCTTCTAGTTGAGTTTGATTTTTTGTTTGGTTGTTTTTTTAAAGTAAAATAAAATTAAATAAAATGCAAAAACAAAACCAGAAAAATCAAGACAAAAAAAAACCACAGAAAAGTTGAAGTTAGCAAGTCTGCCAGAATAGAACTGGAGAAGGCTAATACCTGCTACTCCTGGCCATTGGGTCCTTGCAGGCAGATCCTTGCTTCCAGGTTTAGTTTTCTGTACGGATGTTACTTTACGAGCTGAACTGAACTGTGCTGTATCCCCTGTTGTCCCTCAGACAGCTCTTTCCATCAGCTCTGAGGCTTACTACTCCCTCCTTCATGTTGCCATCTGTCAGTCCCTCTGCTTGAGCTGCAAATTCACAGTTTCATGCTGTGAATTTCCTCCTTGCCACATCTGAAAGTTTCTTCAGCAGCTCACCAGAGAAGGACAAGTCTTCTCCCCTTACCAAAAGATCCATCTCACCCAATTACTCTTCCATTTAAAAGAACAGTGAATAAAGTTAGGAAGAAAGGAAAAAGAAAATAAATCCCCAAGCATTGTCACTCACAATGAATGTATTTTAGAGATTTCAGTATTATCCATTCATTCTTAACAGGAAAAGTATATAACTTGCCAGGAGGAATGAAAAATAGCCCTGCAATTCCTCCTGTTACATGACTGGCAAGTACCAAAATTAGTTTGGCAGTAGGAGTGAGTGCTTAGCTTGACATAGCAGTTTTAGGCAATTTACTTCCATTATCCAGTTGCTTCTATATAATCCACAATATCTAGGTTGCTCTGGAGTAGAACTTCAGACTTTAAAAAATACTTTTTTTTTTTCTATTTAATTATTAATGATTTAACTCACTACTTTGGTAAGCAGCATCTCCTTCTTCCTGGAATCTAAAAATAGAGTTTCTTTATTATTTTAAATTGCCATTTTCCTGTAGGGAAAACAACAAAAAACAACTGTATTACAGGTAGTATGTGCTGGTTTTTTAATCAATAGCCTTTCATTGACTCAGCTTTTATTCTTCAGACCATAGCAAACATTTGAGTAATATGTGCTGTACTATTAGCACCACTCAAAGCTGTGATTATTGAAAATAGTAGCTTACATTAAAACAGAGTTAAACAGCTCGCTTACCCAAATGATGTATTTTCTTCCTTATTGCAAATCATAGCTGAGAGATGGATAAAAACGCATTTTTGGACACACTGAATTTGACTTGCATGCCTTTAAGATGCTTTCCTATTTGAACTAGTTCATTGTTCCTGAAGTATACAGTATTTAGCCACATTTCTTCTGCCTAATAGATCATAAATTATGATCCTCCATTCAAGGACTCAAAAATGTTCTTACATATATCTTTAACCATAAGGTCCTTTTTTTGACAGAACACATAAGAATATAGCACTAAAGTAAGAGCAGAAACTGATTCAATAGAGGATAACAATCTCAGAGTTGTTCATGTAACACTAAGAGAACAGCTGTTTTTACTCTTGTTTTCAAGACCATGTTTATTTAAGCTCCTTATTTACGTTGACTTGTAGTATTCTGAATATAGTAATCCTCGCAATGCTGTCTAGAGAATGGCTGGTCTGTATCTATCATATGTCACTAATACTATTTGTTTTGACATGTATTAAACTTTTAAGACTCTGACCAGTTTAATTAGTCCACAGAGCTTAAGCTACTTTTCCAGACCAGTCACCAGTGCCTGACTCAACAAGGAATGCTGTTGTCCAGTAATCATTTCACTGGACAATTAATTTAGTCAGCATTTCTAAAGCTTTCCTCCAAAAATCTTGACTGATGAGGTACATACTTTGTGACTTTCTTTGCCTATATGGTTTTGTTTGCTTTCTTTCCATTCTTTCCATCTCCTCTATGTACCTGTCTGATATTGTAGATACTTCCTAAAATAGTGTGGATTGACATACTTCGCCTTTCTTTCTCCATTCCTCTAATGGTCTGAGGCTTCACTTGGCACCTCAAGACATCCTTCTGTCATATACTCCTGACAGTCATGCACATGATTACTTTGCAACTTACTTCCTAGCAAATTACACCCCTTCGAGCTTGGCAATTGGCTCCTCAGAATGGGACCCTCCCTCATGCCAACCAGGTACGAGGATACAGGAATTTCAGAAGTTGCCTGATTTGATTGTGTAACTCCCAGGGAGTAATAACCCTCTTTAGAGAAAGAGACAATAGCAAAAAAAAAGAAAAGTAGATTTAATTGTATTGTAAGTGAAATTTTGTGTCATTTTCTGTAGAGCTCTTTACCTTAGCTCCAGGGAGGTATTTTCAGGGAGATATTCTGATCACTGCTCAATCACATGTCAATGAGTACATTGAGTCCTCCTTTGACTTGTCACTTTATAAGAGAGATATTATTTCAGACTTGACACACATATTCTTAAGTTTGGAAATGCTGAATTTTATCTAATTCATAACTGAAATTTTCAAGGTGGTGCAGTTTGTTCTTAATACTGAGGCCTTCTAGCTTTGGGGATTCAACAAATTTCACCATAGCCCTCTAAATTTTAGGTTGAAATAATTAATAAATGTATTTCAAAATACCAATATTGAGACATTCTATTTGTGGTGATACTGAAGAATGATTTTTCTCACTTTATTCTCTTCTTTTGGTGTAGCCAACTGTTATCTACCCATTTACACTTTTAGTACCAAATTCTTTCTTGAAACTGAGATGGATGAGATTTACTGCAATCATTTTCTCAAAAAAATTCCATGATTTTCCTCACTGAATCATCTGTGTTCTCATTTTGAAGCCTGTTCTGTGAATCTGTCATTATTTGAATTCTGTTTTTTCCTGAAAGAATTCAGATTAAGTATTGAAACATTTTTATTCAATTAACTTCATATATTTTTTTTTTCCATTTAAATGTGAAATTATAGGTTTGTTATATGACATTTTACTAAGATGTTCTGCTTTCACATTATCCCATGTGATCCATCATAAATAAATAAATACATAAATGAAGGAATAAATAAATGAATAAATAATGAAGAGAGCTGGCAATAGAAAAAACTTCGGGAGGATGTGTGGTTAAGAAGTATAAATAAGTTACAGAAGAGGGGAAAAGAGAGGAGTGAATAGTTTGCTGACATTCAACTAAACTTTAATCATTCTCTTTCCAAAGAGGTAATTGCTATTTGCAGGAGTTCTAGGTCATGATCCCATCTTGCACCCAACTTAGAAGAAGTACCTCAACAATACAGCACACCGTGAGACCTGGGCTGTGAATGAGCACATCTTCAGGCTTCCTAAAGTGCACTGCATCATTAAAAATAAATCAAAGCCTGTAAAAGTTGACATACTGTAGCTGTTTTCCTCACCCCACCTGCTTTAATTTGACACATTTTCAGAGGAAAGTCAGTATTCATTCCATATCTAAACCTGTCAAATCCTTTTCCTTTACTTAGAGAAGTCAAGTTTCTTAGTACAGCTTACTGAAAAGCCAACCAGACAACTTATTGTGTGCAATATTTCAGTGGGAAAAAATAATAAAGAATATACATAAGTAAGCATTAAAAAGCTCAAATCAGAGTAGAAAAAAAAATCACCGTTCAAAGCATTAAATTTGATGTTGAATAAGAAATTAAAAGTAATTGATACTTAATGTTCCAAATAGAGATCTAACACCACTAGTATTAACAGAGGAATGCTTTGAGGTTTTGTTTAATTTATTTGTTTTTTCACTTCTTCCACAGGTAGAGTGCAGTTCTACTTCTGAACCTGTCTTCCTTAGCTACTATTATGCATAGTTATTAATACTTCTCTAAGTAGGATCATGAGAATTTTTGAAAACTTGCAGTGACACAAAATGGCAAATATCTGACAATAACTTATTCCCTCATTCTGGTTTCTAGTAAACATTCCTGTAATAGGTAAAGAAGATTTAAGAAGCATGGGGACATGGTTCTACCACTTGAGGGAAAGAAGAGTAAATACCTTTAACAAGTAACTCAGGCCTTTTGTATGTCAGTACGGCAAGAAGATACCAGTTATTTAGGAGTGGGATGCCCCTCAAACTTTGATCAGTAGTTCCTACATGAACCTAGTTGACAAAATTTATCAGAGAAAAACAAAATTGATTTTTTTATTAACTTTGGAAAATGTTTAGCTGAAAAATGCCTAACCAGGCTTCGAAACCGGCTGTCTTTTCATGTGCCAGCAGCAGATTTTCAACAGCTTATGACAATGTTACCTTTAACTGCATTTCTAGAACAGTAGAACTATTTCCTCCCAATTTAAGGAGTTGTTTTTTCCTTTTGCATTTTTAAAGCAATTTTTAAAAAAAGAAACATCCTGAGAGAAGACAGTAAATAAGAGAGGAAAATCTGTCTCTAGAGAATTTATGTATTTTTAAGTAAAATCCTAAACAATCAGACTAGTATTTAGTGTGAGGCAATATTGAATTCATGTGGAACTGTCTGCTCAACCCATAATACTGTTCTGTCTGGGAAAGAAATCTTAAAGAAAAACTTTGTCAATAAATTAGATTGTGTATAATCTCAGCATCTGTGAAAAGTGTTATTACTGCATGATTTTTACTTTGGTAAAGGTTCAGTTTCAACCAGAGACAAATCTTCCCTGTTAGCTGATATTTTCATTATTTTAAAAAATTATTACTGAGTCAAAGTTGCAAAGAGAGGAATGCAGCTACTCTGATAGCAAGGGCAAAATCTCATGGAGCAATGTGAAACCCACCTGCTCTGCTCAGTCTGTGTTCATTGTAGACGGTAGTGAACTATTTCCATAGATCTCACTATGTAGGAAAGCTGCAGGTGTCTAAGTATGTTGCAAGTCTCTGTTACTACAACCGAAATCTTCAAATCTACATGTTATGAATGAGTCAATTACTATTATTAACTTTCATCTGCAACCACAGCTTTTACATTACGGAAAACTGATTCATGGCCGTATATGACAGTTTAATAACATGAAATAAGCTTAACTGAAAGAGAGAGAGCAAGTGGCTAGCATATCTTATATCAGATTCTGGTGGCCACAGTACTGTTTTATTACATACGCTAGAAATATTCTGGTCACAGTAGGTGTGGTTAGAGCTAAGAACTGACTGTTTTTAAAACTCATGCCAACAGAGCTCCAGGTAGAACTTTATTATCTTCTAGTAAAACACAGATATACTGTGTGGATTCCATCCAGTAGTACATAGCAATAAATATGTATACTAGGTAGAAGATTAAGATATTCTGGCTTTCCCTAAACCTATCACCTGAAATTGCCTATGAGAAAATTAAAGACTTGACAGGAAAAAAAAATGCAATTAGGCATACTCAGGTGTATTTGCATGTGCTCTGCATGAACAATAGGATACAGTGATAGTGCCAATCACTTTAGCTAAAATTATGGAATGGATGACAGAATAATAACATATTCATTAAAAATACATTAAATCTATGTCTCAATGTTTTGAAAAATAAAGCAAAACACCACCACCAAACCCGCTCCTTTCTGAATTTTAAAACTAAAATGAAGATTAAAAAGAGAAACAATTAAAGGGAAAGCTTTTTTTAAGGTAACACAATCGATTATGTGAATTTTATGTAAAATACTTGACACCAGGCAAGAATTTTTACAATAAATTATGAGTTTAATACAAACAATGAAGAAATTTTATTCATTTCTATTCAGGAAAGACAATTTTGTCATAACTGATACTAATTTCAGGTTATTTTAAAAGAGAATTTAGCCAATTAATCTTCAATGACTGTAAGTCTAATAGTACCAATTAAAGTTAACAGAAAGGTTAACAACTTAGGTACATTTTTTTATTACTTTTAGATTAATTTGATCCAAAAGCAGTCATTCTGTATTATTTTTTACATTATACATACTCTACCAAATTGCTTTCATAAAAAGTCGAGTATCATTCCTAAACTCACTGAATAACTGCAAAACAACTAGAAATACCTAATTAACGTCACAGAATTAAAGCAATGTATTTTGTATTTAAAATGTGCTAATGTAGCTGATAGTTCAACTCTGTACAACACATAGCAGTTTCTTGATTAATTATTCAGAGTTCTTAATGAACTCAAAACTACAAATCATGTTTCACTACTTTCAAACTCTCGGTATGATGTCTAAGAACCTTACTGTAGGTGTTAATTAATGGATGCATTAATTGTTAATTAGCAAGTATTAAAATAGTAGAAGAAATGAATGCTGAATACGTTCAGACTTTCTGTGGATATCAACTTTATAAGAGCGGCTGACATATCTAGACATCTTAATTTATCAGTTAGTCCTTTGTGCAGACTCAAGAGTATGGCCATAGCCACTGGTCATATTTTTCTTGTTTTGAGTAGGTTTTTATTCACTGCTCTGCTCGGAGTATTAGACAATCCATTTTAACACTCAAGTTCTTGTGACCAGAACACTTAAGAATTCACAATAGGAAGCAAATTTATTCCACTAGATTAAGATTATGTAAAGGGAAGCCATTCATCCTTTCATGATGTTAAAGTTTTCTAGGTTTTCCTTCTTACATCTGAGGTGTACTGAGTGAGGCAGCAGGATCAGGACTCAGGGAGGGAATTTCCCTATATTAAGATTTCTCTTCATTTCATATTTTTTAACTGCCTGAGCAGAGAGTCCAGGCCACACAGTGAAACAAACAATACTTTATTATTAGAATACTGTGTGCACTGAACAATTCTAATACAACAAACTTCAGTCAGAATAAAAAACTTAGGGACAGCATAATGTCTTTATCGATAGTAAATATATAATTGCATATCATCCAAACAACACGTACAATTTAAAGAGACAGGAATACCTGAAGAATCATCACATAAAAAAATACACAATTATGATTTCTTTAAAAGTGATGGCAGGTTATGAACACAAGAAAGTTCAATAATAAGCTTGGAGTTCAATTGAATACTAAAATTGCATCTTTCCAGTAAAAAGACTAACATTAATTTCACAGCAATTTAATCCTCAGAAATTCTAAGGATGAACACATTTTACTTTAGAAATAGTCACCAACTTTCAGTTACATTTCAGACTTCAAGATTCTAAAGTGAATCATAAATATTTAATGCAAGTATTGTTCTATGGTACCCATCTGGAAGAAGAGTATTTTCTCTTTCGTTGATTAAAACTTTATTGACCTTACTGTCTGTCAAATTCTGCTACGGGGATTTTTGCCAAGCAAATTTTTAATATTATGCTTGCCAAAATGCATCAACAGATTCTGTAAAGGGTAATCGTAAAACCATGGGGAACATTTAATATTACAGCTAAGACCATGGCATTTACATTTTAAATTTTGCTTACTTTCAGATTTTCTGCAGTTACAATGGGAAAATGAAATGCAGACAACACAAACACCCTCCATAAAACAGTGAAATGCCATAGGCTTGATAATTAAGGGTTGTCATAGCCTTACTGAAAGTTTTGCCAAAGTGAATTTCCTTACTTAATAAGTAAAAGTTTATGACAAAATTCTTCCTACAAAATCTCATCCTCTTTTTTTGTTTTTTTTTCCTGACAAAGAATAATCTTTGGAAAGAGTAATTAGAAAAAGATCTCTGTACAATGTAAGTTCTGAGCATTCTGAGAGCTTCTGAGAAGGAGCCTAAGGACCTTTCCTTGTTAGGAAGAACAAAGGATTGACCACTAGGTTGCTCTGCAGGCAAGAGAGAGCAGAGGTTTACGCCTGGCAAGAGCCTGCAGCCTCTCTCTGTAAGTTCTGAAATCTCTCTAAATAGAGGGCAGCAAATGTGGCTGCAGGTAGAGGTAAGGTAGAATATAGTAGGACAGGAGAAGACCTTTTTCTAGAGAAAAAAAGGGATTTTAAAGACCTTAGTCCTTAAGGCTAGACATGAAAAACAAGTTTTCAGAAACTGTTATTGAGTTATGTAGATAGTGTATATGTGAATAACTTCTGATAAAATAAGTAGCTGTTCCTTAAGTGAAAAGTCTTGTTTCTTTCTAGAAGAAAGCACTCCGCAAGTGTTGTCCTCTGTCTTGGGACAACTCACCAGATATTTGACCTCTATAACTTTTCCACCAGTATTCTTCAGTCATACTTGAACAAGCCATTTTTCAGAGAGAAATGAAAGTACTTGGTTGACTAAAAATTGTGAAATACAAATTGTTTCTAATTGTGAGATACCAAGTTTTAATCATGAGTATTTGTGTTGAGGTCTATCAGCATGTTACATAGACTCTCATTTTCTTTCCCAAACGTTTTAAAGCACCAGGGCCCTCTCAAGCTGTATAAGTACTATTCATCTCTTTGTAAGATGTAATCTGATCCTGCCCATATAGGTAGGAACATAATAATGTTCTTTATATGTCCAATTAACCTAAAAATAGTTATCTTCAGAGAAGAGTGATCTGGAAAAACCTGATATTGTCCAATCTACCATAGCTATTTGGGATTACTTACCATGGTACACAGGTAGTGTACAAAAAAAAAAAAAAATCCAATAAATTAATTTATTTTGCTTTTATTATATAGAAATCCTACATTTTTTCTCTTAATATAATAGGCCTCTAGAGAAAAAAAAAATATTTATTTTTTTTGTTCTTCCAGAGAGAAAATAATAAAAGTCAAAAGAGTTAACAAATTGATGCAAAAAAGAGTATCATCACAGACAAGGTCATAAGATTACATTACTGTTTAAATTGAAAGTTTAGATTTCATAATTGTTTGAGGCAGAGCAGAAACATAGAAAATGCACCAACTGCTACATAAACAAGACCATACATGCTATTTTTGTAGATCGATAAGTTTGGCTGAATTTAAGTTAAACTGGAGAGGAAAGCAAGAAGTCTTTGCTGAACTGTCTTTCTCAGTTAACTTGCAAGGAGCCCTTATTGCTCACAATCATCAATAGTACCAACTTCTAGCATTTCATATCTTCAAAGGCTCATTTATCTTCCCTTATACCTCTGTCAGTGATCCTTTTCTACTAAGTGCTATACAAACACAACATCTTAACAACCTTGAGCCACAAGACAAGAGTTAATCACTAGGCTGATAGAGAAGGAAACTCAGTTACACAACAGGGCAATATTACCCAGCATGACAGTATCGTCATGTTTCCATACAGTCACACCAATGATTACAACATTGCAGAGGCAATCCAGGAGAAGTTCTGATTTATTTCATCATAAGCCACTTAGCTTTTTGGGTAGTTTCTGCACTGTAGTGATAAAAATTTACAACCCAGGTATTTCAAATATCGTTTAGGTAAATATATATACTCTTTATTGCAGGCACAACAGTAACTGTACTTTACATGTGAAAGTTACATTCCTGAACTAACAGAAAGAAATAAAAAGTAAACATATGACCCACTACATATGTAATTTAAGGAAAAATATTATTTTTTAACGATAAGGTCATTCGGTACTCCACAAGACAGAACTTCCTTTTTCAATCTGCACCCGTCCTGCTGTATTTACTTACAACTGTTACATCAACAGTGAGGAGGAGTTTCATCCTTTTCACCAAACTGCTCTGCCTGAGGGACTTGACCAGTGGGGAACTACAGTGAACTAGAGGAGACAATGTGACAAAGAGCACAGTAAAATAGCAAGATGTACTTTAGATTAGTTAGTTTAGCAAGTCCTTCTATTTTGTGGCAAGCAAAAAATAGATCACTTGAGGTTTCCATGCAAAATTCACTTGCCCATGAGGAGTCTATTACCACATCTGTTTAGGAAAACAAGTCACAGATATGTAAACAAGGAAATTAAATCAATAAATATAATCCACTCCACATCCATAATTTCTGACCTAAATAAGATGCTGACCTCTAGAGCTGTTAAAAGTGCTAGTAGATGGCAAAGATCCAGCAGTGGAAAAATTACATTTGTAGGAACCACCCACGAACAAATTGATGGTGAAAAGCAAGCACCACAAAAATATTTATACATATAGATGCACTGCAACAGCTGTTTTGTGTGACCTGTTTTATTTTGTGCAGCAGCAGTGATTACCTCCACTCTTACACTATATTTATACCACTGTTTGTTTTTTGCTTAACACAACTCCACAGCTATCATGACACAGCATTTGCTAGCATACCTGCAGCATGTATTGATATATCCAAAGCTGGAATCGTGCCTTTCAATTATAGAGTAGATTCCTACATCTGGTAGATGAGATCTCAGCCCAGAAATTACAATCCTTATACCAGAAACTCAAGTAATCTTCACAGGCCCTATGCTGATTCCTGCATATCCACCCTCTTAATTCTTCTCAGAGTATGCAAGGAAATGGTAGTGTACCTGCGAGATTTATCATATGAAAGAAAAAACTGTGAATTGTGTTAGATGTTTTTCACTGCTTGCTGTAAACTGTTGGAAAGATTTGCCTGCTCTTTATAAATTTCCTCAAACAATCTCATACCATAATCTGAGCTTTACAATAGCTCAACTTTAGTGGACTTCAAATTAATACACAAGTAACTATTTGTATCATGATAAAACATTTCTTCTTCACTGCATTTTGTCAGCATTCCTTGTGATCCTGTTAGTCTAATTCAAACACACAAACTGTTATCCTGCATTAAGATTTTATTCCAGATATACCAAAGAGGTTTCATTTCAGTTGCTATTTGTTTTTTTATTAAGTGAACGCCTAAGACCGCTAATGCTGGAAAAAGGATGCATGTTTGCTCAGTATGCTACAGATTGGGAGAGTTCAGATAGACAGAAATAGAAGGAAACAGTGACACAATACTGGCAACATGGAGCAAAACAGCAGCCTAACCACCACTGTTATTTCACTTATTTTTAAGATATTTTGTTTAGTTGGGTTTTTTGTTTTGGGGAGTCTTGGGTTTGGTTTTTTTTGGTAACAGATTTGTGGAAAGACTTCTGGAGGTATTGGTGGACAAGTTCAATACAAGTGAACATATAAAGAAAGTCAATAGGATGCTGGGTTTCATCAACAAGGACAGAACCGGCAGAGACAGAGAAACTATTAACCCACTCTACTCAGCATTTATCAGGCCACACATGGCCTGTGTTCAGTTTTGGACCCCACTATACAAAAAAGATGTGGATAGGCTGGAGAGGCTTCAGAGGCAGGCCACAAGGATGATCAAAGGACTTGGAAGCCTGTCATAGGATGAAAGGCTGAGAGAATTGGGTATGTTCAGCCTTGAGAAAAGAAGGTTTGAGGGAAACCTTATCACCAAGTTCCAGTGTTTAAAATGTGGTTACAAAGAACATGGAGACTCCTTTTTTATAAGGACTCATACGGAAAAGACAAGGAATAATGGGCACAAGTTACTCCTGGGGAGATTCTGATTGGACACAAGGAGAAAATTTTTCACAGTGAGAACAATTGGCTATTTGAATAATCTCCCTAACATGGGGCACTTTTAAGATTCAGCTGGACAGGAGGCTGGGCCGTCTTGTCTAGACTGTACTTTTACTGCAAAAGCTTGGACCAGATGATCCTTGAGATCTCTTTCAACCTAGTATTCCTTGATTTGATGATCTCCTGTTTAATTTTTAACCTATTGTCTCCCTCCTGCTGTGAAGCTCAATGAAGAGCCAAGCTCTGGTTTCCCAGTAATCACCTCTTGCATAATGGCAGGCTACTGCTAGGTGTCCTCAAAGTCACCTCATCGCCAGGCTGAACATGCCTAAGACTCCTCTTCCCACAGCCCAGAGTGGTGTTGGTCACCTTTGCTGCCAGGTTTCACGACTCGCTCACTTTCAGCTCTTTGCATTCCAGGGCCCCAAGCAGATCTGCTTCTCAGCCAGTGAGCCAGTTCCCCTCCACATTTCTGTAACGGGTTCTTTCGTAATGGCAGGACTTTGTGTTAGTCTTTGTTGATTTTCATTAAGTTCCTGTTGATCCATTACACTAGCCTGAACAGCAGCTCTGCCCTTGAGCATTATCTGTTGCATTCCCCTGTTTTCTGTCACTCAGAAACTTGACGGGGTGCATTATGTCTCCTCCACACCATTGATAAAGATATTAAACAGGATAGGTTCAGGGATAGACTCTCTGAGGAACTCCACTTCTAAATGGCCTTCAGGTACAATATGACCATTAATTACTATATTTTGAACCCAATGGTGCAGTCAGCTTTTTGTCTCTCTGGTAGTCCACCTATCGAGACTGTAGCACTGCAACATCCCAACACAGAGACAAGGGATACTGCAGGAGCCCTTGTTGAAAAGCCTGTGAAAGTCAAGGTTGCAACCACTGTTCTGCCCTCATCCACAAATCTAGTCATGTGATCATACAAGGCGGTCAGATTAGTCAGGTGGAATTTGGCCTTGATAAATCCTTTCTAGCTGTTCCCATTCACCTTCTCCTTAAATGTCTAGAAACATTTTCAAGAGGACTCACCTTGTGACCTTACTGACAACTCAGAAGAGGCTGACTGGCCTGCCATGACCACTATGGCTGGGATTAATAGTTGGAAAATGAATCAGAAGCACCTTAGTAGTCTGGACAAATGGGCTGACACAAACCTTGTGAAGCTCACCAAAAGCAAATACAAAGACCTCTGCCTTCAAAGGAATAGGCAAAACAAAGAAAGACCAAAAATATTCTTAGAGATGCATAGTAGAAAAAAAATGCCCAAGAATAGCTGCAAGCTACCTGATCTAACTGAAATGAGCCATGCAATGAGAGGCAGATTGGATCAGGTCTCCAAAAATCTGTCCACCCTTAATTATTTCATGATTCTATGACAAATAAATAAGAGCAACTAGAAATTGGCTGAAACAAGTCAAGGCAGGAGAAAATAAATTCCTTTCCCTGGTAGCATTATGAATGACATATGCACTGTAAGAGTAGAGAGTAAAGTGTTTCAGTCTGAAACATCAGTAAATATAATAATGAAACCCCTCTCATAAGAAAGGGCATCATCAGGAATGAATATATTAAGTTGGAAGATATGTAACTTTATGCAGTTGATAAGTAAGTGCATCTAATAGGAAAATCTTTCACTTATATTTATACAGGTTATTTTTAAACAGAATCTGCTTTCTTATAAGAGATGAAGTAGCAGTACACTGTCAAGCATGGCAGCGATTTGACTTTGATTCCCCTCTGGCACAAGCATATCTTGAAGCAGAGGAGGCAAGATCAATATAGGATGCATGCTCCTACCATTCAGCTGATGCCTCAGCAAGTGTTACCTCTCCAATTATTTCCACATTTGTCTCACTCCCAGTGTGTGCCTGTGTTAGATAGATATCTGGTCCAGATTAGATGTTTTTTCTGGGTTCAGGTTGCAAGACAATACACACACACCCCCTCCCCTCCCAAGTCACAGAACAACACAACAACAACAAAAAAACCACAAAAAACCCTCCAAAAAGTGAAAGCCTAAACTCTGGACTATCAATCCAACACAATAAACTGAGGTCTTCAGAGTTAAAAGCACATTATCTGAATGTATACGTTAGTAATTTAAATTTGTAAGAACTGCTGCTCAATTCATTTATCTTCTTTCCTATTCTAAAGGGTGTATAATGCTATTAAAATGTTAATAAACACAGGCAGAAATTATAATGTTGCTTTATGATGTACATTTTACTCCTGATTGTTATATGAAAGTACATCTGAAGAAAGTATGAAGTATGCAACTACAATGATGATGGTTGGATGTTAGATGGTTTCTAACAAGTCCGGTTCGATTTCTTAAAAGGGGATCCTTATCTGTAACACTGGACCAATTTACCCCTGTCCTATGTCTGCTGAAGCTATATTCCCTATGAATTTATGCAAACGTCATGGAGGTATGTCAGCACTAGGGGCAAAGGGGAAACGGAAATCTGGACAAAAATTAATAAGGTGACATTGAAAAAAAGGGAAACTCTAGAATCTCCTAGAGAAAACATATTTTTACTTACTATTTATTCTGTAGCAAATTGGAAATAAAACACTTGTAGAAAAATGATAGGGAACCTATTTAAGTGTAAGAATAGAATTTTTCTCTATCTTTTCAAATACAACTGCACAGAAAAGAAAATTCTCTCTAAAATCAGAATTTTTTAAAAGTGGATTTGGCTCTAAGAAGGGGAATAGTTCTTTACGTTTACATTGCAACAATAGATTGAATTATACTGGAGTGTTTTTATTTCTGTTAATCTTAACAGCATATTGTTTAAGAGCTGGGAAATGAATAGAGATAAGCTTAGCTGATGAAAATTACTTTCATTTATATTTCATTTTGAAGAAATTGAGTCCATCTGCCTAGTGTGTTATATTTGAAATGTATCTATTTAACAATATTACAAATATTTCCTAACAGAATTCACTATATATTTTCATTATCTTTCATTTAATTTAAAAGATTTAAGCTTATATATGACTGAACTTTTAAGTGTTAAAATATCGGAAATTGAAAAAATGTATTTGGAGAACAAAATTCAATACCTGATATACCTTAATAGAAAGTCTCAAATACCATAGCCTTACTCTCTGCTGATTCTCCAACACAAATCTTAATTTTAACATTTTAAAGTTAATACATTCTGCACTAGGGTGTAGTTGATTTGCTGCCATTTTAAAATATGCTCGTAAGCCTTATGGGAAAGATCAGGAATAATTCTGAATTTCTATGTTTTAATTTTAATTGTATTTGTTAAATTTATCCTTGTAATCCCTAATAGAGGAGGACATATTTTAGTAATAAATATACTTCTGAAGAATTTCGTGCTACTTTGTTGGTTTGCATATGTACCACTGAAAAGGAAACGTTAATGACATGGCAGAAGTGTCTAATTTTCTTTCAAAATCTTTTCTAGAAACATCCATCAACAGAATGTTTGTCCACATTTATTGGCCAAGGGTACTTGAAAGAAAAAAGAAGTGGTGAAGACTGCATGTATTGGGGGGCAGGGCATAAATTGTGCCTTTCAACAAGTTCTTGCATCTTTCTACGTCTCCAGCTATGTTTGCATGGACTGCTTAACTTGCTTTAACTCTAGAAAGATACCTTGATATGTTTTACCTCCCTACAGTCACTTGAGCCAAGACCTTCCCAGGACATTGGGAACTCCGTTGGTACATTAGCTCCTGGCTGTGAAGATTTCCTAGCCATGTTGTTTCAGTCCCCAAAAAATCATATTTCACTGTTTCACTATTGATGTGGGCAGGCATACTGTGTGACAAACTACCACTCCAGGTTGAATTTTAGCCTGTATGAAAACTGATGACACAGTTAAGAGCTGGGAGTGAAGTGCATGTAGACAGAGCTCCTTCATGTTCCCAAATGTGCTTTCCATATAACACGGAAATAAAATGAAGGGTGGGATTCGGGTACCTAAACCATGTACATCTAGTACACCTTAAGAGGTGGTAGATATGACGTGGGATGTGTTGCTATAGACCTGAGTCCAGGAGGAACAGTTGGAGGCCATCCAGAGTGCAAGAGGATCTCTGAGGTGACTCTGTGGTTACATATGCAAATAGCTTCTCTGTTGTCATGGAAGAGTTTGGAAAGAAATTTAGGACCATTCCATTTTTAACGACAAATAAAAGCATTTCTTTAGATATAAGATAAAACTGATACTGGGATGTGAAATGCCCTTCAGCAAAGATTGTGACTCTTAAGCCTTTCTGTAAACCGTGTACTCCTTACTTCTTTCAGTTGATGCTTTATTCCTGAAGGCCAGTTTCTTCATCTTTAGACTCAGAGTGGGAACTTTCTATCTTCTTTCTTCTTTGAAACTGTCATCTAGTCCTAAACTGAAAAGAAATTAATTCCTCTTTCCAGTTCTAGCACATGATAAGACAGCTGCAAAGAATAAATCAGCACAGCAAAATCACTTCTGACTGTGGGTTCCTAAGCTTAGAGGGAAATGGCTGAATACCTGGTTAGACCTTTACCACTTGCATATATTTTTCATAGCACTACTCTACATATGATGTTCACTGAACTGCTATAATAAAATGTATTAGTTCCTCCTTGGAACAAGAACTTCTTCTTTACATTTGGTATTTACACAACTACTACCAAGTAATCCTGCATGTTTGTATGCCATTTCTTTGTCTTGCTTAGAAGTTAAATAGAAAAAAAAGAAAAAAAAAAAAGAAAAAAAAAGAGAGAGAGGCTGGAATAGTGCTTAACAGGAAAAGTTTTACACATGAAAGCACACCTGTGATTTTTAGTGCACATTCACAGTCCATTGTATTTTTAGGATATTATAAAATTATTTTACCCCTTTTAAGCTCAGTGATTAGTTTCTGTTAAAAGACTGGGTTACTTTACTCTGAAATCTGCTCCGAAAACAGATTTAATCAGTGGTTATGCTACCTGTGTTGTGAGATACAGGTTTGGGTGATTAAGCCCTAACATGAGTACAGCTGTACTGGGTCAGAAAAGGTGGCCCAAGGTATCCTTCTCTGAGAGCATATATCTTGGGGCCGTGGAGGGCAAGAAAAGGGCAGACATCCTGTGACACTTTACCCTCTACATTTCCTCTGAGGTAACAATGTGTAACTAGAAGATTTTTGAGTCACTGGTTTTATCTTTGTGTTTATCAACACTTAATGAATATTTCTTCCATAGATTTCAGTAACTGATTTTTTTAATTCACCTAAACTTTCATCATATATATTATTCCACAGCAATAACTTCCACAATTTAATAATTTAATTTTCTGTGGAAAAAAAATATATACTTATTTCTTACACTTTGACTTAAATCTGCTTAAAATTTCATTTGGCTCTGTCTTGTTTCTGTATCATAAGAAAGAATGAATAACCATTCTCCTATTCACTCACTGCATTGCTGCTCATTATCCATTTCTTATTCAGTCCAAAGCATCCAAATATGTTTCACTTTTTCTTATGCGGAAACCATTTCACACTATTTATCATACTTGTTGCCCTTTTCTGTACCTTTTCCATTTCTAATATTTTATTATTATAAACAGAATTGCAAATAGTATTCAAAATGTGAGGACAACATGGATTTATACAGAGGCATAATGATATTTTCTGCTTTCCTCTCAATTCTTTTCCCAAATCTCAAAACTCTATTTACTTTTCTGACCACCACTAAACATTGAGATGATGTTTTCAGGACACGGTTATATAATGACTCCAAGATCTCTTTCCTGAATAGTAATAACTAATTTAAAGATATTTACTGTATATGTAGAGATGGATTGTTTTTCCAACCAGCATTGCTTTGCATTTGTCAAAAGTGAATCTCACTTGTCCTTTTATCATCAGTCGGTTTCAAAAAAATGCACCCTGTATTCTTCATTCAGTTTTCTTACTTAATATTCTGAATAAATTTAGCATTATCAGCAAACCTTGTCACCTCATTTCCAGTTTCCCTTTCCAGATCAATTGTAAACAGCGTGCCCTAGCACAAACTCCCATGGAAATCTACCAGTCACTTTCAGCCATTGTGAAGATGGTCTGAAAACAGTTCTCTTGATCCAATTAACTACCAGTGAAAGGATGTTCCCTTCTATCAAATAATGGCTGTGTTTATTTTCTTATGTTTACATGTTTTGGTAATTATATGAAGTTGGTTCACTCCCTGGTATCTTGCTTGCTAGCTCCTCCCCAGTCACCCTACAGCAACCATTCCAGTAAGCTTCTGGAACTCAAAATGAATAAGACAGTTTGTTCCTTCTGAAAACGAAATAGGCTTGGAAACCAGAAAAGTCTACTTAGAACTTTATACCCTACAGACAACATGGATTCACACCACATTTGACTTAAATCAAGAGCAATGCAACAAGTGTTGGTTCTCACGCTCCTTTAATCAGTGTCCTGTGCACGTGAGCGTATCACTGGTGAGAGCTTGCCATTTGGGCAGTCTGCGCACCACTCTTTTCAAACCAGAAAGATGAGAGGACTGAAACAGATTAACTTTGGGTCATAGTAGATGCCAGCTCTGGTTTCCCTGCAAAAGTACCTCAAAAGACCAAAACCATCTTCCAACAACAACTGAAGGAAATGGATATGAACTTGGTGCTGACAGCTACCAGTACAGGACTGAACAGAATTATATATATAAGTTAGTGTCCACATAGAGAGGTGTGCAACGCAAACCAGTATGCCAGTGTTGCTTGTCAGAAATGCCTGATCTGTACTGAGCTCCAACATAGAAGCAAGATTCAGTTTTTTTCAAATCTGTCAAGTTCTCAACCCGGGCCTACACATGAAGTTTGTGGAAACCAAGAGCCAAGGTTCATCAGAGAAGTGAGGTAAGAGTCTGAGAAAGAGACTCAGCTCTGCAGGCATAATTTGCATCTGTTCTGCCACTGTGTCGAAGTGTCAGATATATAATTCTGTGGAACTGCCTCTCCAGCACAGGACAGGAAGCTTAGATTGACCAAGTATCTTCATTTATTTTATTTGTTTGGTGTTAGTGAAAGACGGAAAGGGAAAAAAACACAGCCTGCCTGAGCTGAGGAGATACACAGAGCAGTCAGTATTTGGCATACACATAAGCACTAGAAGAATTACAGGGGTATATTAAAACATATATTACAATTTGCTTAGCAGTACAAGAGCAGCATCCTTTTCTCTAATACCATTATTAGCTATGTAAAGCCTATTCCTTTAGTGATTTCACTTACAGATCCAAGGTGATAAGTAAATGTGATCAAGCATAATGGTGTACTTCTTCATCCTACTTCCAATTATTCATGGTTCAGTTTTATTGGCATAAGGTAAAGGCCTGCTAGATGTAATAGCTCATCATCAATGTCAGTGCTGAGAAGAGAAAGAAGATAATCTCATTCCCAGCCTGTGCTGTAACACTGTACTGAAGTCAGTCATTGATTACCGTTGATTACCAACTTTTTCCCCACTATGCACCCTGCTCTACATCTCACTGATAGTTTGTATTGTTGTCAGCTAGGTGTCCCTGGTTTTCCTCTAGACTCTTCCTAACTTTCATTTGACACTTCAGGTTATTTGCATAGGAAATTGAACATATTCTATGACAGTAGAAGAATACTAAAATTGGGGGCGAGAGGGGAAGATCTATCTTCTTTCAGATGTCATAATATCTGTATGAAGCCTGCTTTCAACTTACCTCTTTAATGGTTTCATTTCCTCATTTAGGGAAAAAGTAAGCAAAATCAAAGGTACCTTTCAAAGTGTAGCCTATATTAAGAACTGTGATGGTGTGCTTGTTCAGGTTACAAGAGATAACTCGTGAGGTATCAGGAGGACAGGGTGGAATTCAGTTTCCTAATTGGGACTCCCTGCATGCAGAATACAATGAATTAAAGAGACATTTAGACCAGGTAATCCATTTCAGAAATACTACAGTACAGATCTCCTTACACCTGAAACTACTTCAGCCTATAGTCAGAAGTACCAGCTGCTGCCACTCCCTTTCTGTATGTTTTAGACACATCTTCTCTGTTTCCTATGCTGCTCTTACAGACACCTTTTGTATATTGCTTTGGGTACTAAATTTTTTACATTTACGAGCTGTGTTAGAGTGGTAAGCATAAAATATTCCAAATAAACTGGTGGTGCAGAAAACTATGTATAGGTTAATGACACTGTCTAATTAATGCATGTAAGTATCCTGGGTTTCTGCAACAAGGCTGTCAGTTCATTATATTTTCAGTTTATATTACCATTGATCAAAATCTTCTGTTTACAAGCTAGATCTTTGCCTCACACACATAAACCTGCACATGTATACCCCCACAGTTAACAACACAAAGAAACATCTGTAATTAGAACAGAGCATTTCAAGCTCCTCTCTCTCCCCAAAAGGCAGTTACATAAAAGCAGGAATGCCATTAGCACATCTATGTGAGGCAGCGTTTACACCTAGGTAGTGTCACATACTGCACAGGAAAAAAGCACAACACGTACTAAAAATACATAACCTTTATTCCCCCTGCCCCCTCCCCCAAATCAATGAACAGCTCAGTTTGAGCTTGAAAACTTACTTTAGAGACCAAAAATGTCAGCAACCTGATCAGTTTTTCACCAGTACTCTTTTAATATGCACACAGATATCTCTGAACAAAATACAGTGGTAGGATCTACACCTGGAAAAAAATTAGTCTCCGGCAAGTGAAAGTAAGCAAAGGATAAACTGCATTATTAAAGTCTTAGTACCCTGCATTCAAATGAATGATCATATGTTAGAGACTAATAACTGGCTCACCTGCAAAAATCCTGGTGAGATGCAGTGGCCAAAACTCTGCTCAGATGAGGATGGCCCCACTAAGCTACTTGCTCCTGGCCTCAGATACTTTGACGCTGATTCAGACTATCAGAAACAAATCTCCCTGCCAGTCTGGGAAGCTAAGGAAGCCAGAGAAGCAACAGGAGCTGCATATACAGCAACTGGGTTCTATCAGAAGCAGGGGGAAATCAGCATGAAAACAGCTCTGTGCAACTCAGGCTATTTTTTCAGGTTTGCAGGGAAATCTCTGTAGAAAACAAGCAGTGAAACAAGGCTGTATTTATTTATTTATTTTTAACAGGAGGAATGCATTGTGAGCATAAGGTAGGTACGCAGAAGGTTTTCTCTTTTTTATCAAACATCTCATTTAAATTCTAAAGCGCAGCAGACCTTCATTAAAATTCGATTGTTGCCAGGAGTTTCAGTGACAGAACTGTGACAGATGAAGATAGGGACACTTAGTGAGGTGGTCCAAACTACACTGAAGATTCTTGCTCTCAGAAACACAGAGTTTGATTAGATTTTTTCTTTTTTTTTCTTCTTCCCCCCATTGCACTGAATGTTGTGAAAGTACATTTGTAATTACACTGGACAGCCCTTCAAGCTAGGACGCAGATCATTCAAGAACAAAAGCCACACTAGGCACAAAAAGATCTATTGGAATCCATCAGACTACTTAAAGAGCAGGAAAGACATAGATGACAGTACCGTGAGCACATAGCTGGTAAACAAAGGGGTGAGAAGGACTAAGAAAAGAAAGAATATGAAGTGTACATAGCAATACTAAGCCCTGACAGAGCCCTTCCATCTTATTTCTTCTAGTCCACAGCCTTTACCTGTCTCTTTGTCTGTCTGGTTTCTATCTCTGTTCTCCTGGGAGTCAGATTCCTGCTACCAATTAGGCTCATTAGGGTATTCTGCAAGGCTCTGCCATTGCCCAATTAAACTAGTTGCCTGATTGCAGGCAGAAATGCAGGTGACTCTCCCTGTCTGAAGTCTCAACAAAGACTGGAAAACGATCTCACTGTATATAGAAGAGAGAGTGTTAACTGCTTAGGTGCTAGGCACGGCACTGGCTCAGAAAATAATCTTTTGCGAATTTATTGCTTAATGTATACATGGCTACTCTTAACTGGGTTTATTTATTTCTACCTTTACTCCCATCTTGAAAAGTAAATGTCAAATTCTTTATCTACCAACATCTGTTATACAAACAAAATAATAAATATATGAATGAATAAATAAATAAGGAATGAAAGCAGCAATAATCACTGTCTTCCCTTTTAATGCAGGTCACCACACCAGACCTTGATTTGCACGCTGCTAATGATCTGCACATTATTGTAATGATGTTGTATCTTAACTGATGAAAGTCAAACTTCGCCCAAAATATAGTTTAGAATGAAATAAATATAAATCATCCAAAAAAAACCCAAGCCTCCTGTAACTAAAGTAAAAATAGGGCTAAGAAATTGTGCATTAAAATTGGTATAGTACTTTCTAAAAAAATAAATGTCAAAAGCACTGCAAAATGCATTTAAATGGACATATATTTTGTCATCCCTGTCAAAATAAAGGTATATCAAAACTGCTGGAGATTATCATTAAAATTTAATGATGAAAATTTCAACACCACAGGTTTCCAATGAAGCTAGAGTTTTTGAATGGAAAAAAAATTGAAAAGATATACTATGAATGACAGCTTTGAGAATCCCTGCTCTGAAACATTTTGCACTTTTGTCATTTTTTTCCTGTTCAGTGCAAAATTTATAATGTCAAAGAGAACGAACATATAAGACATGATTAGACAAAATGACTGCGCTTAAACTGCAGAAATAGACGTGTTTTGAATTCCGATTTCTTCCACTTCTCAAGTAGAATTTTTCTTATTATCTGAAAGTGGAAAAGATTAAGTTACTTTTACGTAAATAGAACTTATCAGCCCTGCAGTATTTATGTTTAGACGTGATTGTAGGCTTTGATTAAATTTATTTTTATTGCTTTTATTCTATCATTTCTTGAAGATCAAATCTATTGGAGAATAAGAAAACAATTGGAAATGTAACTAAAATCTAGGGAAAATGTTTCTACTTCTGAATTACATGGCAACAGCTGTTTCGTATGCAGTTAAGCTCTGATCCAACTCTTACTAAAATCTTGAAACATGGGAGCCTTAAAGAATATTTAAAGGAATAACTACATCTTACTTTTTTAGGTATTATGAGTGCCAACTTAATGTTTTATTTGTTTTACTTGATAGGAATGTCATCAAAATTCCAGAATAACTGTAAAAAACTTCAATGCACCTAGCTCAGACTCCAAACAGATAGATCCAGCTTTTCCCATAATGAAAGCCAATGTGCAAAATGTTACTCGAGATTTGGAGCTGATCTTTGCCAAAACTCAAAAGTTATGATATCAGATTTTAACAAGATGTTAAACATTACTGTTATATAACATTTAATGAGTAAGCAATATAATTTTAGAACAATATGATTTTTGAAAATTGTAGAAATATTAGGTGGTTTTTGCTATCCATGTAACTGCAGTCACGTAGGCTAGACTTCACATGTAAGCTATTAATCTTAGAGAGAACTGGTAGTTTTAGGATTGTCAGGAAAATTTATTATTCTGTTTGTTAAAAGTTAGCCTAGCATATCTGGGGTAATTAAGAGGGATGGTAGAACAAAGGTAGGCCTCGAGGATGGAATGTAAAACAGGTCCTTAGCCAGTACTTCGGAAATAAAGAAGATTAAGGAACACATGTTCTCTAGACCACATGTGGAGATTTTTAAGGAAAGTTCAACCAGTGGATTTGAGGAGGGAGTGCTCTGACAATCCCCTGGGCCACCAGACGCATTCGACTCAAAAGACTGAGCATGTGCAAGTGGGTGGGGAATATTATAATGATTTCCAGGAAAACTAATGACTATGTATCAATATTCCAGGAAATATTGATGATTATGTATGAAATTACTGAATATATTCTGTCTAGAGTTTTAGACCAGCACACACAGTAAGTGGAAGGATCCCCATGCATCCAGCACCACAATAAGGAATGCCTGCTTCTTAATGCTACATTGATGTTAAGGAGTTTCATTCCCGATTTTGGTGCCATTACCATGTCCCATGTCCCAACCTAATTACAGAAGAACTTTATAATAAAAAAATACTTGGTAATCAGACTGGTAGTTTGATATACAAGGAGATATTATTGTCATGCATATTGCTTGATTTTTAGCACAGAATGGAGAGTAAAAGGAACATAACAGTATTTATCCCAAACTCAGAGCTAGCACTTGAAGTAGGGGATATGAATTAATTTTACAACTTTAGTACATATTACCTGTGCTTCACAGAAAGAGCCATACATCTCTGTCTATCTTTTTTGAATATAAGCATTTTAAGTGTCTGTTTATTAGGTCTTTCCTATTTCATAGTCCTAGAGAACTGAGTAGGTACTTTATGCTCTCAATGGGCATCCTCCAAGCGTTAACACAAGATTAGTTTAGCAGCTCCTAAAAGCTAATTGGAGCTTATAGATGATAACATTTTGGTGTATAGCAAAAGTTCTTAACAAGACCCCAACATCCTGGTAATTTGTGTTGTTAATTTCAAGCTATATATTTTAAACTTTTTCTTTCAGATATTCTGACATCCTTTTCCTTAGAACACAGGGAGAAAAATTTTAGGAGGGCCTGTTGCTACAGGACAAAGGGTAATGGTTTTAAACTAAAAGAGTGTGGATTTAGACTAGATATAGGGAAGAAATTTTTTGCAATGAAGGTGGTAAAACACTGGAACAGGTTGCCCAGAGAGGTGGTAGATGCTCAGACCCTGGAAACATTCAAGGTCAGGTTGAACAGGGCTCTGAGCAACCTGGTCTAGCTCATTGCAGGGGAGTTGGACTAGATAACCTTTATAGACCCTGTTCTATGAGTCTATTATTTTATTCTAGCCCTCTACTAGTGCCAAGAAAGATGACAGCATTAAGCAAGAACTGTTCCAGTACTAATCTCTGACTACCTCATAGCACAGTACTTTCTCTTTTCATATCATCTCTTGCTCTCTCTCCTGGAGCCAAATCCTTCTCCATTTTCATTATCACAGTATAATAGTTACACATCCTCCTCCCAGAAAGCAGGGTAAGAAGGAGGGCATGGGAACTACCAACTAGTCAGCCTCACCTCAATGCCCAGTAAGATGATGGAAGAGATCCTCCAGGAAGTTATGCTGAAGCATATCAAGACAGAGATGTGATTAGAGACAGCAAACATGACTTCGCCAAGGGCAAATGGTGCCTGACTAATCTAGCGGCCTTCAACGATAGAGTAACTGCATCGGAGGACAAAGAAAGAGCTACAGATACCATCACATCTGGACTTCTGTAAGGACTTTGATATGGTCCCTCACAACATTCTTGCCACTGTATTGGAGAGATATGGGTTTCATGAAGGGACTATTTGACATATGAGGAATTGGCTAGATGGCTATGTTCAAAGAGTTACAGTGGACATCTCAATGTCCAAATGGAAACCAGAAATGAGTGGTGGCCCTCAAGGGTCTGTACTGGGACAACTACTGACATCTTCATCAATGACATAGACAGAGGGACTGAGTGCACCCTCAGCAAGTCTGTGGATGACACCAAGCTGAGTGGGGCAGTTGACATGCCTGAAGGGAAGGATGCCATTTCAGAGGGACGTTGAAAGCCTTGAGGAGTGGGCCCATATGAACCTCATGATGCTCAACAAGGCCAAGTACAAGGTCCTTCACCTGGGTCAGGGCAATCTCCAGCATCACTACAGACTGGAGGATGAATTGAGAGCAGCCCTGCAAGGAAGGACTTGGGAATACTGGCAGATGAAAAATTGGACATGAGCTGACAATGTGCACTTGCAGTCCAGAAAGCCAATCGTATCCTGAGTTGTATCAAAAGAAGCATGGCCAGCAGGTCAAGGGAAGTGATTCTTTCTCTCTATTCTGATGTTGTAAAACAGCACCTGCAGTACTGTGTCCAGTTCTGGAGTCCCCAGAACAAGAAAGACATGGACATGTTAGAGCAGATCTAGAGGAAGGCCATGAAAATCAGAGGGTGGGAGCACCTTTCCTATGAGGACAGGCTGACAGAGTTGGGATTTTTCAGCCTGGAGAAGAGAAGGCTCTGGCATGCAGTCACTACACTAGATGTCTATCAGCAAAGTTACTGTCAAGACCTTTTACTTCTTCAAGCCACTTAAGAGGCATGAAGGATTTGTACAGTCAAAATAAAATAGAATAAAAAAAATTATCATTCTTCAACTCAGAAATTTTATCTTGAAGAATTAAAGATATGGGTTCTGGTTTTTGCTTTTTAAACTGTTCGTGCATTTCATATTTGTAATTGAACTTTAAAAAAAACCCTCAAAACCTCTGATAGGGAACAAACATCTCTCATAAATAAGAAAAATTAAAACTATCAAGAGATCCACATTCTTCATGTCTACTTTCTTTCTGCCCCTTATTAACTTTATTTCCCTTTCTACAAAATGCAAAAGACCAAATGCAAGGAATAGACAATGCTACGATCACTAAGGTCTTCAACTTTCTAGATAAGTGTTCTAGTTAATTTGTAATTAAAAATAGGAACTGACATTACAGTTGGATGACTTCGCCTGTATTTGGAAAGAAAAAAGTAATTCCTGCTTAATCACTATGAACTTCTAAGCTCAGGAGAGAACCTCAGCATCTGCATTCAGGCAGTTGAAGGCTCCTGCCCATAGCCCAGACTTGGGTGACCAAGCTCTGAAGCAGAGTGGGAAATCACACTTAATATTTCCCCTTGCCTAAAATGCAGATTTTTGGTGACCTTTGTGAGGTGCATTCTCCTCCCTGCATCCTGTGGAGAAGACTTAAACCCACCTAATGCTGGGTTTTAAATTCCAACTGGAGACCAGGTGCCTAAAAATTAAGAGCTATGTCAACTTACATGAAGATAATAAAGTCTTTAATTAGATTTAATCTTAAGTGGGGGAAAAATCTTAAGGTAAAACCATAAAATACAAAGTAATTCTTAGGCTATTCCTGCAATAGCCAGGAAACCTATAGTTTCATCTTATATGCTTTGTTTTTTTTTTTTCAAACGTATGTGTCACTAATATATTTCAATTCCTATAATACAAAGAACAGTAAGGAAGAAACAGAAAGTATCCGTGTATTACTAGAACATAATTCTTTTACAATGTGCCTGGAAATTTCTATATGGCTTCCCTTTTGTGATAAATAGTGAAGTTAATCCTGAGTCCTCTGAGGACAAGAAGAAATGAAAACAAGGGACATAAAGAAATAGTTCCCATTATCTTATTTGGGTTTTGGTGTGTTTTTGTTTTTTTTTTTTCCTGCCGGAGATCCTCAAAATTACTTAGATTTTAAGGATTTTCTCTTAACATCTACTCTTTACTTTGCATGTATTTATTTATTCCCCAGTGTTCAGTTATAAGTGGTTTTCTATTTCCTGTATGCATATCCTAGAAACAGGGCTTCACCAAAAACACTTCAGTGTCTCAGTCAATGTATTGATGAGAAGAAATCATAGTATATTCCTCAGGAGTAATTATTAATGCTTTAAGAATATAGCAACTCTCTATCAAGTCAACAAATCTACAATATAATAATGTTGCTTGCACTGAGGTAACACAATACTTAGTGAAATAAATATGCTGTTATCACCAAGGATTATTCAAGCATGGTCTCTAAGTCTATCTGCATTGGTAGTAGCATTATTATCATGTTACCTTTTAAAATAATTTATTTCTGCTCTTTATACTGTATTACTAGAAGGTTGCAGCTGTGAGGCAGCACTGAAATGCCTATTGCTACAGGCTGGCTGGAGTGACTGAAATGAACTAATGTGCTTAGATGGTGATAGGCGAAAAGTATAATAAAGGTATACCTACTGATTTTGGCAGGCTTTTTTGCCTAACAGTCTTCAAAACCATGCTGCTTTTAGCCATCTGTCCACATAAACATGTGGAAATTTTATATTAGGCTTCCAGGCTTTGCACTTTTTATGTAATTTGACATGTCAAGGATAATGCCTTTTGAAGCTAAGCCTATAAGGTGAGGCTTGTAGGCATAAGTCCATATTACAAAATTCTGCTCACAACCTCAATTAGTGTTGAATAAACAGCTATACTAGAAATTCAAATTAGAACAAACAAGTTCTGTTCATGCTGATCTAATGCACCCCGATCATTTGGGCTTTTAGCCACATTGTCAGCTTCTGTTAGCTGTTTAGGCTAAGACTCCAGCTCCGGCATGAGTGCAGGAGCACTGTGCAGCCTCTCTGGTAGCTTGTTCTGCTGCCATCCACTCTAGGAAGGATGGCTTACAGGACCAGTGTGACAGTGGTTGCTGCCAGTCCCTTGGTATTTGATTTGACTGTGTGGCTAGCTCCACATTCTGGGGGGTTGGACAAACATTACAATGTCAGGAGCTTTGAGGACCTTCCTGATGTTATTTATGATACGTCAGAAGAAGTACATGTTAGCACTAGCCTAAGTCACGACTTCTGGCTACTGATGCCTTGATGTCAGGCTGTTTCTTCCTGAAATATTCCAGTATGTTCTCATTGTCTTCTCACAAATAGAGGGCTTGGTTCTGAAAAATGCTGAGTGCCTTCAGTTTCTCAAATTAATTTTCAATCAAGTTTAGAAAGACTAGACTTCTCTAGGACACCTGGATTCAGCTAACCAGGGCAATTCTCTATGCATAACAGCACATATTGACAGATATCATGAATTTGATTAGAAGGTGCTCATCTGACAGCATTGTTCAACAGATATGCTGACTATGTACAGAAGATTTTACAGACATATTTATTCAAAATACAGGATCCAGTAAACAAATAAAATAGACTGTTCAACTGTGCTGAAGTTTATGCAAAAGGCATAAGTAATGTGTTATATGCTTGGGAATGAAATAGATGTCTACACTGCATTTTCAAGAGCAATTTACAAACAGTAGAGGGTATACATGAATATTAGCACAAAAAGTCCGATTGTTTTGAAGAAGGTTTCTTTCTCCAGTTGGAGATACTGTATTAACCAATAGTTGCAACAGTAGAAAGTTATTTTATTAAAAAGTCAAATGCAGAAGCAAACAGAGCCCAGCCTTTTACCCCCCCCCCCCCAAGTTTAGTGTTATACCTACCATAAAAACATTAAATTAATTTATCAAAACTCCACTGCTGAAACAGAAAAAAATAGCCATACTAACATCTTCTGTGGGCAAAGAGGTTCTTTAAAAGCCTTTTGTTACAATGAGTGTAATATTGTGACTCTGCTTTTAACCAACATACTGGAAAATCTGTTGTAAAATGATAGAAGAAATGAGGGTTTACCTTTATTATCTGTTAGGAAACCTATTTTGCTCAGTGATTGTTTAGCTTTCACATTGTAACAACTAGAATTAAAGGTCTACATACCTGCTGTTCTAATATCCAACTAATAATTTCCATTATAAAAAGAAAAAATAATTTTTATTTTGCTCTTACACAATGTCACTATCTCAGCAACATAAAAAATATCACCTGTCTTGAATAAGAAGGTTCAACTGAAATATAGTGGAAATTTAAGGTTTCTACTAAAATATAAAAAACAATAAAACCAAATAGTCTTGTTAATGTCTAACTATAGCTCTAAACTATAGCTTCCTAAACTGTGTCTGGTAAACCGTAGCTATTTTAAGAACCACAGACTGAATTAACTAAAATAAGATACACCAACCCATCTCCCTTTGGCTCATTAAAAAATTATTCTAATTCAAACTTTCCAAGCAAAAAGCAATAAATGGGTTTTTTCAAGGTTCTTTGTTATTACTATTAGTTCCTTTCACTTTCAGAGTACCTATAAATGAAGTATTTTTAAATACTGCTGTATGATTTCTTTTGCATCCTCAAACCTAGCTACCTGAATCTGACCTTCTCACTCATGAGAGTACCTAAATCGTCTATTTCTCACAGTGAGCTGTTTGGGAATATCATGACTTGTACAGTAAATAATGTTCAACATGTGCAATAATGTCAGAAAATGGGATCAAGAAGGGAAACTTTTAGAATACACCATCACTGTCATGCAAAGATATTTAATTTTCTTAAATCATTAAAATTATCTTGATCTTGGAATAAGTAGACCCTTTATTACAGGCAGAACTTTCTGGATTAAATAGTTACACACATGAAGTGCCCTACAAGTTTCATGTTTATAAGATTCAGCTAGAGCAAAGTATGCTAGAGCATGGTTCACTGACAATGTGAACGTTTTTCTTGGATGATAGTACTAGTGAGAAAACAAAAGAGTTTTACCCAAGGATCTAGCATTTTAGGTATGATTCTTCAGTAAGATGAATGCACATAGCAGGTCTTCTCCCTTATACTCTGTTCTTGTTAGAAAAAGTAGGAGTCTATCACTAAGATTTCACAGCATCACAGCAAACCTAGAGGCAAAGATCCACACTGGAGGTTTGAAAGTGTACTGCCTGTAGCATTTGCTGCACAGGATGAAGATGCAAAATTTTTCTGATTTCTTCATATTCTTTAATTTTTCTATGGATTAAGACACATAGTTATGTTTAGTCTACTGGTGTTTAGCTTTACTTTCCCTTTCTGCTTCTATTAATAATAGGTTATGTTTGTAAAAGAATTTAAGTGATGTCTTTTTTAAGAAAGACTTCATCATCTGTGTTCTGGTTTAAAGGTAGTTTTAATTACTTGGATGTTTGCGTAATTTTGGGGGGTTAAAATGATAGTGAATAATTCCAAATAATATTTCACTCCCTTCTGTGAGTTTGGGCTTTTCTTCATGGTCAATTTACTGGAGAGTTCATTGTGTGCAACATAGCAGAACTAAACTATCCATTTTCATTCCGTCCTATTGCCTTACTTGTCCAAAACCATAGAAAAGATGGCTCCCATGACTTGGTTTTCTGCCTACAGAAGAAAACTAGGGAAACACGAAACTCTACTAAGAAGAAGATATATTTCATAATTTTCCTGAACCAAGGACACAGATTAAAGTTTTGGAGAAGAAAAGAACTACTTGTCCTTCTGACGGTAAGAATTTTTTTCTCACCTGCAATATGTTATGGAGATGCAAAGACCAATGTTCAAGAAGGTAAATGCCCTATGTATCTTGATGTGCACTATAGCACAAGGTTTTGGAAACCTGGACACAGTCTAAATAGCTGAGAGGCTTAGGAACACTTGAGGATAGCTACCTGCCCATTAAGTAACTCTAATCCCAATTATGTTGAAATTAGTACAGTGGCATGGTGAAATGTATAATAAAATAGATTTCTGATGTGGGAAATCATTGTAGAGACAATAAACACAAACAATATAGAATTAAGATCCTGTACAAAATGCAATAATAAAGTTACTGATTTTCTTTAGAATTGATCTCTTCCTGTGGTTTTCTCCGTAGGCTTATTCCATCAGAAATATTTAAGACACGGAACATTTTGTTGTGGTTGAGCACTGACTGGGAAATTACTTTTGCGAATGACTTAGCTGTTAATGAAGTGCAGATGAGAATAGAGCTATGCAAATAAGTTTCCCTGCAGCCTTTGCCTCCAACACAATTGTCATAAAGGAAAAGGTGATAAAATATGTTGGCACAGATCATCACTAATATTTATACAAGGGGTTGGACTTTCAAAACTGCATCTACCTAAACATCTAGGAGGGCTGGAAAATAACAACATCATTATTATTATTATTATTGGTTACTAAAACATTATGAACAAGAGAAAAAAAGTTATCAAGCAATCTTTAAAAATTAATATAGAGGGTGAAAATCCTCAGAGGATTAAAAAGGAAAATTAAAAAAAAAAAAGAGTTCTTCAAATTAGTGAGGCTACACATACAAATATAAAACTTATAGATCAAGTAGCTCTTTCGTTGGAAAGACAGGTCTCTTCCTGAAATTGCACTGTTGCTCTTTCTACAATTAGTCCCTCAAAATACTACCAGCACCACAAGATTAGCACCTGGATTGAGACTCCCAGGACAGTTCTACCAGCATGAGAAAGGAGTCACAGTTAAATGGACACTACTAAAATAAGGTCTTTTTTTTTAAGTTTAAAAAATAGAGTCAAATAGATGAGCAGCCAGGTCCAGTTTTGCAAACGTGTCCAGCAGGAGAATTGTCAGGCTGTCTGCTGGTTTCAACAGTTTGCTGCTGTTTCTACAAAAGTTGGTCTAGCATGTCATAAGTAGAGATGGTCCAAAAATCCTAATGAAGATGCAGTTTCAGACAGGTTTTGTACTGAAGCATTAGCTTCTTTTTCCTGTTATGGTTATCTCCAAGACTAATGGAATACATTTAGTAGTCTGCCTCTCTTTGGTGAGATACATCTACCTTGTGTCTCAGAATGTGCCTGTGTAACCAGAATGGATATAAAGCTCACAGCGCATGAAAAGGAAGCCACTCACAAGCTCTCATTGCTTAACATAATTGGTACCAGCTATTAAGGGAAAAAAGTAAAAGGGAACATGAAGCTACTGAAAGGTCAGAATTAAGGTGGAAAAATTTCAGGTGAAAATACAAGTTTTCAATCAAAAGACCTTTTTTGAAGATTTATGTAGACTTGGGTTGGCATATTGCATTAATCTGTACATGGAAAGTTGTTTCAGAAAAATGCATATATGTGCCACTTTCAGAGCTTTCCATTTGGAAAGTTTTAAAAGAAAATATGTTCAAACTACACTGAAGAAAGTGTAGAAAAGAACTCAGAAATGAAATATTTAATTCTACACTGAAATATTTTTGTTCCATCTCTTTCAGTTCATCCACTATATTAAGAAACCAACTATTTACACAGAACTATTCAGGTCACTTCAAACTTTGCCTAAGGCTCCTAAAAAACATATATTGTCTACAGAAATTGACTTTTTTTCATGTGAGAATGTTCAAATTCCTCCTCTCCTGTGTGAATTTGTTCAGCTGTTTCCCCTATTTGTGAAGTATAGATTTGGAGTACCCAGACTAAAAATTCCCCAGTACAACTTACTGAACCAGGAGGCAGTCCTCCCCTTCTGAGGATGGAAGTGCTCCAGTAGAGTGTCTGAAGACAAAAGTAGGGCTGCTGGGAAAAGACTGTCACCAGGATTGGACAATCTCTATCAAACACAGCTCATCCAGTTCACTACCACTTCCATCTGCATCTGAAGAGCCCTTGGGAAAGGGAGGAGACTGCCTGTGTTTTCCTAATTGCGACAGCTGACTTCTGCCCATGTGGACTCTAAGATAAAGACAGTGATTTAAATATGTGTATATGTATTTTTCCCAAATGCACTTTCTATTCATTTCAATGCTGCAAGTACAGACAAGAGTACATGCAGACAAACATGTCTGGTCACAGGACTGGGAAGGAGCAGCAGGACTCCTTCTGCAAGACTGATAGGACTGCTGTAACAAGAAGCTTGGATATTGTATCTCATCCACGCTAGGAATCTTAAAAAACATAAATATGACTTATATCCCTTTTAATCATGCAAATAATGTCTGTTAAGGAACAGATTCCTGTGCACAAAGTTACACAGAAGAGTGTGGACAAAACATTGGCTGAAATTTGTCCATGTAATGTAATTATCCAGAAATAGATGACTAAGGAGTGTATTCACAGAAAGCAAGACTTGTTTACAATGGTGGACTGAGCTAGCCAAATAAATTATTTGATGCAGAGCTCTTGACTGGCTTCAATACTAGCTCTCCCCCACAGGCTTGTGTACCCTTCTCAGAAGGAGACAAGCTGTACACTGCTAACGAGACTCATCAGCATTCCTGCCAACATCGCTGCCTCCAGCCTCACCAATCCTTATTAACGGAGCTCTAGGGCAGGTTGGCACCTCAGCTTGATCATGCATGGGGTCACTTCTCCATGCCACAGCACCATAATAAAGTCCCAAATTGGAACAACATCTTTTAAGCGTACTCTACAGCCTTTATTTAAAAGCCTTTTAATGTAAATTCACTGCTCATAAAAGTGAAGGAATGACTGTTCTGGCAGCCTCTGGGCATCATTTGGGAAGATGAAGTGCAGGCTTGTCTGCATAACTGCAAGTGCACTGTCTCTGGCTGTGGCCTTGTAACCCCAGCTCCAGTCTCTTCATCAGAATTAGCCCAGCGGTTACAAATCCTGCAAATGTTTTATGGACACGGGTAAATGTCCATTAGGGTCCAAACTGAGTTTTCTACTTGCGACCTAATTACAATTTAGATTTACTGTGTGTCCTGAGAGCTGCCACTTGAGGTGATTTGCACTGCCTGGTGACTCATAACACTGCCAGTGGGAAGAACTGGAGAGAGATGAGGATGTTATGATGACTTAGCACCTGAGAAGTACAAGAAGGCTTCAGTCAAGCTCCTGATCCATCAGTCATCAATGGAGCCTGAAGGCCTCAAGACAGCATACGTGTGTACTGATGACTCAGTAGTTTAACAGCACAGTCTCTCCACTGCCAAATGCTGAGTCAATTTTACACAAAATAAATCTATCTCCCTTCATTCCTTGTCACTTCAACTGTCTCACATTTGCTCATTTCATAGCAATTAGGAATCAGACTGATGACTTATAAATGTCAGCAGCCACTGATGAGGGGCAAAGACAGAAAAAGAAGACAGGCAAGAGAGAGAGGGAGGGAGGAAGAACCAATAAACATATGCAGAAGGCGATGCATTTTTCAGCCACTTTCGATTTCTGTATATCACACGTTCAGCCACTGACTTGCTGCTATCACACACAGCCCTAGTGCTGTCTCATAACTTATTACTATGAAGTAACAACACTAAAATTGGCAAGCAGGAAGTAAAGCAGTGCGCTTGTCTGAGATCTATTTACTGTTACGCTGGACTTTAAAAAATGTATGATACAGAAGCTGTATTCACATGAAAGAATCTGACAATTTAGTTGCATTTGTGGGAATCCTTGTGAAGACATGGTTGCACAGCTTCTGCTAGTTTTTCTAACCTGCAAGGCAGGAAAATCACACTTGGCAGGCTGAGAACAAGGCCAGCAGTATGAAGAAGTAATATGATCAGTATATCATATTAAAGATCAGAAGTTGTCACAAAAATAAAAATCTACCTAGATAGATCCAGAAAACAAAGACCACCAAAATCAGGTAATGGAGCAGAGTATTCCTTTAATAGTGAAAACAGCTGAAAGCCAAAAAACTGAGCAATGACAAAGGGATCCTGCTGGTGAAAACTGAGTCACACCACGATAAGTAATCATCTCATTTTTTTTTATGGATCAATACACTGGAGAAACCCTAACCAACATATAAGTTATTGTTAATTAGGCAATAATAATTGCTAATAAGAACAATTAATATATTTAATTTATTTTTATATGATTATTTATGTTAATTAATATATAACTACTTATATTAATTGTATGTAGGCATTATATAAAGATATAAACTAATGGTAAATTATGACATTTAGAAAAATTTAAAACCAGCAATGAACAGATTAGGTTATTAATCAATAAACAAAACAAAGATTTTTACAGAGAAAATACAGGTATATAAATTAGCCTAGAAAGATATGCCCAATGCCATCCTCAAACACTCAGGGCCCTTGAGCTTCAGAGGACCCACGCTGGCCTCACATGACGCAATGCTTGGAGGCTCAAAGTTTATGGAGCAGATGAGTCTGGTCATGGAGCTGCCCTCAGCATGCAGTGGAGATACAGTCCTAGAGGCTGGCAGACCCCATGTCTTGTCCCTGCTTTCCACAAAAATAAATGCTTCTATGCTAGTGATTAAATCTTGGCTTCTGTCCTGTATAATCAGACTCATCATACCGAAGAAGATTCAGCTGTCATTTAGTGAAAGAAACTTTCAAATGATAGATAGCAAGGAATGAAAAGCAAGGGCAAGAAGGGTGAAGTACTGTCATTTAATCGACATGTAAATGCTACCTTCCAGTATTGTCTAATGCCACTTTGGTTTACTTATTTTTTTATTTTTTTTTTTTTTAAATTAAGCCTCTTCATTATTCCAGTACTTCTTAGAATATGCATCTTTATCTGTGCCTATTAGACCAACAACTAAACTGTCTCTATCTCAGATACATTGGTAATATACCTGAAGGTGTGTGTATAATCACATCTTTCACGGGCTTTGCCCCTGGACAGTGTATCAGGCAACTTAGCAGCTCTCAATATTTCATTCAAAACCACCATTTTAACTTGTCTTGAAAACGTGGATGAAGATAAAAAAGTCATGTATCCAGATGTACATCAGTACTACCCCAAAAAATACTGAAAATGTTTTCAGAAAAACAAATGGAATCCATGCTACAATGGAAATAAATGTCTCCACATGCCTTTGAGAGTATCTTGACCCATTTCTAATAAATATGTTCTAGGTCTGAAAAACTTTTCCTTCTCAGGTTGATGGTTCTTTTCATGCATATGCCTAGAGTCGAAGATTTCTGCAGATACAGGATCACTCCTCGCAATGTTTTGGAAAAAAAATTGGTAAGAAAATGCAATTCGAATAGAGAAATTTCAAGCATAATGCAAAGCAAAAATAATGCAATGCTGGACTATTTGTGATTTTATATTACATTATTATTTGCTAGGATAATTTTACTCAAACAACTAAACTATCTCTAACTTAATCTGATATTACCATGGCATTCGTCACTGCTGAAATTCAAAAACACACAGTAAAGTTAGAGCTGTTCTCTTCACAATGTTTTAGTAAGGATAACATAGTAGTAATTAAGCATATTCTGCTCTATGATGGTACAATGAGAACTCATATAAGACTAATTTATGATTGGTTTTACTCTCCTTTATTTACTTGGAAAGTTTAGGTCCAAACTTTTAATCTATTTCATGCTGTTTATTACACAGTTTTCTTGCTAGGTTAAGCAATGTCAATTTACCAGCTTGTCACTGTGAGTCATTGGCTTAGCAAGATTAGAAGAAAGAATGCTCCTTATTTCTCATTCTTTGTCCTAGCCTGCAAATTGCAAGGCTTCTTTGTTTGCTGTTCAGAAAAAAAAAAAACTAGACCACGGACTGTACTATACAATAAAAATGACCCAGTGGTCAAAGCAGGGACTAGAAGTCAATAAACTGGTGGATGGCTTCTGTTAGAATTTGCTTGCTGAGGGCATTTGACTCATTCAGACACTCAAAATCTGAAGTCAGTGTTGTGCTGAATAAGAAGCACTAATAGAGAAATACAAGTACACAGGCACCATTTTTAAAACACCAATGTAAGTTGTCCACCAAACACACAGAAGTACTAGTGAGTGTTAGTGAGTTTGTGAATGTATCTCTGAGCACATTGAGAAGATGTGGGTCTGTTATTGTAGCTATGTGACTCAAGCAGCAACATTCAGTAACAAGAATATTTTTCTTCATTTTTATGCAAGAACAAAATGACTATGATATTGACCCTCTTCCTGAAATGCTGCATTTGCAGTGGCACAATGTCTGACCACATACACTGTTCACGTCCAATCTCTTCTTTCTTACCATCCTTCTGCTTTCTACAGTGAAAGCAGGATTTCTAGTTTTCATTTTAAAACCTCAGCTTGGCCTTTTGTGATGAGGTCATATGAAACAATGTATTCTGAAGAGAGCTTTGACATCTCCCATTAGACAGGACCATAAGGAAGTCACTTGGATCTTGTGTGTGTGTTTGTGTGTGAGAATGTGTTCATATATATGTCTAGACATGTGAATCAGAACATTCTTTGGAAAGTGGTGATTTTGTGTCTTGTGGATGCTGGAAAACATGTTCTGCATCCTGTTGGACTTTATTTGCTATCTTAAAATTCACTTCAAGCTTATATTTTAGATGCCAAAAAGTTTCCCAAGTCTTTGACCATTCATACTATGCTTAAAGTAAACCAACCAGAGAGAACTAGAATCTTTTATGCCATTCTAGAGTGGAGCAATGAAAGAAACATCACCGTACGGAGAGGCCAAGAAGAAGAAATATATTTGTAATACCGCCATTCTTCCTCTTTTCCATCTTTCATCCACAAAATACTGTCTTCCTAACTTACTCTTTTTCTGTCATAAGAAAATCTGAGCATTTTCTGATCTTCTCTGAACACAATGATATTCATTCTCTTATTTCTCTTGTGCACTTACAGCCCTTCGAGAAACACCAGTTGATTTACTTTTCTGACATTCTAGTTCTTTGACCCTCCTGACAAATAAATACCAACAGAAGAGTGAAAAGCAGAAAGGAAACATACTTTTTTACTTTTATTTTTTCTTCTTAAGATAATGCATTGAGGTACAGATGGGAACCACTGCTGCTGTTCAATAACTGCTATTGAATATAAATCCCTTCATAAGTAATATGTATAAATATCTAGAGAATCATAGAATGGTGAGGGTTGGAAGGGACCTTCAAAGGTCATCTAGTCAAACCCCCCTGCAAGAAGCAGGGACATCCCCAACCAGATCAGGTTGCTCAGAGATTCATCCAGCTTGGCCTTGAATGTTTCCAGGGATGGGGCATCCACCACCTCTCTGGGCAAACTGTTCCAGTGTTCTACAACCCCCAGTGTAAAATTTTTTTTTCCTAATATCCAATCTAAATCTACCTCCCTCTCTTTGAAAACCATTACCCATCGTCCTATCACAACAGGCCCTACTTAACAGCCTCTCCCCATCTTTCTTGTAGGCCCCCTTGAGGGCCTGGAACAGGACCCTTGAGGTACTGGAAGACCAGTATAAGGTCTCCCTGGAGCCTCTCTTCTCCAGGTGGAACAGCCCCAACTCTCTCAGCCTGTCTTCATAGGAGAGGTGCTCCAGCCCTCTGATCATCTTCGTGGCCTTCCTCTGGACCCTCTCCAACGGGTCCATGTCCTTCTTATGTTGGGGGCTCCAGAGCTGGACGCAGTACTCCAGGTGGGGTCTCACCAGGGCAGAGTAGAGGGGCAGAATCACCTCCCTCGACCTGCTGGCCACACTCCTCTTGATGCAGCCCAGGATGCAGTTGGCCTTCTGGGCCACAAAAGCGCATTGCCGGCTGATGTTGAGCTTCTCATCCACCATCACTCCCAAGTCCTTCTTCTCAGGGCTGGTCTCAATCCATTCTCTGCCCAGCCTATATTTGTGAAAAGGGCTGGGTTCTGTCTTCTTTACATTCTCCCTTTAGATATCTATATACATTGAGGAGCCTTCTCTTCTCCAGCCTAAACGGTCCCAGCTCTTTCAGTTTTTCCTCATAGGAACATGGTTCCAGTCCCTTCATCATCTTTGTGACCTTTCCTTGGACTCTGTACAGTATATCCATGTCTCTCTTGTACTGAGGACCCCAGAACTAAAGTCAGCACTCGAGATGTAGCCTCACTTGTGCTAGGGCAGAGAGCAAGAATCCTCTCCCTCAGCCTGCTAGCAACACTCCTCCTAATGCAGCCCAAGATACCATTACAATTCCTTGCCACAAGTACATGTTGGTATCTCCTGTTCAACTTGGTGCCCACGAGGACCTTTTCTGCAAAGCTGTATTGCAGCTAGGTGGACCCAGCATATAGTGGTGCATGGGGTTGTTACTCTCCCAGTGAAGGACTTTGCACTTCCTCCTGTTGAACTTCATAAGGTTCCTGTCAGCCCATTTCTCCAGTCTATCAAGGCCCCTCTGAATAGCAGCATGACCCTATGGTGAATTTGCCCAGAGAGGTGGTGAATGCCCCATCCCTAGAAATGCTCAAAGCCAGGCTGGACGAGGCTCTGAGCAACCTGATCTAGTCGGGGATGTCCCTGCTTCTTTCAGAGTTACTAGCTTAAGGAAAAATATCAGTTGTATCTTTAAGCATAAGCGTTATAAATAGGAAAAGCACACTCACTGGAAATATTTAGTAGGCTAAAAAGCGAATAGTGATTCAAGCATTTTTAATAGATGCTAAGTGATTTTAGGAAAAGGTGAAAAAAGAAAACTCCAATGAAATTCCAACTAATTAGAAGTACATGGGCTTTTGACACTGACTTCAGTGAACAAAGATTTCACCTTTTCTGTGCTTTGAAAAAAAGCATGAACAGAGCACTATCAAATGGAACAGGCAAATTAATATGTACAACTAATCATCCACAATCTCAGTGATAAGGACTTTTAAAAATAATTTTGCTTTTTAAGCTATTAAGCATATAGATTACTTAGCCTTCATTGGCAGCTCATAAAGATAATTCCAGATTGCTTTATCTTATGTTTTTCTGTGAAATAATGTGATACTGAAGGTTGCGCAATTCTTGCATTGGGTAAGTATTGCTGCAGTACTTGGCAAGGTTTCCTTGTCTTGCAAAGTCAACAAATTCAAGAACTGTTAAATATTGTATAAGTATTTTTGTGTTTGAGATGAGTAAGATATTGAAATCAAACAAAAGTATGGTTGTTAATTACAAAGCATCTCGTTCTTGCATGTTTTCATTTCATTTCTGTAGCTAAGAGAATGTCTGAAAATGATAACAGAAACATACTTGATTAATTTGTTTACAGTCAAGCAGTGAAGCATACACTAGGAGTTACACTTTGTCTAGGCACACTGCAAAGGACACAGAGCAATCAGACTGATACATTCATTGTTTATGAGTGGCTCAGATGAATAAAAATATTTTTGCTACATGTGTATATTATCTTTATACATATATTTTTGTAGATACAAAAATATATAGATATATTTGGGGAAAAATAAGTGCAAAATATTATCTACCTTCTTTACATGGACACTGGTTTATACTACTTTTATTTGTGTTTTTTTTATTTGGCAGTTTTTTGGGGTTTCTTTTGTCATGAGATTATAGTAAGCTTTACAGAAAAACAACTCTTCAGCTGCTACCCGTGATTCTCAAAGACTTACTAGGATGGCAGAGGAACATACATCAAGCAACAGCTTAGAAAAAGTAAGAAAAGCTTTGTGGAGACAAGACATGAGCATAAAAGGATTCTCTCCGTAAGTCAGGAAAACCACCATAGAATCTATTTCTGAAATGAAGATGACTGTGAAATGTTTCCAAAGTAAAACAGCAATCAAAAAAAAAGGATTAAATAATAAGACAAAAAGAGAAACCACTCAGGAGTACAACTATCTGGTAGACTCAAAGGCATCTCTGGACTTATCAGCGTCACTGCCTGGTGAGCTTATGCAGAAACTTGCCTCTGGCTTTGTCAGATGCCACAGCTGTAAAAGTATCTTCCACTTTTTGACTCTAAGATCCTTCAAGTGCCATCTGAAAGAGTACTGCGAGGCAGTGGAATAAACTGAGTAGTGTTTCTACAATTATCTATAATATAAAGGTCCAGAGATTTGTTAAAGTAGAATATGTATTAGAAAACTATTTCTGACATATGAAAAACAGATACTGCTTATATACAAATATATTTATTGGAAACACTGAGTGTTCTTGTTATAGTACTCAATTCAGACAGTAATTACCGAAAGTTTACTTTTAAATATTTCCAAATAACTAGCCATAACCTAAAATGTTTGCACATCAGAGACCTACAAAAGTTTGAAATTATAAACTGGCCTATAAAGTACAGCATATGATTCCATGGTGGATCACAAACTGTGATCTTCTACTGTGAAAGGGAAGGATAGGAAAAATGCTGTACCATCTGGAAGATTTCCCATAACTTCTGAAATTCAGTTTCCATTAATTTTCTATGCATATTTGTTACAACACTCTTGCTATAATCTTGATGGTGCCCTTTTTTGTACCTTTAGAGAAACAGTACCTGAGGTCTACTTTGAATAAAACAATCAATGATTCAATGGATTTAGCAAGTCCATATTAAAATAATGAAAAAGCCTGTGACTGAAGAAAGAATTCAAATTAATCAGAAAGCAGGCAGTGTCATAGTTTAGCACCGCTTGGGACAAAGCTGCACAGTCTCTCACTCACTCTCCTTGCCCTGCGAGGGAATCAGGGAGAGATACTGTAATAAAAAAGCTCAAGCTTTAATATAAGGACAGGGAGTATATGGGCAAAACAGACTCAACTTGTGAAAAAATACTTCAATTTATTATTAATAAAATCAAAGCAGCATAATGAGAGAGAACAAAATGAACTTACCCTCACCCCTCCCTCTTGCCAGACTTAAATTAATTTCAAGTTATCTCTACCTCCTTCCCCAACCAAAGCGGCACAGAGAAGGAATAGGGAATGGGGAGTTGCAGTCAGTTCATCACATATCGTTTTGCACTGCTTCTTCCTCCTTGGGGGAAAGAATTCCTTACGCTTCTCCCCTGCCTCAATGTGGGGCCCTCCCACGGGCTACAGTCCTTCATGAAATGCTCCAGTGCAGGTTCTTTTCCATGGGGTGCAGTCCCTCAGGAACAGGCTGCCCCAGTGCAGGACCTCTATGGGCCACAGCCTCCTTCAGGCATCCACCTGCTCCAGCGTGGGGTCCTCCTTGGGCTGCAGGTGAATCTCTGCTCCTCCATGGGCCTCCATGGGCTGCAGGGGGACAGCCTGCCTCACCATGGGCTGCACCACAGGCTGCAGGGGAATGTTGTCAAGAGCAGTGTTACTCCTCCCTTTCCTTCTTCACTGACCTTGGCATCTGCAGCCGTTCCATTGTGAAATTCATCATAATCAGCTCAGGCAGACATCTCTCAGGCTCTCTTCACATCTCCTCTGCACTTCTTGCAGCCAGGCTTGGGCTCAGACAGCCACCTGGAGGGAGGCCAGAGGGTGAGCGCCGCAAGGCCCACAAGGCTCACGCCTCCCCCTCTCTGCTCCCGCTTCTGTTTCTTCATCCCTTTTTTTTTTAATTTTCCCCTTCTGAAATACGTTATCACAGAGGGTGTTATCACTGTAACCAATTGGCTCGGCCCTGGCCAGCAGCAGGTCCACCCTAGACCTGGCTGAGTCCACTGAACAAAGGGGAAACTTCCAGGAGCTTCTCACAGAAGCTGTCACTGTAGCCCCCTCCACTACACAAAAGCAAGACAGACAGTTACGTATCAGTGAGTTCTAGCTGCTTTTTTTTAACTTACAGTTGACCAGAAATAGCATAGTAGACGAAACATGGAAGTATAAAAAGACTGCTTTTGTTTGGGCTCCCTCTGTGTCACCAAGGCAGGAACAGGAGGTTGTGCTGAATACTGAGTCCAAGAAAGAAGATCTGGATATCTGAATATATACTGATCAAATAATACAGCTGTGCTTTGACAAAACAAAAATATACTTCTTGCTTTATATGTAAATATCTCATATGAATCTTTTTGTGAAATCCAGCCTGGTTGGTGTAAAAGGTTACATCAGCTTGATTTGTAGTTTCAAGATGACCAATCTTTCTACTAATCTCCAGCATTAAGACTCTTACAAAGGCATTCCTAAAGATGGGGTAAAGGACAATTAAGACCTTCTGAAAAATCAAATCATAACGTACCACTGCCTCTGTAAATGGTGCCGTATGGAATGGTCTTTTCAGCAATAGACGTGAACTAAAATCTTGGGAACCTCAAGCCTTAAAGCCATTTGAGGATTTAATTAAGCACAAACAGAATAATTTGATTAAGAAGATTTTCTTTTGGAGGCACTAGCTGACTTAGTGTTTTGAACTTCTTTTGTGTACACAGGCATGTATTGAATATATACGCATATGCATCTGTAAATGTGCAGGTGAAAATCACTGTTCGGGAGAACAGATGACTCCAATGTTGAATGGAAGGATTACAAAGCATCCCGGAAAATTTCAACAGACAAATGATTATTTTGCTTGCAGAACTCTTTTTTTTTTCCTAATGGAAATTTAGATTACTTAGGGGAAAAATGTTCTTAGTTCATTTTTCAGCTAAAATTTTAGGCAAATATAAAATTAAAGTGAGAGAATTTCTTGACAGCAAGGAAAAGCACATTCTTGTGAAAGCTGCATTCAAACTATAACACTCAGTGTAGGAAAGGAGAGGAGGGGAGGGGAGGGGAGTGAAGGTGCAGGAAGAGAAGGTGTGGGAAGGGAAGGTGTGGGAAGGGAAGGTGTCAGAAGGGAAGGTGCGGGAAGGTGCGGGAAGGTGCGGGAAGGGAAGGGGCGGGAAGGGAAGGGAAGGGAAGGGAAGGGAAGGGCTAAATTCCAGTTGGAAGGAACTTACAATGATCATCTAGTCCAACTGCCTGACCATCTTAGGGCTGCCTAAAAGTTAAAGCATGTTATTCAGGGAATTGTCCAAATGCCTCTTAAACACTAACAGGCATGGGGTATTAATGACCTCTCTAGGAAGCCTATTACAACCTATTTGACCATCCTGTCAGTAAATAAATGCTTCCTAATGTCAAGTCCAAACCTCCCCTGGTGTGACTTTGAGCAGTTCCCACATGTCCTGTGGCTGGATACCAAGGAGAAGAGATCAGCACCTCCCTCTCCACTTCCCCTCCTCAGGAAGCTGTAGAAAGCAATGAAGTCATCACCCCAGCCCTCTGAACCAGACAAATATAAAGTCTTTAGCCGTTCTTCGTAGGATATACTTTCTAGGCCTTTCACCAGCTTTGTTGCCCTCCATTTTCCTTGGGAAAATTCTGAAGGAAAATAAATAGTTTTTAAATTTACAAACTTTCTGGTTTTTCTTGGTTTTTTTTTTCCTGCTTTTCTTTTCTTTTCTTTTTTTTTTT
>WHYT01015919.1:49009-72637 GCA_009806455.1 Tetrax tetrax | reverse complement strand
ACCAAGTACCTTTTAGTATAGTGTTATAAGCTTGAGAATAGTTTTTTTATTTTTAATGTAAATTATTGGTTGCTTAGGTGCCGTTACAAAGCTACTCCAAATTACTGTGTGGGGGAGAAAAAAGATCCCTTGGACATCTTACAATTAAGTTGTCAAAGACTTGGGGAAAAATGTGGGAGAGGGAGAAAGGAATAGATTCCTGATAACAGTAATACTGTAATACTTGCACACTTGCACATAAAATACTTTAAAAATTGAATTCCTGATAATCAGGAAACTCTGCATGTTATTTCTTGTTTAATTTTTGTCTTAAAGACCTGAATATGCTAAAAACATGTGCCACCTTAGAAGAAATGTGTGTATAAACACATAGATGTTTGTGAATGTATGTGTATACCTATATACTGTATGTCTAACATATACACATAAACACACAGTATGCATTATGTATTTATTCCCCTCAAAAGAAACATGAAGGATCTGGATCTTACAGAAGTTTAGTGCATTTGTAACTTGGTTTCAGTGTCAGATCTCAAAGGAATAAAGTAATGCATATATAGAATTGTTTTCAGTGTATGACCTCATTCCTAGAGGAGTTATTGCATGTTATTCTGCTTTACAAAAATCCAGCTTCCTTAGTTAATTGTAAACAGCCTTTTTATAGCCACCCAAACCTTGAAATATGTATTGACATTTGTAATACATTCATCTCCCTTAACAGTTTTTTCTCTTATTTTCAGTTAATTTACTGGACTCACGCACAGTAATGGGGGATCTAGGATGGATAGCCTACCCAAAAAATGGGGTAAGTCTCTGCTGTTGTTTACTTTTTCTCTCACAAATTACACTAACCTTTTCCATTTGGAAAGTAGACTACCGGGTTTAAAAACTCCCTGGAGTGATTTGTCAGCAACGGAGGGGAAAAAATAAATAAAACAACAAGCCATGACTGGAAAAATGGAGTGGTGTGGCTAGGGGGTTGATTTATTTATGCAGTGAGCCAGCCACAAGTATTAAAAAAAAAATCACGAGTGAGCCCCCTCATTCCTCCCCTCACCAAAAAAAAAAATCCATGACGTTATTTAATTTTTTTTTTTAAAGTTATAAATTCCTGTTCTTTCTTTGAGCCTTTAGGGTAAATGTACTACGCAATTTTCTGGAAGTTTTCTTCTGAAGCACATGATCAGGGACATTACTGTTAGCTTTAAATGAACAGGGCTGTTCAGAAATACTTTTCAGGCTCATGATAAAATTCTAGGAGCTGATAACACTGGAACAGGAGCTGAGTTTTAAGCACCTTGAAGAGCATCTGTCCCATACCGTTAGAGAACTGAAAGAACCTGGCCTCCTAATTTAATACCTGAAATAAGTGCTGGAGTTTAGGTGCGTTAATACTGTTCAGTGTGTGTGCTTGACCTGACTGCATCGTGCAAGCAGTCATTGCTGTGACTTTTGATCTTTGGTTCGGCTGGGGCATCCTCGATGTTGTGCTGTAACAGCTTTGGTACTATCTTGAAAGGTTGGCTTCTGCATGACGCTGAGTATTCCTGTCAGTTCCCAGAAGCCATGAGCACCATGTGAGGTGAGAAAGCATCCCAAGACAGAAATACTGCATGACTGCGCCCTCCAACAGCGTAGCTCTCAGGAATGTGTTATTCCAGACTTAGTCACCAATTGAAACGGGCTGCAGAATTGTCTTGGACTCCAGTTTGATTGCCATAAGGATGGTGGCATTGTTTATATAAAATGCAACCAACCCTGCACATAGATTTTAATTCACCATGTAATATATGACTTTCCATTTATTTTGTGTAGATTAAAGGTTGTAGAAATGGCAGCATCACTCAGACGAGCTGCATGCTTGCAGGCATGGGTTATGGCAGAGATGTAAAAGCTACACAAGGAGCTGAGTTTATCTTCAACTCAGTTCAACATCTAATCCTGTTGCAATTAGAGTAAAATTATATATATATATAGTCAAATAACAATATTTTTTTCTGTACTGATTTAAAGACAAGAATTAAACTAGCTCCCCTTTACATGTATGGACATCAGAATAACCACTGCCAGACATGCTGGCAAAACAAATGTATTGGTGCCATGGCATGCTGTAAAGATCCCAGTGTCTACTTCTTAATGGAAGATTTTTTCCTTTTTGAATGTCTCTAGGTATTTTTCCTATGGTATAAAGCACAATTACTATATATACCAATGTCCTTACAGGAATATCAGTCGACAACTAACTAGACATGAAGAGTTGAGAATATTCCTGGGTCTCTATGTGTGGATGAGTAAATGAAAAGCTAAATATTCTATGCATGAGCCCCAGTTGTGTTTTTTCATTATTTAGATAAACCTTTCTCTATTTACAAGCTCAATTTCCAAACAGCACCTGGAAGTGCACTCATGAATGCCAAATTAATGGTTACTGACTCAAAAGGGAGGATTTTTTTCCTTAAATTATCTTTAGCAAATAAAAAATGAATCAGGCAGTTGGTTTTTCAATTTCCAGAAATCTCCTCTTAATCATCTTTGTTTTTGTAAGACATCATAAAAATTCATGAGGTTAGCACAATTGTCTTTCTTGGCCTAATATGTTAGCAGTATTTTACAAGTACTGAAAAAAAGGCTTTCCAAACTTCCTTTTCTAACCTCCTTATCTGCTGTACAATCAGCTATACTGCAGTCATACTCTGTTGGCTTAATTTTTTAAAAAGATCTACCTTGTATAAATATTTTAAGTAATTCACTTCAGAATTTAAATTTTGAAAAGGAGGGAGCTTTAATTGAGATCAGAAATATACAAGCTGGTTTGGGTTTTTTTTGGGGGGGGGTGTGTTGGTTTTTTTGTTGTTTTTTGGGGGGATTGGGTTTTTTTTTTTGTTTTGTTTTTGGTTTTGGTTTTTTTGAGGTATTCTCATGCTGATTTGTTATCTCACAATGTCCTCTTAGGGAAATTTTGGAAAGTCCCTGTACGCGTCTGCATAGTCCTCTATCAAGGAAAGGAACAGAAAGGTCAATGTGTGACACTTTGCAATCCTACAGTGTGTAGATACAGACCATGTGGTTTTTGATACATGTTATTTTATTATTGCTGTTAACAGTATCCTGTAGACTCTAGTTACTTTTCGAGTACTTGGTGGCAGTTTCAATGGTAGTACAGTTCTGACTGAAAATACATTAGCTTTTGAAGCAGCCTTCAAATCTTCTAGTGTTGTTGCTTCTCCACTTGATTTTTATTATTAATCTTAAGGAAAGTTATTATTTTTCCTAGAAACACATATGTTAGAAGTAGGAGATTGCACCAGGAGCACAGCTGCTGTTAAAGAAAGCAAGTGTTTAGTCTTTGCAGTTGTATGGGAGTGTCTGGGAGAAGTTATCTGTGTATCAAAAAGGCTCAATCTGGTAGGTTTTGAAAACAGATTTCCACACTTATTTAAAACAAAAACAACCTCAAAAAATCCCCACCAAAATAATGGGAGTGAGAGGTCTCGTCAAGCCGAATGCGCTTGCTTTTTGCAAATCTTTTGTAGGTGTGATAGTCTAAATTTTTATTATAGGTGTGTGCCATGATAATTTTTGTGTATTAAAAGTTTAAGACATTCCATGCTCCAGGGAAGTCCTTCTGCCCTCGTTTAGCACGTTGCTCGTCTCATTTTTGTGGTACACAATGGGGAAATCTGATCTAACTTGGGAAATGAAAGCAGCAGTGCACTGGAAGGATACTGACCCTCCAGTCTGAAAACAGATTAGGCTTAGAGTTAGACCTGTTTCATGGCTGCAATTTCAAATAAAGTCAGCTGCTTTAGTCCCTACAAGATCAGACCTTGGTCCACTGCTAAATAGCATGCACCAGCACATCTAGTGAGTGATGTGCTTTAGGGGAAGGGAGAGGAGCTCTTTAGCCAAGGGTTGCCTTTGCAGAGCTTTGTCTAGCTAGGTGGTTATTTGGCACAGGTTTTGGTAGTGTCCAATGTCCTTGCAGCCTGGCTGGCTTTCATTTCCCTCATGCCTATAGAAGGTAAGAAAAATCCCTCTCTTCCATCATATGGACTATTGAATGACCAGTGGAAATGAAATAATGTGACTGAAACATGCTGTGGCCAAGCAGAGGTTGAAACAGTGTCTCCTACTATGAAGAACCGGCTCTTGTGCAGAAGGTACTTTCTTCTTTCTGTTACTTTACTCTGAAGGATTAATGAGTCCTAGTAATGTGGCTTCCTGACTGCCCCAGGAGGCCTTCCCTGGCTGTGTGGGTTCAGCAGCTTGCACCAGTCATGCAGTTGGCACTTAAACCTGCAGTTTTATCTGATACAGTGTGAGCGAAGTCCTTGTGAGGTCTGCATGGCTGCGGAGCTCAGAAAAGGAACTCTTTCCCTGCTAGTGGAGCATGGCCACCATGGAAATGCTGCCTTTTCCACAGCTCAGGTCAAGAATGGATCCTCTTATTACATGCCAAAGGGACAATTTGGACATGGTTTTGCAGCTCCTGTAAGTTTGCTGTAAACTGAAGGAGGTTATTGGAATTAGCAGAGGCTATATCAGAAAAGTCTGGTCCCTCTTGTGTAGTAGGAAGCCTCCAAGCACATCAACAAAACAAGTCGGATTTTTTTTTTTTATTAAAGCCTATGCTTGTACAGCAGATCTGCAAAGCCTGAGTCTCTTTTACCTCCAAATTTATTCCTGGGATGCTGCTTAGGATTACCCAAACTGGGCACATCAGAGGTTTATATGTGTGTTATACATGACTGTGACACTGTCTAGCTCTGACTTACAGAAAGTGCCTGCACTTGCCTGTGCTAACCATACATTTTTATCATATGGAAGCTTCCAGAGGTGAGAACAATGGTAAGTGCTGCGAGAGAATTAGCTGAGTCAGGCAGTGTTTGTAGGCTGTATTGCCTCCTCTCCTCCCTTGGTTTGGCAGGAGACTCTGCATGATGCATTTTGACTCCCAAGGGGAGAAGCTACAAATAGCCCCCTGTAAACCTGTGCTCTTCAGTCTTATTTGGTCTGGGCAAGTAAAAAAGTAGCCATTTTTAACAATATCCAGATAATTGCAGAAGTTGCTGATTAGAATAAATGCTTTATTTTTTCTGGCTTGATTTATTCAGTGATTATTTCTGATTTTTGTTTCAGTGGCTATAATAGCACTGATTTATTTGTTTCAGACTCTCCCTTCTTTCAGGGTTTATTTTAAAACTTATTTATTTATAGCTTAGAAGTACTCTTTTTCTGTCGAAATCTGAGTGCCGCACACCTGCTTTGCTTCTGTGGTCTGCTCCCATCTCCTCCACCACCTGTTGATTTCCCTGACCTTCCTGTAGCACAGAACAGGACAACCTGTGTGATCCTTGGGATATTGGCTGTGTGTTGTGGCTCATTGCACTGGGATTTATTTATTTAATTTTTTAGGCTCAGACAGGAAAATAAACATGTACTAAGGAACATGGTCCTGTAGAGATGTTCATAATTCTTTATTCATTGCAGAAAATGAAAAAGCTAGATGACTTGTTGCATGTGAACAGCAAGAGGGGAAGCAATTTCTGTTGCTTTTGGTAAGGCCAAATACTAAAAGTTAGGGTGTAAATCTACCAGATTGATTCTGCAAGTTGCTTCTCATTTATCTAGGACATTGGTGGGTTTTATATTTTGGTTTTTTGGGTGGGTTTTTTTTTTTTTGTGGTTTGGTGGTTTGGTTTTGGTTTGGTTTTTGGGGTTTTTTTTTTTTTGTTGGTTTTTTTTGGGGGTTTTTTTGTTTTTTTTTTTTGCAAGCAGCATTTTTGACTCATTCTTTTGAGGACAAGTACCCTAGGGTGCCTCTTTGAAGTTAAAAATAACAGTTATTTAGATTACTCAGCATGGTTTGTGAATAGATTCATGTTGCTCTCTCTTTGTCTGTCGATCTTGGTTCAGATAGAGATTTTATACAGGAATCCTGTATTGGAGGCAGTGTTTGCACTGGGGGATAGAAACAAAATAAAGGGGGAGAGATAGGGGGTAGTGAAAGGAGGAGGAGGGTTCTTGGCACCATTGAGCTGTGTCATGTAGCTATGATTATAATTGGCATTTTCAGGGCAGTACTTTTGGCAGCCTGTGTGGGTTTTTTGTTTGGTTTGTTTGTTTGATTTCCTGCAAATGCTGCTGCTCAACTGTGACTGGTGTAGAAGAGGAATCAGGGGGATATACTAACATGGCAAGAATGCAATTCATACTGCAGCAGGGAGCATGAAGGAAATAAATAGTATCTCGGTAGTTGAAAAAATATATTAATGACACCTTAAAAATCTGCAGTTTGGCTGCTTTGGTTATCTGTACATGTTTTTGTTGCATGCACAGGTTAGTAAGAAACACAGTGCACATTTAAGTATTTGAAGTAAACTGAGTAATATACAGAATAAAGGAATTTTACATGAATAATTTGTAGGATGATGAGTTCAATAGAGTTGAAATATGTGGGGGGGTTTGTTTTCCACTAGGATTCCTTAAGGTAAAATGCCATATCTGTATATATGTAAACGTCTGTCCTCTGTGACCCTCCCCCTGGCTCTTCATGTGCTTAAATGGTCATTTTTGCTCATATCCCATGGGGCCATGATGATAGTTTCTTCTTTTTGTTATGCTGCCTGTTTGAGTCTGCTAGAGTGATACGTGTATGCTTGTATTGTATAGCATAATTATAATAAAAGAGCTTGAGCTTTGAGTCTGAAAAGACACCAGGAGTTATCCAGGACCCTTGTGATAATTGAACTAAACAGTTTTTTAAAGCAGCACTGAGTTCATGTTTCAAACTCTGAAAGCTCCAGAGTGAGATTGAAGATGCTGGAGTTAATGGGAGTGGAATTTTTCCAGCAGACTACTGTTCAAATTGATGGGTTTCCCTGGTGATTTGGTCGCCTCGCCAGTGCTTGTAGAGCTACATTTGTTTGATACAACTTCAATATATCAGTCAAAATCTAAAGAGGTCAGCTCTGCAATGGAGAGATGCATCTTGGGTGGAAAGGCTGATGGAGTTTGGTATCGCATAGAGTATTGAACTGGCCCACAACCACCTTGAGGGATGCAGAGAAGCAAGGAATAACCTCTTGCCCAGGTTGGCAGTGGGTAGGATAAAAAAACAGGATTTGTTTCAACTGAACTGATTCAGGTTAAATTTGATGGTAAGTATTTTCTACTGGTGCATCTTTGGGGCAGATGTGAGGTTTCTTTCATAGGAGGTTTCTGACAGCAGATCAAATAATCATCTCTGTCACTCTGGACAAGCAGAATGAATCTCTTCAGGAGGAACAAACCAGGTGATGTGTTCTGGTCTTTTCCAACCCTACATTTGAAGCCCTGCTATTTGAAAGCTAGTCCTGACTCTGTCTAGGGTGCAATCTGTTTTGGTTTTTTCTTCTCTGAGCTCTTTTTTTTTTTTTTAATCTTGCCTCACTTAAAAAACATTACTGTTACTCATTCAGCACCCCATATTTAAGATCTACTCCCCCTGATGCCTGCAATAGATTAGCTATGGTATGTAGCTGATTTTAAACCAGAGCACCTCATGCAAGACAACTATTCTCACTGAATAGCCTCACCATTTTATTAATGTCCTTTCTCATATCTTTCCCATTTGAAGTTAAATCTTCTCACTCCATTTCTGAATGCTCTTAAACTTGTTCTGCACTCTCAGCTAGCTGCCCTGTGGTTTATATGCTGTTGATATGTATCAAGCCTTTATTTGGGAGCAGCATTTGGTGAGGTGTAGGTCTTATTAAAGGAGATCTAAAACGCCTAGAGCGCTCCAAGGTACTGTAAAATAAATTAATACTAGTAAGATTAATAATAAAGCAAATCTTTATCTCAGCTAGAACTGTATTATTGAAATAATATATTACTATCCTGGTCTTGAAAATCCACTATAGAAGAAATGAAGGCTGATTCTTCAGTGTATTGTTTTGTAAATACAGTTGTCAGCATTAGGTTCCTCCACACAGGCTCTATGGGCAAACAATAATCTTTCATGCTAAAAAGTCTTTTTTTTTTTTTTTTTCTCTCGAACACTTAAGAATTACATTTGGGGATAAATGAGACCTTTGAAGAGCTTTATCTTCTAAAACCATTGTTTTCTCTCTTACTTTCTTGCCAATTTCAGAAGTATTGGTATCCAATAGTTAGTAACCGTACAATTAAAATATATAAATGTAGTGCTGTCACGGAGAATCTGAAACTTTGCAGAGTAAAGTATCACTACTACAGAATGCATATGTAACAACCCAGGGTTTAGAAAATATGCATTAGGATTCTATACCTTATGCTGATGATTTTTTGTAGTATGTTACTTACTAATTCATATGCTTAATAAATGTATCAGTGAACTACTTATCACTTAATTGCATAATCCTTTTATAAATTTTAGAATGCATTGGCCTTGCTCTTACCCCATTTGACAGCATAATTTTTTATTCAAGTTGATGACTTATTTAGGTAACTAAATTCAAGACTGCAGTCCTGTTTGATTTGTTTAGTGTTCTTATAATTAAGGAAAGTTGGTTTTGTTTTCATGTTACTCATTCAGGAAAGCCAGCTCAAAACCCGTGGATGAATGTTAACTTTGGAAAGGGAAACACATGGTAGGTTTGTCTAGAAGGAGAAAATTTTAAATGCAAAATTCCTGAGAACAGTGTTAAAATGGAAGCTGCTACTTTGTCTTCATGACCAATGGTTGCCTTGTGTATTGCACAGTGAATGAAGACAATAAAACACAGAGGGCTTTTTTGAAGACCATCATCTATCTTAAAATCTGTGAATCTAAGGAGAGCTTTTTAAGGAGACTTCTGTTTTACTGCAAAGGCCTGGTATGTGGCTATTGAAGAAATAATTCCTCAGTTGAACATCTAGGCCTGTTGAAAAATGGATGACAGTTTGTTCTAAGTTATTAATGGGAATGGTTCAGGATCTTCAGAGATGGAAAATGGCAGCACTGTGTTCTCTATTTGCTTGTCTGGGTCACAAAACCAGGATGGTTTTCAGTTGCTGAAGGCTATATGCAAATATGAAAAGGGAGGGTGGGACTGAGTTTTTGGCTAGTGGAAGAAAATGCCAGTATTTTAGCTGGAAGCTCTTTTTTTTTGCCTCAAAATATTGTGGTTTTATAGTCTTAATTCATCTTAAGATGTCTTTATTTTGGGGGGAAAAGCATGCTGAGCTATATGATTTAGTGTGTTTGACTAAGGCAGGCAGTAATCATGAGATCTGTTGGGTTTAATATTGAAAATACTGTGGTGAAACAGATCAAAGATTAAATACCAGGAGTACCCATAGATGGTAATACATCCTTTCTGGGGTTGTATGTTAACTCTTCTCCAAAGAAAAGTGGTAGCTTCTCTCACCAGCTTTTAGGCTCTCCCAACATGAGTGATGAAGCACTATTGAAGGGAAGATGAATGACACCCAGCTATCAGTCATCTCTGCGTTATCACTGTGACTCTGTATGCTGTCAAGCTGCCATGATTGATTGTCTCTACCCTGTGGGCTGGACAGTGGCTGCTGCTTCCTCTGCCTGGCCAGAGGGTTTGGGGAAACAACTCTCCCCACCCTCTCAACCCACCAAAAAAACCCCAACAAGCCAACCAACAAAAACCCACAAAAAAAAAAACCTCAAAAAAAAAAAAAAAAAAAAAGACCCTACCATCCTGTGGGGAGTTTTGAACATTTAGGGGAGAAAGCAATTATTTTTTCCATGTTCCTTATTTCTCTTTCAAGATGGTTTACTGAAAACACATCAGTGATGTAGTAGTTGTTTAGAGTTAGGAGTGAATGACACTTGCGTGTTAGTTTGATCCTCACCTACCCCTATATGATCTTACTAAGGAATAATCCTTGGACAAGTTGCCAGATAGCTGCAGGGGGGCAAGATCAGACCCCACAAAAGTGGGAGCTGTACATCAGTATGTTGATGGAGGAGCAGCTCCCAGGGGAGGAGTGGTGATGATGAGGAGTAGAGGTTACTGATGGCTTTCCAAAAACTACATCTGTCAGACCAGGCTGAAACACCCTGAGCACAGACCTTGATTTGCCTCCTTTTGCTGCTTTCCAAGAAGGAAATTATTATTAGATACCTCATTCTTGCCAAAATCCTCTGATAAGTATTTAGCTTGTGTATTCGTGGCTGTTTCTCTTTTGTGATCATTATTCTAGCAAGTGCCAGATCACTGCTTTGATTATATTAAATTCTTAATTTGACAAAATGAACTGTATAAAAAAATCAAATTATTCTACTTTAAGCAGATGTGTTTAAATTGTTAAAAAAATTATTCGTACCTAAAGCCTAGTTCCACTTTAAGACTGTGCATCTTATTGTTTTTGGTATATAAGAACTACCTATATATTGAAACACAGAAAAAATGTCCTGTAGATCCATTGCTGTGCCAAAATAAGATAAACCAGAAGCTTGTAAAGATGTGTACTTTCTGTGGATAAATTACCCTCCTTGGGATACTTGCTAGCAGTATCAAAGATGAGAACTTTTGGCTCTGGAGGAGGGGAAGGACTGAGTCTTTATGCTGCAAAAATTCTCATTTGACTTCAATAAAAATATTTTGGGACAAATGACCTGGCCCTTGTCTTCAAAGGTCTTCCTGTAACAGCAGTGATTCTTCCCATAATATTGACAGTCCATAATGCTGTGCAGAAGATGCAATTGGCAGGAGAAGATAGCATGGAATATTTCTTAATGTGATTTGAGATGTTTATGTACACCGTTAATCCATTTGCAGCTCTGTTCCAGTTGCGAGGAACAGCTGCAGGCTTGGTTAAAGTGAGTCCTCACCCCCTGCCTTGCCTTTGGCTGTGAGCTAAACTAAGAACTGGTAGGTGAGGGCAAGGTGGGAAAAGAGATGATTACAAGATTTAATCATTTAAATATCTACTTATCTACTGAAAGTAGTCTTTCAGAATTAATTGTTTTTTTAGGTATTTGAGTTTCTCTGTGATGCATATGTGCTGCTCATAGGGAGCAGTCCTGCTGGGATGATATCCCAAGACCCAACTATATCCAGCAGATACCAAGTGGGGTGGGAAAATTGTCTATTTCTGAAGAGGAAGACTTAGACTTGCTATTTTTTCCTCCAGCAATTTAGAAAAACAAGCACCTTCTGCCTCCGCTCGAAGCCTTTTTCATTGGGACCTTTTTTGGGGGGGGTTATACCACAAGTATAATCCTGTGAGATAAAGTCACTTTTTTTACACAATCTCTGTCTGGTTTACTGTTTGCTTTAGTTTTTGCAATGCTAGATTGAATAACTGAATGTTCCTGTGCAGTTAACTTCAATGGCAGGATATCTGCTTTTTTGTGTTGCTGCTAAGTCTGGAGTTTATTTTACATCCTTAAAAAATATGGATATTGATTAATACAACAGTTGGGCAAACCCCTGATGATTTCAGCTCTAGTGCTGGGAAAATCAACCTAAAAGTGATGAAGCTTTAGAAAATAATAGTTAGTTATGTTAGTCATTATAGGTGTCTTGTCAGATGATCAGAAAATAAGTAAGTTGTGGTCATTGATACATGGTGTTAGGTGATGGGGTAGGTGACTGCGAGCAGGTTGGTGCCTCCCTGCAAAAGTAGTTGCTGCAGTCACTCTGCTGCAGAGTTACAGCAAGGCAGAGTGCAGCTGCTGAACAGGAACAAAATGAATAGTTAACTTGAAAATGGATTTCAGACCAAATCAAACCTTTTGGCATGGTTTCAGAGATCCATCTCCTTTCTTGTGTGGTACTTGTTGGATGTCATGCTTCCAGTGTGAAGGAAACTGCAATGGGCTAAGGAGCAATTTTTGCCCGTCAGCCAGAGCCCAATGACTCAGTGTGTCAGAGTAATTCTGATAAATGCCCAGTTTGAGATTATAAAAACCTGTCAGGGGATTTGGTTGTTGTCCTACTTATTAATTTTAATGATAATTGAATATCTGTTCTGATTATACAGGCTGTAAGCTCAGCTTCCCAAGACCTGTGTATTCCATTTCAAAATGCTGCTTATTCAGAGTCTGGTATATTTAACTCAGAGGAGTGGTCTCATTGTAGACAAGCTGTATGGATAGGCAGGAGCTACTGTGTCCTTTGGAGTGACAGTAACTAAGTCTGGCAGAGCCTGTTTCTCAGAGCCGTATAAGTGTATAGAACTGGCAAATGTCCAAGGCATTTGGTTATGATGCTGCCTGTATAATGTTTGTAAAAGGCTTTTGCTGTGAAGGTGCTGGAGAGAAAGCAGGGAATATTCAGCAGCCCTTTCTTGGTGTTTGCAAAGCTATTTTGTTTGTTGCCACTAGCCCAGGTAAACCTTTTGGACTCCTCTCTTCCCTGCCCCTTTTGAGCACAGCAGTACTCCTGAGGCTTTCTGCTTGAAGGGTTAGCTCCTCCACTGCTAACCTGGGGTGTTTTTTCTCAGCAGTGTTGTTTGCAGTGGTTGACTTCACTGAGGCTAGATGTGCAGAAGTCCCTGTGTATCTCTCCAGGTGTTGCAGAGTTTCTTAGGCAGAAGCCAGAATCTTTGAGCTTTTTTGTATCAGAGGTGCTTTTCCCAGATGAATTCCCTGGTGCATCTGTTCCTGCTGGAAGACCACGTAGTGTCTCCATTGATCGAAGATAAAGCAAACAACTGAGAGCCAAAATGGGTGCTAGTGCCATAGATGTCCTCTGTTTTCTTAAACTGGGAATGAGCTTAATTTAGCAGAGTCTTGACTGTTGCATTTAAAAAACGGACTGCCCCCTTCCTTTTGTCTAACCTTTGTTTTGTCTGTTCAAAATAAAGCAGGAAAGAGAAAATAAAGTGAATTTTTTTTTCACACACAATGCTGTGACGAAAGCTATTACTTGGCAAATTTCCTTTATTCTCTGCTCCATGCTGTTCTAAATCTGAGAACTGAACTAGTTTTCTCCCATATTAGAGTAAATACATAAGTAATCAACATGATATTAAAGAAAGTTAGGCAAATCCCTGCTGTTCAAATATGTTAATTGCAAATCATTAACATTCTAGACATGCTGTTTCCTAGTGAATTATAGTTTCCTTGCTGGTGAAGTAAAACAATCAATTGAAAAAAAAGCACAGTATTATAGTACTTACTAGTTCTCGTTATTTAAAGTGAGCTGAAGGTAATGGTGCTGTAGCTTCACAGAATTGAAGGCCAGTGGGGCTGTTAACATTGTGTAGTTGAATCTCCTGTGGTATGTACAATGTAGAAACTTGTTCAAGGGTCCTTACAGCAGGTCTGTAACCTTGATTTGACCTACAGTGCATCTTCTGGAGAGGGATTTCTTCTTTTTAGTCTTCCTCTTATGGCAAGTCTACAATATCCCTTTGTAGCTTGTGCTGACAGCAAGCTCTCCTTGTCATAAGACAAACTAATCTTTCTAGCCATCAAAATTCAGTTCTCAGACAATGGATCTTGCTATGCCTCTTGCTAACTTTACAGGTATGTACTAACCGTCTATCTCTTCCTCCTCCCCACACCCCATTTCAGGCAAATAGAAGCCACAAGCAAGTTAGCCACATCCCAGCCTCCTCTTCAAAATATTTTTACAGATTTTTGTGCTGTAGAGTAGATTTTTTTGGTCTCTCGAGTAGCTGTGGATTCTCCTTTCTGGCATCTTTACAATTTGTCCTAGCTGAAGTGTCATCATTTGAAATGGCAGTGACTTTCTGGAAGTGGTCTTAGTAAAATGTTGTATTATCTTTTTGTTTGATCTGTGAAGCAAATGGATCATGAGGAGGAGAAAATCATCTTTGTGATGCAAGCCAGTTAGAAATAAAGGGGATATCTTAGTGGCTACTCATTTGGATGCTGTGGCAGGGAGGAGCTGGGGTACGGTGCCAGATGTATCTATGACCTGAAAGTGTGTGCTGGAGCTGTGCCGAAACCTCTACCAGTAGCTGACCTGGGTGCTTGGTTATGTGGTCAGAGGAGTCCATGGGAGACAGACGTGCTACTACATGAGTCCATAAAATGTACATAATTTCTGTTGGGAAGACAAGTTCCTGTTTACCCTGCAGCCTCCTAAAGCCCTAGGAAAGGTAGGATTCTGTTCTGGCTCAGCATCAGCTTTTGTGCAAGTAAAGGCTTCACACCCACAAAGCCAAATACCTTGAAGCATTTTGGGACTCTGCATCTCTGAGAGAAGCAGACTGCATTGAAGTCACCTGTGTGCATGGATGACCTGTCTCTGCTTCAGTCTACACAAATATGAAAATTCCCCTTTTGAGTGTATGAGTGATGCAATTCTTTAGGTCTGGTCCTGTGTCACTCACACCCATGGCTAGGGGAAGCTATGGAAGTGCAACAACAGGTTTTTTGTATCCTTCCCCAAAACGCCTTATTCCTTTACTTAGTAGGAAATTTCTTTCACTGCTTACTATTTTAAGTTTCTTTGTGCACAATGACTTATGGATGAGGGCCCACATTATTAGAAAGCTTTATGTATTATGCACTATGGGGGCAACTTTTCAACATCAGAGTGCCATTTCTTCAGCCAACTTCCAGTGGGTATGTGCCTTGGTAACAAGAATGATGTCAATTAACCACATAACCTGCAGAAGTGCTATTTCTTATGCTAATTAGTTCTTCCTCTGAGAATTGTACTTTTAATTTATTGTTTTAAAGTGCATTCCTTCATCCTTTTCCTTTCAAACGTCAACATTTTGTGAAATGTGCATCCAGTTTCACTGGAAGAGTCTGAAGCTGAAGAGACAAAGATAGAAAGGGGATTAATTTCATGGTTTAACTGCTAAATAATTATGGAACTGGGTTTGTAATTTCATGTTTGTGTGAAGTGGTCGATCAATCCATTTTGTAGAGTGAATGTAAGGCTTAGAATAGGGATGGATAAATAATCATCTGTAGTTTCTGTGCTGCCTAGTGCCTTTCCTCGTGGGGACTCCTGAAGATGACTTAAAACTTTTTAAACTAGAAATTCAGGCCACAAACAAGAACTATCTTGCCTAGCAGTAAAATACCGTTGCTGCAATTTGGCCTTGTTATGTCCATAAGCCGCACAAAACTGAGAGAAGCTTGCATTCAGTCATGGGCTTGCTGTGAAAACCTCTCTCCCATACACAAGTCCATGGGAGGTCCTTGCGTGTGGTTTTCTGACTGGCCCTGGGCTGCTTTCCTAGCCATGGCATGTTAGTGTTCAATCGTTTTTTTAGTGATTGTCAGATGCTGGAAGACAGCGTGGAGTAGCAGGAGGTTGCAGGTGAGGAAAAATATCTTATGAAGTGTGGAACCTCTCCAGAAATGTGTATTTTCTGAGATGGTTAGGATATAGGACATCCATCATAAACAAATGAGCATATCTGTGTTTCTTGAATTCCAAATTTAAAGAAACATCGAGGTCCAGGTTGCATCTCTGTCCAACAGATTTACATCCTTGTAATTCCATATTTAAGTAGTAATGTAAGCCTGACACAATAGGAATTAAATCCCATGGAATAAAAAGTAACTAAAAGTTGCATTATGTGGTGGAATAAGCATAACAAGCGTCTACATGTATAATTTATACATGTGGGTGTACTTAACAATTTATAGTGGGTAAGTACTTAACAACAGTCGTAATAAACTAATTCTGTTTATTCATTTTTAGAGCTTAGCATACTGACTCAGACCTTAACTGAACATGAATATACAATTAATGTGAGGCTTTTTATGCTGGTTTAATAATGTAGGCCTGCCAAGGATCTTTAATTAAATAATTATTCTTTGTTCAGTCAGGATAAATTGTTTCACTATAGGGATTGCAGGCAAGAGCATGAAAAATCTGCCCCAAACTGATCACATTTTAGCTGCTTACTGTAATCCCACATAAGTGGTAGTCTTTTTCACATAAAGCAGTGAGAGCAACCCAAAAATCAGGAAAAAATTGTAGTCAGATATAAAAAATGTAATGCCTAATTCTGAAATGATCAAAGCAAAGTATGCTAAGACCCAATTTGGTGGTGCTGTGAACAAAGTTACAGCTGTCTGATAAATGGGAAAAGTGAATTTTCTACAGGGCTCAACTTCAACAGCTTGTTTTGGGTTTGGTGACAGTTGTAAGGTGCTCAGCATGGAGGGAATCAGAAAATCTTGGTTTCTGTTTTCTTACTGGTAACCACATGTACTCAATAGGTGGCAAATGGAGCTGTTAGGAGGAGGTGCAATATGGTGTATGTGCCTGCTGTGCATGCCGGTTGCCATAAGAGGGTCTGCACAGGCAGAGCATCCTTCTCATTTCTTCTGTCTGAGTGTATTGGAAATGCAAAAAAAAATCTGTTTGGCGTAGGCGCTGCTGCTTCTAGCATCACACAAGGCTGATTTTGAATGTCCCCTGCCGCTGCAGCATGTCATTAATGCCAGTCACAGCAGCTGGACTGAGAGGACTTCAGTGTTTATTAGGGACATATAATCATTTAAGGCTGAATAAGCTTCAAAGCTCTGATGTGGCTGTTTGGCCAACAGAAATGAGGTGTAAATTTGTGCCGGATAGCCACTGATTACAGAAGGATGATTAATGCAATATTTAAAATTGATCTATGAGTGCAGTTGTCAAAGCCTAAGCCAAGAATGAAATATTATCTCTATGAAAAGCTTTGAGCAGATTAGAGACCAGGGAGCAGGGGCAAAATAATGCGTTTGCTGGAGAGTCTGATAGGGTGTATGGGCCATCTATAACCCAGTCAAATTTGGTATATGCCTGAGAGGTTAGGCTTTGCCAGCACAGCACATGAATAATAGTATCACTTTGCCTGAAATATTAGAAAACTGAGAAGTTTAATCTGTTTTATTTTCATTTTTTGATCAAGTATTTTTTATCTTTTACTGGAAACTCTTAAAAATGTTTCCTAATTTTCAGGACACTATAGATAGTCAATGACAATTATCAAGATTAAGGATTTGGGTTTTTTTGCAAATTTTTACTGTTTTGGGCATTAAAAACAAGCTTTGTGTTATTCCAATTGTTGTAAACAGTTAGAAGCCCCAAATAAATTTTGATTTATTTAATTAATTATTAGGACTACATTAAAGTAACAAGGCAAACTTATTTTCTTGCTGCTTTTGAAAATTGTTCTGTGAACCTCTTTGTATCATCACTTGATGAGTAACCTGAGCAGTGTCCCAAAAGCTTTGAAAATCCAAGCATCTGGTTATAAAACTAAAATATATGTCATATTGTGGATCCTTCTGAAAATCTGTCTCTGTCAGTCTTCCAGTGTTAAACTGAGTGATGCCAACATTTTGTTATGGTATTTATTAAATTGTTCTGCAATGAGTGTTATATTAAGCAGAGAAAAATGATTTAATGGTATTGTGTTTCTTTATTGACTCTTTCATGCTCTTTATTGACTCTTTCATTTCTTACCCTCAATAGCTGGACTGCAGTTTGAAATGGATATTTTAATTCAGATGTATGGAAAATTTCAAATCTTTAAAAAAAAAAAAAAAGGCAGGGTTTGCAAATAACACATTGCTTTGTTCTGGTAAGGAGTCAGAACAGCCTCTGATTAGGCATGCTGGAGAGGGGCTGACACTCCTTTCATTTCAGCTGCACTAACCTCCAGCTGCGTTTTTCTTGCATTTGGATTCTGATCCTGACATCTTTCAATGATCATGCAAATGATCGAAGTCTGAAAAAAAACTCCTGTTCCATTTTCATTTTTTTTCATTGTCTTTTGGTGTGCAGCATTGAAAAGTCAAGGTGATTTTTGTCCTGATGGTTCTTCATTTTTCAACAGCTTGAGTTTTGCAGGTCTTTGAACAGATAAAATATTTCATCATAAGCATATACTGCAAATTTTTAAGGTTTTAATTGCTCTTCTTTCTTGCAGGCTTGCTTGGATGGGACTTGGTTTAGCAAATTGCTGCTTGTGTTTTGAGATGCTGTCTCAGCTTTACAGAAATCTACATTATTTCTCATGTTATCAGTAGTGCAGTGCAATCCAGGAACTGTCAAAATTTGTGTGATATTACACCAAAGGAGTTTTACTGAAAAGTCTTCTAAACAGCCTGCTGCAGAAATAGAAGGCATGGCAGCAAACTTTATGTGCATATTACAAATACAAAAGAATATTGAAGAATTGTTCAAGTAGCTAATTCAAATGTTTAAACAATAGGAGCTGATGATTATGAAGTTCTCATGTACCTTTAAGTGACTTCTGGTATGTCTTCACATCTAGCACCCAGATGCTTAAGTTCTCACTTCTAAAAAAATTTTTTTTTTTTTTTCCAAAGCTGATTGCTGTTGATGAGTTGTTCTGAGTATTGGAGTGTGCAGTTGGCAGCAGTGGAGTTGGAATGGAGCATGATGGTGCTGTTAACAGTCACCCAACTCATTTTCAGTGTAGTTCTGTTTTATAGTGGCGATGAAACATTAATCATTCCCCATCTTCGTTATTCCCTCTCCTGCTCTCTGTCACAGTGCAAAGCAGTAGGTAAAATCTTGGCACCAAGTGAAATGGAGCCTTGTTAAATCTTGATGCTGTGGTGAGTAGCCTTTAACATGGATTAAGGCCCTATTTCTCCTCTTAACATCTTTACTGCCCACATGTTGAAAGTTCAGAACCTTCAGAAGCACATTTCTGGCTGATCCTTTAGCATTGCTGCGGTGAGAATTTGCTCTTTACATTTTGGTTTTGGGGGCCGGGGGGGAAGGAGGCATAATGGAAGTGACTTTTAAAGTTTGCTTTCTGCTAGGCCAAGTGTCACATGTTGGATAGCAGGAAATATGTGAGTGTTTAGTTAATATAGGGATGGAGAAAAAAGTTCACTAGTCAGATGTGGCATGTCTCAAAAAGATGCTTTAGATTTCCAGTTCATAACTCTTTGCAAGTTCCTTCCCCCACTTATGTTTTAGTTCATGAAAAAATGATCCTTAGCTTCTGGCTGGGAAATCTCCTGTAATAAGTGAAGAAACTGACATTTACTTCAGGTAATGACCCTTAGGGTATTCTGAGCCTCTGTGTTATCTGGACTATGCATCTTAGTGTCCAGAGTAGAGTGGCATTATAAGAAAAAGCAGAAAACTGCAATCCAGTAGTAAAATGAGAAGTGTAGCCCAAACATTGTGGTATTCTTTTGTTTGTTTGTTTGTTTTTAAATTTATTTTCCCAGTTGGATAAATTGAAGGCAATGTGCCAAACCACCAGAAAATGTTAAGTTCCTTCTTTGGAAACTCAGCTTTTAAAATTAATTTCATTAGACCAGACTTGTGCCTGAGTAGGGAGATTAATCAGATCCTCTCTATGCTCCGTATCTGTTATCCATTATGGTTTTCGGTTGAGTAGTAACTACTACTCAAGTAGGAACGTACGTCTGTATGTATAAATGTCTTGGTTGTAAAATTGCCATCCAAATGAGGCTTGAGCCTCTGGTGGGGGGAGTGTCAGATGCATGGAAATGGTAATATCCTGGGTAGTTGCAACTGCTTCTGGTAATTAAAGTTTTTAATAAACACTGGGCCTAATATGGTTTGTATTGAACTCACTGCAGTTTCCTTTTGACACTGGCTCCTGCCCGTAAAATTAGCTCCAATCGCCCCCTCCCCCCAAAACAGGCTGAGACTGTCTAGGAATGTATTCACCTTTTGCATTACAAAAGTGGATGTTGGTATTGGAAAAGAAAACTTTGTTTGCACAAGTAGTAACGTTTTTTATTTGGTTGGAGTTTTTTTTTTTGGTAGCTGAAATTTTAAAAAAATGTTTGAGGTTGAAGGAAATAGTTTGGGTTACTCTAGAGCAGTTTTCTTGTTCATTTCTTTTTTTTTTGTTCTGCCCTCTAATTTATTTGATGGTACACGTGGTTTGGGAGGCTGTCAAAATCGCTGTTTTCCCCTTGTCTGTTTTGGTTCCCCTTGTCTGTCCCCTTGGTCTGTTTTGTTTTGTCCACTCCTCTCCTTTCTTAACTTCATCCAAGTGCGTGATTTGCTTTGCTTTCCTGATTATTTTTATTTCAAATTTGTGATTTACTGGAAAAAGTCACATGACTGTGGCTGTGGTTGGTTGAGGGCAGAAGGGAGGATGCTGCAGGGCTGTCCCACTAAAGCAAGCATCCTGCCTCAAAGCTGTATTTGAACTTTAAACCTGAGTTGTCACACTGGCATAAATGCTTAAAAATTGTTGCCTAAGAGCTCTGTTTAAAACAGGATCCAGTGATCTGGCAGTGGTGGAAGAGAGCTGGGCAAAGCCATTTTGCCTTCTGTTCTGTCTGGGGGTAGCATGTAGTGGGCACCGTTTATCCCATAGATCTTGAACTGCTTGCCATGTCTCTGCTCTGTTCCTGGCACTGCTCCTCCATCGGAAAGCGCAGACTTGCAAACTTGCAACACCTGACAGGTTACTGCATTTTTCTTCTGCTTGAGAGTGGCTTGGATCATTGTTACTCACTGTGAGAGGGGACCAGGCTTCCCAATTGCTCCGTGAGGTGCTGGTGGATTCTACTACAATCAGTAGGTTACAGAGGTTATACCTCTTGCCAGTGCCAGTGTTCAAAACGGAACTGTTTTGCTCCTGCCAATCCTGAAATCAGCTTCACTTTAGATGGGGCTACTAATAAGATGACTTTTGGGTACTTTCTCTTTTGTCATCTTGTTCTTTGAGACAGCAAAACCCTTTTTCTTTTAATGAAGACTGAAACACCTCCAGCAAAAGTAAAGACGCTAATCATACGGCTCCAGAGCTGAAAATCTGAGCAATGCTGAGCATCACAGGGCATGTTGATAAAACTGGCAATATTGGTAGCAGGCTTTGAAGCAGTTGAATTTTGGGACTGGTGTTTTGCAATAGACAAGATGTTGACACAGGCTTATTTTACAGTTAGCACAGCCCTGCAAAACCTTCTGCAGTGCAGAAAAAAAGGTGCATAGCGCTCTGCCTGGCTTTCAGTAAAGATTTAGCCTTACATGACCTCATTGAAATCACTGAAACTGTGCAGAGAGCCTGCTTCTTATTTACTTTAATTTTGTAATACAACAGCAGATGGAAAGCTGTCAGGCAGCTAAAAAAAAAAAAAAGGTAACAAGTTTTTGGTTTTTGTGATGGGAGGAGAGTAGCAAAGGGAGGGAAGGAGCAGGTTGCAAGATAAACTAGAGTAGCAGGAGGGAACGTGCGCATGGGAGCTGAGGTGGAGATGTGTGATATCTTTGGCCTTTCCATAGGCAGACAGCCTGTGTGAATTGCATGCTTCTTATGGATGGAGCAGAGTGCAATCCTGAGTTTCTGTTAATTTTCTTGCAGTAGTGTACTGGAAATTTCTGACTCAGAAATGGATCTTCTATAAATAATTTAAAATCAGTCCATTGAAATGTGTTTGTGTTTTCCTTCTTAGGGCTATTAAAGATGTAGAGAAAATATTTAGCACCAAATTAATGGTTGCATTTTTGTTTTAATCCTGCAGATCAGGTTGATTTATGTTGCAGTAAGGGCACAGACTCTGTGGATGGTGTTCCGGAGACCCTTATTCTCAGTCAGCATAAGTCTTTTATAACTTTTCTCAGTTACACACGAAGTGCACGCACCTAAACATCTAATTGGATTGGTCGCAATATCCTGTTCACGCGCCTTAAGCTTCATTTGGATTGGGTATAGACTTTCAGTTGTCTTTACTATTTTTGCCTTTGGTATTTACTTATCTTGTTCTCATTGCTGTTTTTTGTTATTGAGCAAGTGGTGCTCAAGGACATAGCTCAAATTCTTTAATATCAGGCAGCTGTACTACACTCTCTGTTCCCACGTTTCCCCCTTTTTGTTTTTCTAATATCAATATCTGATATAGTATTTTCTGTAGTATTTTTGTAGGCAGGTGAATCAAACACAAAATGTTAATGATTATGCTTACTTAGATACCAAATTTCTCAATTCTGATTTTAGCCAAGGATAGCAACCATCCAGTTATGCCACACAAAAGTTTAGTCAAGATAATTACTGACCACACATTATACATATTCATAATTACTTAAGTGAAACTAAATTTTACAACCTTCTAATAATTTTCTACTATAGCGTTCTTCTACCATTATAGATATAACAACTCTATTGACTTTCTTATCTACAAAGCCAGTGACTAAAAAAAATTTTTTTTTTCCAAGCCTCTGTTGAAACAAGCCATAAGTCCTTCTAACAATGTTTTGTATCTAAAAGCTTCCCTTCTCTTTCCATGTCTTTCTCATCCCTCCCCCAAGGTCAGTTTGCTTTCACTGACGCTGTACTGGCTTGAGAAATACCCACATCTCCCCTTTTGTTTATGAGAAGAGCCTTGTTTCAACACTTTATCTATTAAAGTTTGCACACATTTTAATGCATAGAATACAGATCAAAATACATACATAAAAAGAATGAATAAGCATCCTACAGCTATTTGTAATAAGCTTATATTAATTCACCAAAAAAAAAAGATTCTGAATATATCAAAATCACCCCTTTGTTGCAGTTTTTGTACTCCTTTTTGCAAGTTTTGAATACCTTTGTGAATAGATTCCAAATGGTCAGACAGATTCATGCAGCAAAGCCCATCCTGACAACCATGATTTTGTGCTAATAATAAATATCTGTTGCAGATCTATTTTGTTACCAACCCAACTACACTGAAGACACCACTGAGCAAGGGTATGATTATCAGCTGGGTCAGAGTAGAGAAAGGAGGCAGGCACAGCACCTTCAGGGCGTCCCCTGTTGTTTAACAGAATGTGCTCTGGGTCTCCTCCGCTCTGAGCCACCTCTGTTTATCCCCTCAGCAGATTCAGTGAAAGAGTACTGACCAGACGTTGCTGCATGTGTGGCCAGCACATGCAACAAGGCCTGTCAAATATGTGCTCTGCAGGCTAACAGCGGTTCTGTTTTGTAAAGTAACATAGCGTATAGCATCTACTTCAGTTAGCAGCATTAATAGTGCCGAATGAAGTTGTATTCATTTGCTTAGCAATCCAATAGCCCAATTTATTTAGCTTAGCTCATGCCGAGGCACTTGCCACACCGGGTGCAAAGATTGCAGCAGAAATAATTCCACTTGGTTTCCAAAACTCTATATTATCTTGGCAATCAGATTCAATGCTATGTGTGCTTCATTTAGATCTTTCATGCTGTCTGGATTTTGATATGTGCTTGCGTGATTACACCATGCTGTGTTGTTGCAATGTATAGGTCTTAAAGCATTTACAATCATTACCCCTATAGTAACATTAGCTCCTGAATAGTTAAAGAAAATAGACATAAGTCCATCTTTACTGATCCCAGAAGTTCCATCTCTTGTAGTTCATCACTCGGCGTTCACAGCTGCTGTTGTTTTACACAGAGTTGCCGCCCTACCATTATCTGGCAGGTCAACCAAGCATGTTCTGAAAGGGTTATTTGCAGATGATACAGACAGACAAATAGTGTCCTGTCCCGTGGCATTAGCCATAGTTACCCACAACTTTGTTCTTTCCTTGACTGATGTCTATGGAGCCATCACACAGCCTATCAACAATCCGAGGAACGCAAGGCGGTCTGGAGCACTGGTCACACCCATCATGCAGGGATCCACCTGTCCACTGCTCCTGCAGAGACACAAGCACATCCCTTCCCCCACGCTACAAGAGGAAACGGTCCCTCCCAATCACCTGTCTCCAGATTCCCAACCATCACTGG
>WHYT01015919.1:31917-48787 GCA_009806455.1 Tetrax tetrax | reverse complement strand
GAACGGGGGCCACGGTCAGCCAATCACACGTTGCCTTACGCTGCAGTTAAGTAAGAGGAAACCTCTGTAACGAGGAAGCTCCGAAGACGGAAGGTTCCTTTTCCGGATCTATGGGACCTGGATCAAAGGGATTTTCCTGCTCGCTGTTAGTCTTTGTTTCCGCGGACAAGGGAGCGGAAGGGGTAACAGGTGCTGTCGGATCCTTTTTCTGCGTGTGATTCTGTAAGGTTTCAAACATTACACACCATGCCGGTAATAACTTTTCAACAGCAGGGTCACCCCGCACTGCACAGTCCCACAGTTCAACACTACACTGTCCCAGCTGCCCACCGTGCAGATATTAGAGATGATAGCGCCTGCTACGTGAGCGGACACCCAAATCAACAAGCTCCTCAAGTCAGTGTTATCAATAGCACAGTTCTGTTCCTCTAACATTTTTGTTAGAATCGTTAAAATTGATTTATGTCCCTTTGAAGCAGTGCTTCTCGTAATTCTGGTGTTGGGGACCGCGGCTCTTTTCCCACCGCGCTCTCCTGGTCTCTTGGACCACGGCTCTTTACCCGCCACTCTCTCCTTGGTCATGTGGACCGCAGCTCTTTACCTGCCGCTCTTTCCTTAGGCCCGCGGACCACGTCTCTTACCTCGGCTGCTTTATTCTAGGTCTCGTGGACCGCTTCTCTATGCTCCGCTGCTTTTTCCTTGGTCTCGGGGACTGCGTCTCTTGCCTCCACCGCCTGCAGCTCTTGTCTCCACTGCTTTTTCGTCCAGCCAGGGGCTGCCACCGGTTGCTCTCTTACTGCGGTCCCTGTTCGGGCGCCATTTGTTGCAGTAAGGGCACGGACTCCGTGGATGGTGTTCTTCCAGAGACCCTTATTCTCAGTCAGCATAAGTCTCTTATAATTTTTCTAAGTTACACGCGAAGTGCATGCACCTAAACATCTAATTGGATTGGTCGCAATATCCTGTTCACGCGCCTTAAGCTTCATTTGGATTGGGTATAGACTTTCAGTTGTCTTTACTATTTTTGCCTTTGGTATTTACTTATCTTGTTCTCATTGCTGTTTTTTGTTATTGAGCAAGTGGTGCTCAAGGACATAGCTCAAATTCTTTAATATCAGGCAGCTGTACTACACTCTCTGTTCCCACAGATTTATATCTCAAAATATGTGCTGCAGAGAGGAATTACAATATTACACAATTTTTCAGTTGTACTTAATTTTTTATGCCAATATTTTCAGCTAGATGCTGCCTCTTTAATATGGTGAGTTTTCTTTTTCATTAACTGTAAGGTTCTGCATTTCATCCTTGTATTCCTTTATCGGTTGAAATACTTGTGTGAGGTGACTGAGAAGCTGGGACCAGGCAGAATGTCTTACATCCATCCCCTTCTCATGGAGGGATGCGAAAGCAGAAGGCCACCAGGCTGCCTGAAGTCTCTGGGGGGAGGCAGACCTGGCTGAAGAAAAATAAATGGTGCATGCCTACATGCAGACAGGAGAGAAGAAGATGGGATTAAATGACAGAGGAGAGATTTTGCACAATAGTGGCTGCTCTGATAAAGTCTAGTTGGTTTTCCCTTGAGGATTATACAGAGATAAGCAGCCTTAGTTCATTAGCACCTCCTTTTCTTCTTGCTCTCTGATGATTGTTCTAGGTTTGATGGCTGGTGGTGATGGCAGGTCTTGCTCTGATCTCAGGTGCAGTGCTGAAAATGAAGTGCATCCTGAAGCCTGAGATGTTGGGTCATGTGCCGTTTCTTGCAGCTGATATTAGACTCTAGCTCTATTTATGCTTGGACCTTCCTCTTCATGGTGTTTAGTGCTCTCAGTGCATGAAAGCAACCATTAGAATCACTGAATTTAGTTGCTGGACGGCAACTCCTGGAGCGGGGATGGAAATGAGCTTGATTTTGTAACTATGGAGAGCAGGATGGTTGGGTATTTGAAAATTGATCTGGCAAGTATTAAAAAAGGTAAGTAATGTTTTTTGATATGCCTTCAAGTTAGATCACTAACGATATTACTGTAACATCACAGTCACTGTAAACACCCGTTTTCTGAAAGAAACACACATTAGATGCTCCCTAACCTTGTAGCCATCCATACACATCCTCACTTGCTAAAACTGGTCTGAGCAATTTCCAGCCCTCAAATGCTTTTCACCCCCACCTGCTAGAGGTTAACACTTTTCCATATCTGCTGGTTGATGTGTGTGATCATTTGAGTGATCTTCTGACCTTCAGACAGAAAAAGCAAACATTCAAAGTCATTAAGGTCTTTCCTGGGCTATACTGGGATGTGCTCACCTGTCCCCTGGGCTGATTCAGCAGGGACCTCTGCATGGGTCGAGGAGGGGAAGTGGAGGGATACCCTCCCTTTTCAGCAAATGGAGAATCGCCACTGTGGTAAAAATAAGAGTTCACATTTGTATAGTGTCATGTTAAACAAATCCACTTAGAAGCACATATGTATAGCATATATGCACTTAAATTAACCACAGTAGTTGAAAAATGGGGCTTTTCTGCTTTTAAATTTCATGTATCTAAACTCACCTTATTTACTGGAACATAGAGAAGCTAGCTGCAGATTTGTGCTATCTTGCATACTTTTCCTGTGTGTTTTCTCAGTGGCTCTACTCTTCGTAATTGTTAATTGTGTGTCCTCAGAGTTAGGCATGAATCTTGCACAGATTACTAGTTTTCGCTGCAGACACATCTTCAGCTAACTCTGTGGCACTGCTAGGAAGGGTGAAGTGACAAGTACATATTAATCACAGTAGGGTCATGGCCAGTTTTAAGCCTAGGGACATAGAAAAGGTTAGAAATTAAAATACAGCTTAGCATGACAAAAATGTCCACAGGTTAGGTTCCTCACTTGGAAGACTCATGGTACATGTGAACTTGGTGCATTGTGGTGGGTATGTCTTGCTGAAGTTGCAGAAGTCCCCACTTTCATATCATAGGTCAGGGAAGAGCTGATGGTATTTATAAACTGATTTCGAACTGTAGCAGCAGGTTATGTTTTCATGCAACTTGTTGCTGCCATTTTAATTTAAAGTTTAAAAAGAACATTTCCCTTAAAAAAAAACATCATTATGTTGACTCTGAGGGTGTTCCCTGTCGGCTCTGCAGTAATGACGTCTGGGCTGAGAAGGCTCTCAACTTCATCTCAGGCTGTATTTCCCATGAAAAAAAAATTATCCTTTGGCTTTAAGAGGTATATAGCTTGGGACATAGCTATTACCTTGTACTGGAGCACATCTATATTATGCTCTGTGCATCTGCTTTGTGCTGTGTCTGCAGCTGTGACTAGATGCAGGCAGCAATGCTGAGCAGAGAATGGAACAGGCTTTGAAAGTTAGGCCCTTGCAGATTAACAGGTCAAAAGTAGAAGAGAACAAAAATTAAATCACTGGTTCTCCCGAGTTCTTTGCTTTACTTATGTGGGGTAATATAATCTCTTAATGTGACACTAGAGTTGTAAAAGCAAAGAATGTCTCTATTGTAGGCTTTGTTGTGGTGCTACTGACTGTGGTGTGCTGGATCAGGAAAATCATTTCTTCCAAGGGATGCACTTCAGAGCATGGCCAAAATAAAATGAGAAAACAATTGCTACAGTTTCCACAAACAGCTGCAAGAAGTTATCTGGAGCTCTACTTAAAAACCTGTGTAGCACACAGATAGGTCAAGATTTGCAGATCCCTATAACTTTTATTGGAATTAATCTCTGCATCAACAGGAACTCCTCTGAGTAGCACACCCAGGGAGAGCACAAACCCATTTATTTCATATATCACTCTGCTGATTTTCTGGCAGGCTGTTTGGTGGGGGAGAATAGCTTGGAGAGATTGGTCACCCTCATTGCATTGGGCAGTGATTTGAGGATGTGGTAGAAAGGACCCTGGGGAGCAGGGACAGATGAATTGTAAATAGTTTTTTTTGTTGGTTGTTCTCCCCCCCCCCCCCACCTTACTATGTGGATGCATTGGAAAAGGCCAACTCATGACCCCATCTGCTTTTGTTTTGTTCCCTTAGAAAGTACTAGTGCTCCAACCTAGCAGTATGTTTTCCCACTTCTAAAATGTCTGAAACAAAAAGTTTTAACTAGTTTTAACTATATCTTTGTATTTCTAAAGAGTTTTATCTGACTTTATCAGGAATGTATCAAGCCTCCAGTATGGAAAACTTTACCATTTAAAACATTTTTTTTCCCCTAAAAGTCCTTCTGAACCTCTGAAGCCCAAGGTGCTCTTTGATGGGAAAGCTGATTGTGCAGGACCTGTAATTTTTTTTAAAAAGTAATACTTTTCCTTTTTATACAGTGGGAAGAAATTGGTGAGGTGGATGAAAACTATGCTCCAATACACACATACCAAGTATGCAAGGTAATGGAACAGAATCAGAACAACTGGCTTCTGACCAGCTGGATCTCTAATGAAGGGGCATCTCGCATCTTCATTGAGCTCAAATTCACCTTGAGGGACTGTAACAGCCTTCCTGGAGGACTTGGGACTTGCAAAGAAACTTTTAACGTGTATTACTTTGAATCAGATGATGAAGGTGGGAGGAACATCAAAGAAAACCAGTATATCAAGATCGATACCATCGCTGCTGATGAGAGCTTCACAGAGCTAGACCTCGGCGACAGAGTTATGAAGCTAAACACAGAGGTGAGAGGTGTTGGACCCCTAACAAAAAAGGGATTTTACCTCGCTTTCCAGGACGTGGGTGCCTGCATCGCCCTGGTCTCCGTGCGTGTGTACTACAAGAAATGCCCATCAGTGATCCGCAACCTGGCCCACTTTCCTGACACCATCACGGGGGCAGATTCCTCACAGCTGCTAGAGGTGTCAGGTGTCTGTGTCAACCACTCCGAGACCGATGAGGCACCGAAGATGCACTGCAGTGCTGAGGGGGAATGGCTGGTGCCCATTGGGAAGTGTTTGTGCAAGGCAGGATACGAGGAAAAGAACAACACCTGCCAAGGTAAGGGTCTGCAGGGAGAGTGTTGTGCTGAGGCTGCTGAGGTGATGTGTGGTTTTCTTCCATGTCCTTCATGTCTGGTTGAGTTGACAATGGTGGGTCAGGGTCTCACTTCCACTGAGGTCCTTTGAATGACCATGACAGCATGAAGAGAGAGGCTTTGGCTGGATGTAGTGGGACTTGACGCCTATGTATGGGTCCTTCTGGTACTTACAGGGCTGTGGGAGAAGGAGAATCTGGAACACCACTATTACCTCTGGAGCACTGAGTCCCTGAGGTGATTGCAATCTTATCTATTATTTAAAGATTTACATTATTTTTCTTCAATATTGGAGTTTTCTTATGAATTTTAGAAACTTGGTTTCTTTTTTCTGGATTGTACCAGGGAATGCTTGAAGTTAATTTCCCTATCCAAGATGAGTTTTTTGGTTTTGTACTTAAAGGAGTATGTTTTTCTCTCTTTTTCACCCGGAGGTGGGGGTGGGGAGGTGGTGGGAGGTGGTGGTGGTATGGGTGGAATTTGATGTGGTTTGAGTTGATTGATTTTTCCTCTCTGGTAAATAGTTTAATACAAAGATGCTCAGCTGTTCAGAGTTAAATTTAAAGCCCCACTGATAAAAATGCTTCGGTACGTGCTAAAGTTTTCACACAAGTAGCTGGCTAAGGTTCCTGAGTTGCTGGTCAGCATAGGTCTCTTAAATTGTCACGGGCCTTGTGCTCTTAAGAGATCTAGGATATCTTAAGCTGCTCAAGACCTAAAAAAGAATACTCTTAAAGAAGTGCAACATACTCTCATTTTATGGTTTGCTATATTATATGCTTGTTTTTACAATGGAAGGGCAATTTTGTAGATATATAACAAGTAGCTTAAAACCTATTTGAACATAAAAAAAAAGATGGGGAAAGAAAAAATATTTCAGTGCAGTTTGCCTTTGGCAAAATTATTATATGTTGGTAATCAGTCCCATCCTAATTGCCTTGTACTTGCAATGCACTTGGCACTATTACTTGGCTGCACTTAGTAATAGATAAACTGTGAGGAAGGCAGAGGGATTCTGCTCCAGCTGAAGTTGGTGTTGCATTTTGTCTTCACCTCACTCCAGAGACTTGTTATTAGTGTTTGTAGTGTTGGTGCAAAGGATAGATCTGTGTGTATCCAAAGCAAAGTGTGGCCTTGATCCTTTAGTCCTTGGTCACACACTGTGCCCCTGAAGATTACATAGTTCAAGTCTCTTCAAGGGTTGACCTGGAGAGAAAACATAGGTATGCTTGGTTTTGGAGAAATCTCTAGTAAACAGCATGTCAAGTGTGCTTTTTGGCCTGGATAGTCTCCTTTTTCTGCAGAGATACTCAGATATAGCAATTTGCAGATACAGCAAAATCTGACTTGGTTTTGCTTTTCTTGTGCCAATAAAGATATTTCTCTGTTTAGGGGGGAAGAAGAGTTGGACTTGATGTTTGATACTGCACAAAGGAGGGCTAAGATCAACATTAGGCAAAGCTGAGGAAATCTAGACTGTCACAGATGAAGGATGTGAGTCAGATCAGCAAGGATTTGCTTCATTATGGCAAAAAATATGTGTCCCAAAATAACATGCACTGGTTGGGTGCTATGTCTGGACAGTCTGGACTTCAGTTACCTGTAAGAATTTTTGGAGGAAAGGGGTACATCCATTATTTACCCTTCTTATCCTGCCCTCCTACACTGCATGAACAGTATGGGATATCTCAAAGCACTCTTTAAAAAAATACCAAAAGCAAACAAAAAACAAAACACAAAAAAAAAAAAAACCCTAAACCAAAAACTGGACTGGTTTAAACTAGAAACCTGAGACTATCTTTGAAGAGCCTAATGTGCATGTAGAGCAGTTGGATCTCTGATAGTGCTGAGATAGCTTTCAGAAGATGTTAGTAATCTGAGGTTCTGCTTTCCATTTTGGGGTGGTTTTTTTTTTTAATATATTTTTCTTAGTTGAGAGGATAGCATCTGGCCCTACAATATATGACTCTGTTGGGTAGGACTGTTGATCATAGTTTGGAAGTGTAAAGATGCTTTGTGGCAATGTACCCTTGCCTATCTGTCATAAGGCATACTCACATAAACTACTCTTATACTTTATCCACAGCCTGCACCCTTGGCAGGAGTTTATCACTTTAATTGCTCTAGAGCTGCCAAAGCCCATAATTCTCATTTGCAGAAAAGCCCTAAATTCCATCTGCAGATCAATGGGATGTTGGGATCCGAGTGCCTACAGCACAGTCTGTTTGAGGGTCCCAGATTTGATGTCCTGTGCTTAACCCAGGTCATTGTGCCAAACGTTTCCTGCTGGTTGGCTCCAAGATGCTCAGTCAATAGGAGACATTCAGCCTTAGGCCATCCAGGAGGTCTGCATTTCGCATGTATGGGTTCAGGCTGATATACTGTGTGAGTAAAATGCTTTCTGGTTTGGATATTGTTATATTCACAAGGATGAGGTCTTTTTCTAGGACAGTAAAATTAAACTCTGTAGCCCATAAGCACAACAGGTAGCACCAAGAAAGGCAGAAAGGTCCTATGTTCTTGTAGATGCTTCCCCCCAGCGCCTGACTGGTATTTAGGAAATGCACTCTATGCTCCTGCCTGAAGTAATGACACACTGCAGTGTAGCTTTGACAAGTACTTAAATAACTTCTGACCTTTGGTTTATAAATCACTTAAGCGAATCTTGCAAGCGGTCTCCCTGCTTGCTTTCACTTAGGCATATGCAGGTTATTAGTCAACCATGCTTTGGGGAATGTTTTCAACCTGGAAGAGCCTGGCTTTGTTTATTAAAATTTCTCCCTTTTGCAAAGATGACATTTTCCAAGCTCTAGTGTCATGTCTGGGCAGAGCAGAGTACGCTCTCTGATTAGAGGTGATGTAAATCCTAGTCACCCTCACAAACATATGGGAACTATTGAAATCCCTTCTGCCTACAAATCATTAATGGGCAACGATGTTCTGAATTCATCATCTTGTCAACAGGGTTCCTGTTTGAAGAAGAGACTGACAGTAACAGCTGAGCAATTTCTCTCGCTGGGGACACACAAGATTGTAAATATGACATTGTCTAATCTCCTTACATAATGTGATCACTCTTTCAATTAATATAGGCAGCTAGGCAGTAGGTACTGTAAAGAAACCAAACTACTTGAATTTTTACACTTCCTTTGGCAACATGGCCCATTTATCAACTGCTATGGGACAGCTAGAGGTAAATTGTGACTGTTTTAGAATGTGTTTATAAAGGACCACTGTTAAGATTCATTATTCACAAGAATAAATTGCTGTACAGGTTAATAAGAGAAATGAAAGCAGTTGCTTTGTGAATTTTTGTGCCACTTTCCAGAGTGGTGATTTGATGCCACTAAAGGACCAATGGTTATTAGCTTTGCCTCAGTTCAGCCAGTGCTGTCTGAATGGGTCCTTGAGGAAATGTTCCTGAGTGTTTCCACTAGCTGGCAAATGTCCAGTTTCAAGTCTGTTTGGCCAATTTCAAGTCTCCTAATAGTGATCTCCTTAGTCAGCAGTACTCAGCCCAAATTGAGGGCCAGATCCTAAAATGCTGTAAAACTTGAAGTAGCACTTCTGAGCTCTCTATCTTTACCCATTTTGGGGTTTGGCCAAGTAATTTCTTATCTGCACCAGTCTACACTTTCCTTCTTCCTGCACTGGCGTTTTATTGTGACTTCAATTTTAGTTGGTTACTGTATACAGCAGGACTCACTATTTGGGTTTCTGTAGGAAATGAATAAAGCTGTGAAAAAGGCACTTTCTGGTACTTCTCTCTGTAGTCATCCTCCCCTTTAGCCTCAGTGAGACTTACGTTCTCAGTGAAAAGCAACTGCTGGTTTTTATGCCTTTAAAGGCTCTGGGGCCTATGATGCTGGATGGGAGGGAATGTTGACATGTTATGCTAATGAGACCCAAATACACTTGCAGTGATGAGGTCCTGCTAGTGACTGGGGTGGGCTGCAGAGCAGTAACTGTGGATGTAATTGATTTGCACGGCCTGTTATTTTGTCAGCAGGTTTTAGAGCTGAATCACATATTAATTAATATTTAAGGTTTTGGGTTTTTTTTTTTAATAAAAAACAAAACAAAACAAAAACCAAAAAAGCCCAAAACAAAACCAATCAAAAAACCAGAGCAAACCAAAAACCAGCCCCTACTGCACTGAATGAAAGTGAAGCTGAAAAGGCAAGTAATGAGTTTAGGAGGGCACAAGGCTCTTCTTTCCAAGAACTGGTGCATGCTGCTACTTGAAGAGACAGCGAAAGGAATACAGCTGGTTTTAGCAAGCTTGAAGGTATGGACAAGATTAGATGTTAGAGGTGGACAAAATAATGTAAAAGTCAGTGCAATCTTTCTTCACCCTTACCTTTTTCTGAGGAAGAACTTTGAAACTGAGGGTTGGAGGGACGATGGGTTGGAGTATGGCTTTCTGGTTTTAGAAAGGAACTCCTACCAGAGGAAATACTTGGATATTTTGTAAAACAACTCTAGAATGCTCAAGCCCTTCTGCTATCTTAGAAATTGATGTTTGTTTGATTGTTCTTCCCTTAATCAACTTTGCTGGACATACCTCAGTGCATTTACAAAACAATATTTATTTTTGCTGATTATTCATTACTTGTATTGCAATTCAGCTGAGTTCTTGACAAGAGAAATGAGAATTTCTTACAGAAAACAAAGGCTACAGAAAAACCTTGTGTTTGCAGTTCTTTTATTCCAGATATAATGAAAACTAATTGTCATAGCTTACATAGATCAGAACTTTACCTGCCAAATCAGTTCTCAGGTGATTTTGTTGGTTGATTGGGAGTGAAGCAGAGTTACTCATCTTGCTTGGAGAGCAGCACAAACAGCACAGATGTCTGAAGGCGCTTTCCCATAGTGGTGATTGCCTCCCTGTTGATCAGCTATTGCAAGGATATTCGGAGGCAATTGTTTTTTTTTTTTTTTTGCAGCTGTGCAGGAGCAGGCAGGCAGAGGTAGTGACCCTCAGCTAGTGGGTAGCAGAAGGCAGCATCTGTGGAGGGTTGGGAGGCAACTGAGGGCTTACAAAGGTGGCGATGGCAGAGCCACACTTGATGACTATTGTGTTTCTGTGTCTGCACAGCAGCTAACCCAGAGGCCTGATTTGTGAATGAAACACATATCTGATACTACAATTAAAAAAAAAAAAAAGTGTTTTTAACAAATTCATTGTGTGTGGTTTCCTGCAGCTCAGCGATTCCCTTCCCTGTCCCCTTATTTCTAGGAAATGGAAATGTGCTACTGCACCAGTAACCTTATTTTGGAGCTTGGGCTTTTGCTCCAAAGCAGACAGTGTTTCTGGTTTTGTATCTGATGTAGGTGCAGGAGGGGACAACTTTTCTTCAGCCCCCTCCACAACTTATTTGCTTGCCTCTCTGCCTCAGGTTGGCTGAATTCTCCCTCTAAACTCCTTGCTATGGACGCTACAAAGACGGTGTAATGCTGAATCCTGAGCTGGGACTCAGGTGAATAAGGCAAGCGTGCTTTTACCCTGTGGTGAAGTGGAAAGCAAGCAAAGTCCAGGAATAATTTAATTGTTCTACTGGGAGGTGATTATATAGCAAGAAAAACATTGATGGAAATATTCAGTATATGGAAAATACTGAATTTGTAAATACAGTTGCCCCTCCAGGGAGTTCTTTGCCCATCATTCATACTTCTCATGTGTTTTTCTGATTAAAACCAAATTGGCTAGAAGTATAGCAGGATAGGTGTTTATATAATTATAAGATGAAGTGCCTAGTTAATTTTAATTAGGCACAAAACCAACCAGTGTCAGAATAGCTGATTTTTTTTTGGCCATGCAGTGTGTATTATATTTTCAAATGTAAAAAAAATAATTTGAATGCTACATTTCAGCAAAGGTAGCTGTCACTGGAGGAGGAATCAGTTTTATTCTGTAGAAAGGTGTGTGCATGTATATATTTGGGTGTTTTGTTCTGCTGATGAAATAATTAACAAGAGCAGGGAAATGTTTTCCACAGGAAAAAAAAAAACTATGTTGCAATAGGTTTGATTAAATATTACTCTCTTCTTTGTTTTATTTTGTATGTGTGTTTGCCTTCATTATAGAAGGCACGGTATCCATGTATGCACAATATATCGTGCTTTGTTAATGGGTTGTAACCTTCTGCACTGCCTTGCATGCTTGTAACCCCAATGACTCTGAAGCTCTTTCCCCATTCTGCAGCGATGCTTTTAGGCCATTATTTTGATCACTTTAACCTTACCGTTCTTCACAGTGTGGCTGCTGTGCAGTCGTCTTCCAGAAGGACATCAAAGTATAGATTGAGCAGTGCAAATAAAATAAGGTTTAGAGATGGCTCTGAAAGTATAAGCTGTGAAGGTCATGTTTACTTCTTAGCCATAAGATATTTTGGGGCAGATCTTAGGATATGCTTTTTAGTCTGGTCTTAGATAACTAACTTATAGTTACTTAATACTGACTTTGTTTGGTTTTAGCATTCTTGAATATAGAATATCTATTGGTAGCTTCGGGAATTTCTTAAACTGTGGGATGGGAGAGGTGTTGCAGGAGAAAAGGAGTGTTAGCCATGGTGCCGTTAGATTCCTTTCATTGTCACCTTTGACTTTGAATTGCTTGGAAACAGTTTCCTTACTAATTGCGGTTTTTAGAAACAATTAAGGACTCTGGAGAAATATTAAGGACAAAGTACATTAATGCTGGTTGGCAATACGGTGAATTTAAATACCTTGATTTAAGATATGGCTGTCTCCAGCTGCCCACTCTTTCCCATTGCTGGAAGCTGCTGCTGGCTCTGCAGAACTGGCTAGTCTGCACATGAGCTGATGTGACTGATGGAGGACTTGTCTGGATGCCCTGGCCTGGGGGCAAATAAGACATAAGCACTATCCCTGGACAGTAATCTTTATCAGAAGGATTGCTGCAACCTCTCAAATTGCTGAGGGTCTGCCAGAGCTTGTTTGTCAGAACCCTCGTCCCACCTAATTTATATGGAGTATTTTAAAATGGAGTTGTACTACTGTGTTTTGTTCATAATTTGGGTTTTCAGTTTTGTGTTTCTCACTTAGAAACACTTAGCAGCAGTTAGTATGTGCTGACATTTCAATAATAAGCTTTTGTCTCTGCATGCTTTATATTTTGACCATTTTAACTGGCTTTGGGTTAACGTTGAGGTTGAAATCCAGGCACCACAGAAGGAGGCCACAATTGTGCCTTCTATCAACAGGTTTGCAGCTTACTTCTTATTTAATTTCTTTAGCTGGATAAACTTGTATCCACATAAGGTAAGTGTTCAGTAGACTGCAGTAAGAGCAAAGAGACTGCAATACAGATGTCTGCAGAAAGAGATGAATCTGCTTTTCATGTAAATAGAGACACCCATTGATTTTGCTGAAAGTTTGCTCATTTTCTATCACTGAAGAAATTAATCTAGTATAGACACGATAGTATCCACAAACAAGACATGGTTAAGGTTGTATTGAGCATGGTACTGATGTGCTTCCATTTTTTATTTCCCCCGGGGTGGCTATGAGGTTGTTAATACTGGAACAAATTTGAAGAACGAGGCTAGGTGTTATATAAGCCCCAAACCATATACCCAAAACAGATTAAAAAAAAAAAAAAAAGACAAAAGAGACAATGCCAGGCTTACGTATGTCCCTTATTACTTTCATATACCTGTCATATTTAGAAATGTATGTCCTTAAAAAAACAGCTGGAGATTGAAGAATTGGGATTTAAGATGATAACTTTGTTCTCACTGTCAATGACAGTCAAACAAGTTATCAATTTAAGGCAAAGGAAAATGTTCCCTCTCTGCCTGAAAATCTAGGCTCTAAGAGGTGCAGCTCAGTGGCATTACCAAAATAAATCCAATGGCTAGGGTATGAAACAAGACTGTTCCTGCCTACATGCCTCTCTGCACCACCTCAGGTGATGTTCCTGGAAGCAGCGTGTGTGGGAGAGGATACATGTCAGCAGAGCATCCACATCTGCATCTTCAACCTAGCATCTCTGCACAGCTGACTGTAGTGGCAATGGTGGTGAGCTCAGCTCCCATGGCAGGTTTGCCTGGCCAGCATAGCACACAGGAGGCAGTGTCGGCTTGGGATGTGACTTATTCTTGCAGTGAGACTTGGTGGTATATCCTGAGTTAAGTCCTCATGGTAGGGTTTGAGTGATTCCCGAGTAGTTTTGCTGGCACTTCAGACGTGACTGTTTCAGTGTGAGGAAAGGAATAGTTAATACAGACTATTAAAAACATTTCCAGGTCATACAAATGGCTTTTCTCTGTCAGATCTTGAAGGGTGTACTTTATGAAGGAGGTCAGAGTCACTATTCCCCCTTTAACAAATGACAGTCTTGGGAAAGAGGCTGAGTTGTTCAGTGCCAGCCAGAAGCTTGAACCAAGGTTCTAGGTGTCAGTGCTATACCTGATCCCCTGTGCTCTTCTTGTGGTCTTAAACTAGCCTAAACCCCTTGTAAGATCATTCATCTCCGGGTGGATTCATTGAGAAGTAAAAACAAACTTAGCATTCTTCTAGAGAACAAAGTGAATCTGCCTAGGGAACCACTGAGTGAAATGGCTGCCTCCTGCGTGGTCATAAGGGTCGCACTACTAATTCCCCGAATAATGCATTAGAGGTCTTACACTGAGTCAGACAGTCTGTGATCCCATTGCAACGGTGACAGAGGTCACACGTTGCTTTCGAAAGCTGCCTGGAAAGGAAGCTTTTTAATTACTGCAGAGCCAAAGAAAAGCTGCTCCTTACAAGAATGGCGAATGTGCTAATTTGGTATTCAGCAGAAGCAGCCTGTGGGTTGCAGCTTCCCAACTCCGAGCTGCTTTGCCTGCAACCTAGGCAGTGACAGCCCAGACCATGGACTTCATTACTGCTGGGGCTCTGCACGGGTTTGAGAAGTGCCAATGAGGATGGAATCTTGGGACAGGACCCAGCATTTTATTACAATAAATCCAAAGCAATTCGGCATGTTAACTACTGAAAGAAATCCACAGCAGGGAGGAAAGGATTCAGGATGACAGGGAGGTGCCATGGTTAGTTGCCAAGGTCCATGGATGCCCTGTGACCCTGTGCTGGTGAGATTTCCTGCATTGAAATTATTGAATTGCAGCAGATTGAGTATTGTCTCTCCAGGAAGAAATCTCTGGAGCAAAGTTTCTGTAGAGGGAATTTCAGGTAAAAATGGCTAAAGGCTCACAGACTACTGTGGCAAAAGCAGTAATGGAACTCTTAAGTACCAAGTCAGATGTTGCAGGTGTCTTTTGCATGCATATGAGTGTGCTAATAAGATGTAAGCATACAGACGATGGGATTTCACTCTTCCTGTCCTACCTGGTTTTGGGGCTACTTTTTGCCTGAGCACTTGATGCTCTTTCAGTGCCAGAGCAGGTGATCGGCAAGAGACTCATCTTAGAAGTGGAATGCATGGAAATGGCTACAAAACTCTGCAGAAAAAAAGCAAGTGTCTGTCTTGCAAAATAATCTTTCCCTTTCTGCCTACCCAAAGTCCTCAGTCAGGCTCAGACAAAAGCTTTTTTCCCCTTCCCATGCACAAGGCTAGCCCTTGCATCCAGTTCTGGAGCCCCCAACATAGGAAGGACACGGACCAGTTGGAGAGGGTCCAGAGGAGGGCCACAAAGATAAGAGGACTGGAGCACCTCTCCTATGAGGACAAGCTGAGAAAGTTGGGGCTGTTGAGCCTGGAGAAGAGGAGACTCTGGGGAGACCTTATAGCAGTCTTCCAGTACCTAAAGGTGGCCTACAGGAAAGACAGGGAGACACTCTTTAGCAGGGCCAGTTGCAACAGGATAAGGGGTAATGGTTTTAAAATAGAGGGAGGTAGATTCAGATTAGATATCAGGAAAAATTTTTTTACAATGAGGGTGGTAGAGCACTGGAACAGGTTGCCCAGAGAGGTGGTGGATGCCCCATCCCTGGAAACGTTCAAGGCCAGGCTGGATGAGGCTCTGAGCAACCTGATCTAGTCAGGGATGTCCCTGCTCCTTGCAGGGAGGTTGGACTAGATGACCTTTGAAGGTCCCTTCCAACCCTAACAATTCTATGATTCTATATTATTTATTTATTTGAAAAGTCTTTTGTGTTGTGTTTTGTTTTGTTTTTTTTTTTTCCAGAAGAGCTTTTACATTATTTTTCTTTGCTCTCACAATTCAAGCACGATTTAATATGTCAAAACTAGTTTGCTTAGCTGGCCTTGATTGTCTTGCATACTTCCACTAAAAGAGGGCAATCATCCTTCCAGCCATGCTGCTGCCCAGACAATTGAAGTGTCATGGCAGCTAGGACCTGCTCTCGTGTTGTGACAACAGTAGCATCCTCCAACAAAGCCAGCAGTGGGTAATGCCTACATAGACAGCTTAGGTCAGAGCAGCGTGGGCCCACACAGGCAGATGCAAAGACAAGCGTATGCTCAAGAGACTTAATTGATCATTCATGTGCAAAGGCATATCAGTCCAGATTGAGAGTCTAGCTAGTACCAGAGAGAAAAAAAGCCGTCCTGTTGGTGCCTCTACTGGTGAGCCTGGCAGAAATAGCACTTGGAGCCCTTAATGCAGGGTAGTGCTGCCAGACTAATATCATAGAATCATAGAATGGTTAGAGTTGGAAGGGACCTTCAAAGGTCACCTAGTCCAACCCCCCTGCAAGAAGCAGGGACATCCCTGACTAGATCAGGTTGCTCAGAGCCTCATCCAACCTGGCCTTGAATGTTTCCAGGGATCGGGCATCCACCACATCTCTAATATATCTAGGTGCAGCTTTCTTAGCAGAAGTGAGTTGCAGTGTGATCTTGCGCTTTCTATAGTCACTGGGGATTTTATCACTGATTTTATTGGGAAGGAAATTATAATCCTTTATAATATATTCTTAACAAAATTATTTCCTGGCCTAGATCTTTATTAAGGATTGCACTGACTGCCAGCAGAGTACAGCCTATAGGATAGAAATTCAGTTCATAATAATTGATGTAATTCAGATCAGACCTATTTCTCAGCAAATAGTCTGATCCTGATCTCCTCCAAACCTCCCAGATGACACAGAGTTTCTGGCTCTTTGTGATTGTCCTTTTTTGTCTTTTTCTCATCTCATGCAGGGGGACACAGGCTAAAGTTCATCCATGTGTTTCTGCACTGTGCTCCATCAAAAAGAGTAGGGAAGTTTTGAGTCTCTCTTTACTCTTATTAGAGTTTAAAATGGTATGTCAGCCCTTCAAGCTTGCTTGCAGGACTTGGTGCATCATAAGAAGCCTTCCCTAAGCTGCTGCTGCAGTGCTGTATGCTCAAGTGACTCTTGCTCTGCGTTTGACATCATTATCCTTGATGTCTTTGGGCTCTCACCTCCTGGACACATCAGTAACACAATATTCAGCAGTCAAGTCAGACATCTTCTGGTGCTTTTTTGCTAGAGTGCTACATGGAGTTTTCACTCTCTGGTGTGTGGGATGGCTGCCAGCAGAAATCTGGTGCTTGGGGACAAGTGAAATAATTGTATGGGTCTGTTATTGACTGAGCTCTGAGTGTCGCCAATGACATTGACAAGAACTGTGTCATCCTGATGGTGAAGGCGGTGAGTCATGCACTGGCTTTGAAATGTAGCATGTTAAGTGCACTGGTAGACTGGGGGGCTGTGCCCCCTGCCAGACCTTGCCCTTCCAAAATATTGTAGTGTACTTTTGGGTTTGGTGGCCTCCCAGCAATTTTCAGGGCAGAAAGATGCTTGCAGAGAGCCAGAAAGTCTGCTTTTTTTCTTGGTGTGTGGTGGGTTGGTTTTTTTTTATTTTTTGTGTGAGTTCCCCCCCCCCCCCCCCC
>WHYT01015919.1:1550-11835 GCA_009806455.1 Tetrax tetrax | reverse complement strand
TATTTTATTAATTACTATGCTACTTGAAAGTGTCTTCACTGACCTGACTGTCTTTCGATACGAAGAACTGGGGACATTTCATCCTACCAGGAAATAATTGAAAGCTTTCTCCCCAGCAGTCCCTATATTCATAACTAAATATAAATATGTGAAACAAGTGCTAATAAAAATAGGTTAACTTGCTGCAGGTGTTCCTCTGTCAATGTATCCAGTTGATACTAGCAAAATCTGACAGGGAAGCACAGTGATATATTTCACTTGTGCCTTTACATTTTGTTTCTGTTTGCTAGGTGTACTCTCCCTGGCTGAGTATCTCCTTCCTTTTTCAGTGTCCTACTGTCTAGTTGAGATGAGGAAATACCTGTGGATCAGCCTTCCCAGGCATTTGGGTGAGTGGAGGGGAAAAGATTTCTTGGGGACTCGGTGCTGTGTGAAATTAGAGAAGTCCAAATAAATACTGTCTCATCATAGGGTAGAGAGCTTCTGTATTTCCAAGCACAGGGCTGGTGGGGCATGGATGCTCCAGGGTACCACAGTGAAGTTAATGAACACTGCTGCTTTTCTTCCATCAATATGTGAGCGGCTTGGCAAGCAGGCCAGGGAAGATGAGGGGCAGCTTGTGAGCCCAGTCGCTGTCCTTTTCTTTAATTATTACTGTTTTCAAATCCCTTTCAGTATTCACAGCTCAATTTATGTGCTAATTGGGCCTTTTAATAATCAAAAGATAGAGAACACAAAAGTCAGGGTGTGCATTCTCCTGGCAGTGCCACTGAGTACCTGTGATAAATTATCTGTGGCAAATGTTCTGTTGCCTTGTGACGCTTGGCCTCTTATCAGCTGGCACGTTTTCTGCTGGGTCTGGTGGCCTCCCGTGTGAAAGCTGGTCCTGGAAGGAAAAAAGCCTAGGGGAGAGTGGGTACAGAGTCTGTGGTGCTGCTGGAGCAGGGAGATGCTGGGGCACAGAGAGGTGGATGCTGCTGCAGGGAGGGTTGATGCTGCTGGGAATGGTGATGGGGGAGTGGAGGCCATGTAGCTCCTTCCCCAGTGGTGTATGAGGAGCGCAGCACCGAGTGCATATAGAAGTGAGTTATCCACAGCTCCTCCTAAGGTACAAAAATATAATTCTTCATTTTCACTACCTTCCTGTGTCTGCCTCCTGCTCTACCCCCCATGAGATCAGAAGTGGAGTGAAACCCAGTTTCCTCAGAGTGGCTCTTCTCTGTGCCGTTGCATATGCCACAGCATTTTGCAGGAGCTGCTCACAATGCAGCTATAATTATTGAGTACATATCTGCTCTCCTTCCCTCCCACTCACCCTCTGGTACCTTGTGCCGGGCCCTACTTTTCCCTGCAAATCCCCTCACTTGTTCCTAGCACTTGAACCTCCTCTCTCCAACCTTCGCCTGTCCCTGGGTGTGGGAGAAGCCCTCTCCTGCACTCCACAGCTCTTCCCACACTCTTCAAAGCCCACTAGTGGGCAAGATTTTCTGTGGTATCAGTGTTGGGAAGGAGCAGTGTGCTTGGAAGTAGGTTGCCTTCTGCCCTGGGATCCCAGTTGGCAGTGTCCCCAGGGTCCCTTGCAAGTGGAATCATTGCCTTTTTTGGTGGGACAGTGTCAGGGACTGAAAGAGTTAATATCTCAAACATTGTTGTGGCTGTGGTGCCAGGTGCAGTCTGCATAGGGGAGGTGGAGGCTGCAATGTGCAGCTCCCCAGGCCCCTGTTCAACACAGGAGATGAAGGCCGCATGGGGGGTGTGTAGCTCCCCAGACCCCTGTTAATGACTTGCCAAATATGGCCAGGGGTCACACAGTGGTCATCTGAGGAAGGGACTTCCAACCACTCCTCACATTTAGCGCCCACTCCACCACCTGCGCAGAGAACTCAGAACTTTCTGGAACCAGACACTTCAAGGGCCAGAACTGGAGCCGCGTGGTGAGTCCCCCACCAGAAGACCATCACGGCTGCTTGCCCGAGGATCCGCACACCCGCCATCATTGTCGTTGCTGGATCCAAGGGGTGGTGATATCTCTTTCCCTCTTTTCCTCTTTTTCTTTTCTGTTCCCTTCTTAAAAATATCCCAAGAGCCCTGGCTACCAATCTCCTTTATGCTTTCCAAGTTTCCAAAGTTAAGTCGTTCCTTCAAATGTTAAATAAAATCCTAAATCAATTGTTTGGTGTTGGTTCACCTTAATTTAGTCCAAGGGAATCACAAAACTGCTATGGCTCCAGGCTGTAACAGACAGGCAATTTTGCTCTGAGGTAGCAGTGTGTACAGGAAGAAAGGAGATGTGACACCCTTCCTGCTCTCAGCAGTATCCAGGCAGCCCAGATGGGTGGAGCGGCAGGAGTGAGCATCTGGTCTCCTGTTACGAGCTAAGTGAGTGAAACTGGAGAAAATTCCAGCCTTCTGGCTGCTGGGGAGGATATGCATAGCAGGATGAGCTCCAGTGGGTGATGGAGGAGAGGGAAAACTCAAGTGGGGCAAGGGATGGCTTTACGATATAAAGCATTTGATTTTGCTTTTCTGGAGCTTTTTTTTCACAGGTGCATGTGAGGGTGAGGAGTATGGGTACGGTCTGGGCCGTTGGGGGTGCCGTGTCCTCTGCTTTTTACAAGAAAACGGCATTTGCAATTTTTCTTGGTTGCTAGTTTGCTTCTAAACTGCTTTTGGTTTGGGCCATCACAGAGTTGGTAAACCTTTTTTCATAGAAATACTTAATAATATTTATCCTGCCTATCTGGAGTTGAGAAGTATCCATTCGTACCTTTGGAAAAGTCACTGTAATTTTGGAGGAAGCTATTTTTGTTGGTGCCAGGAAATATTACCATGTTGCTTGCGAGATGTTAAGAAGCTTTCTTCCCCCTGGGTGTTTTCCTTCCAGTGATAACTGGTCAGTCTCCAAGGCCAGCTCTTTTGGAAAGAAATCAGACATACTGTGCATTAATTTCTTTTTAATCAGTTCTTTCGCATCACCGACAAGAGATGTTTGCCATGAAAGAAATACACAAACCTTCTTTTCACTCTTTACGGCAACAAAATTGGTAAAAGAGCCTTGAAGTAGAAACTGTTTTCTTAATTTCTTGGTAAGTTTGTGGAAAGTGAAGGGGAGGTTATTTGATTTGTTAGCAGGGCTTGGAGAATTCCTTTGGGAGATGCTACTATCTGCTATTACGGCTGCATGTCTGTGCAGAAGTAAGAGTCTGCAAAAATAACCAGATGGGCATAGTACGTGGAAAAGAACAGTCATGATACTGCTTTGAATAATACACTACTGAGGGATCTTGTTGGAGATGAAAGAAGCTATAACATGTGAGAATCAAGAGTGATGTATGAGTGTTGAAAAACAGGAGGTAGCAAGGTGTAATGCATAATTACTTAAAAATATCTCAGTTTATCTTCTCCACAAGCTTCGATGGATCGGAATTTTCTGGTCTTTTTCTAAAAGCAAGAATTTTCTTTTTTCTTTATTTTCATGGAAAGTAATGAACTGAATACACGCTGATTTGTTTCAAGAGAACTCTGTTAACTAGGGACATCAAGAATTCATGCTGGAAATGTTATGAGCGCAAGTTGTGTATAGCTCGCAGTTTTCACGTTAACCTTGTCCTTTGACTTCACCTTTTTTTCTGGTGGAAGTGACATTGGTGGGAGGGGAATTGTTTGCATCTCTAAAAATGGTGCTTAGTAGAACCAATAAATTATTAGAAAGCAATATTTGTCAAAAGTGGCTAGTAAACATAATTCTGTGGGTTTTCCCAGCTCTCCCTGGAGGCAGGTGGACAGTAGGGAGTGGCTGGGGTAGAGCTGGTGTATAGGCCAAGCAGCCACAAGAGAGATGTCTTAGCAACATTCACACTTGGGGAGAAATGTGACTCGAGACATGAGCTTAAACTTCTTAATAGAGGCTCATCTTGGAAAAGAGTAAGTTTCAGACTGTACATATTGCTTTGATTTTTGGAAAAAATGTGGAAAAAGCCTTGGGATTTAGCAACCTGTGTAGCTTGCACTGGCGTAACCTTTTCATGTTGGTTGTTTCACAGAATGCAATTTATGAAATAGGGTGGTTTTAGGGAGTTGATGCTCATTTCCATTTGAAAGGTCTCAGTTTGTTTCAAGCCAAGAGTGACCAGGTGTTAATGACCATATGATGACCATATATATAGTTACAGGAGTGTGGGAAAAGAGGGACAGGCAAGGAAGTGGGTAGAGCATTGGCTGCGTGTTGTCACTTCTTGCAGTTATCAGTATCACAGTATTGCAAATGTATGCATGCAGAACTTGTGCAGTTTGCTTGAAAATCATGAATTTTAAAATCCTACTTATTTGTTGAATTCTTTGTTCTTCCTCACAGATTTTGAGCCTTTAGTTTTCATTTTCAAGTTTTACTTGGCAAATGTGAATCCTGCAAACCTGATTAGAAAAAGAAGGATGGAGGTTGTGATTCTAATAGGTCACTTAATGTAAAATACCATATGTGATGAAAATAAAAGACCTGGCAAGAGTGGCAGGAGAACAAAAACAAATGTTTTCCAGCTGATACTGATTGCCCAATGCTCCCATTGAGGGGCTTGCTCCAAGAATAACTGGATTAGGTTTTCTGACTTAAATTCACTACTAGGTGAGACGAGATTAGTATAATAAAACTCATTTGGCTTTAACATTTCAGTGCTTTGCATCTAACGTCTTTTTCATCAGAAGGCCGAACAACTGTACCCATCTGAAGATCAGCCTTGCTGTCTGCATCAGTAATAGCTTCTGAGAGCACTTGAAATAACAGAGGTGAGTTCTGGGAATGTGTACTGCTTTTACCTAGGCTATATCAATTCTCCACTGGAGAAAAACAAACAGTAGTCCCCAGCACTGCCATTCTGTCACTTTTCTTTCCCAGCAAATTAAGATTATATCCACAGTGTAGTAAATTATTTAAGATCAATACTCTTGGCAAGTTCTTATCTTGTTCAGTAAACTGAAGATGAAAAATTATACAGCATGTTTCAAAATAAAGTGTTGCATACATGATAAATAGTCATTAAATTGTGCCTCACAGATGACATCATACCTGATAATATATTAGGGATGTTTGTATCTGTGTAGCTCCTGGGAGTCAATTATTTTGTCAGCTATTCCTGCCTCATGCAAATAGGAGATTTTTTTTCACTAGGGTCAGGCAGCTAGCCATGAAGGAAAAACTAAACTGGATGTGGAGGTGAAGTGAATGCTTAGAAGTTGTAGAGAACCCTGAGGTTGATACTTTTTTCTCTTCATATTACTGATAGTATTGGATGGCCAAAGTGCAGAAGTAAATGTTGAGCTTTAAAAACAATGGAGAGCAACAGAAACTTTCTAAATGGGAGTGCACACCTCTAAAATGAGCATAGACTTAATGCTTGACTAGCGATATGCCTAAAAGGAAAATTTTAGCTTTTTTAATTTATATTAATTAGCTACCCAGTAACTAATTGATGTCTACAGGAAACTACAAACTCAATCCAGGCTAGAAGCTGCTTATGAAGAGTTGAAAGCTGCCTCCTACTTGTAGTAGTATTATTTATACATTGAGTTACACATTGTATATTTCACTGTTGGTGTTAATCTGCAAGTAGTCAATGTACCTATTTCTATCATATATGGCATATGTGACTTAACTGGTTTAGCCTTGTTTTACAAGTGTTTTTCTGTTTCCTATGAATGATAGTGCTGTACATTTCATTATTTTGGGAAGTGATGAGTGTATGTAAGTTATAACAATCTTGCACAGCCTTTCTTTGCAGCAGTTGCAAATCTTGACATAACCAATAGTTTTTCTTTGTAGCTGCAGCTCCTTCTTGAGCTCAGTTATATGTAAATGTTTGAGCACTTTCTCTCCTCTCTTCTTAAAAAGTACAGCTTTAAGACTTTATACTGGGATGGAGGTGGTCTCTGATCCCCCTTCTCAAAGTTCACCTATGGCAAGCCCTGGAGATGCAGACTGTTCAAGATGTCTGCAGCATAGTCTCTTCCCACACCATCTGAATGATGGTGCACTGCAGCTGATGGGGAGCTGCAGGCACCTCATGAGCTTGAAACTGTCCCTCATCAGTCTTTCCTTTGGTGAGAGTTGTTTGTAAATTTTTCTAAAAAAAACGTACCCAAGGTAGTTTCTGCCTTTCGTGTTTTCCTGAACACAGGTGTTAAGGTGGTTGTATTCACTGGATATTATGAGAATTATGTTCTCAAGTTTAAATAGGCTCACAGCCTACTTGAAATCTTGAAAATGCTGATGCAGGTAGGATCCAGTACTGAACTGACCAAGGTGAAAGCATGGAATAAATACAAAACAAAGATTTTGACAGTGGTGCGTCCTTGCTTGCTGCCAAAACAATCTGTTTGTATGTTTGCAAAAGCCTTTTAGGTACTGAAAATTATCCAGCAGTAGAGTATGCCCAGAAAATGTCTGGGTAAAGAAAGCTGTAAAACGTGAATTTCTTACAGCAAAGAAACACTTCTCTTGATTAAAGCAAGAATACCAATTGAAAACGTTGCATCTTTCACTACAAAGGATGCTGGATGCTCCAGTAGTCTTGGAGGCTACCCAGGTTGGTCTTAAACTATTTTGAGACTGGTTGTGATGTGACCTTGAGAGATCCCCTGCAGTAGATTATCCTTCTAAGAGGAATGCAACAGGTCTTGCTGAAGCATCCTGCTGGGATGAAGGAGAACAAGAAGCATGCAGTGCTCACTGTGTAGAAGGACCATGAGGTGATGAAGAACCATGTCTGTGGCATGAGCAGCATTGGGGACCATGGTGCTCACAGGAGTGGGCATAACTAACCAGCAGATGCTTCTGGTCATTTCTGTGCTGTGGGCTTTCCTAGCTGCTCCTCCACAGCTGCGAATTAATTGGGAGCAGTGCTGTGCTGTCTGTCATGATTTTGCTCAAAAGAAGGGGCTGATAACTGTGTTAAATCGATCCTGCAAGCAATGGGGAATGATGGTTACTGTTTTCCATCTTCCCACTTTCACAGTCCTAAGGCCTATGTTTCTGTGAGGGCTTCCTGAAGCCCTGAAAGCTGTCACCCAAGATACCTCAGTGCATCTGTGAATTAAGGATTTAACAATTTTGCATGCTCTCTGATGCCATTGGAGGATTTTCTTATTGACGGCTCTGCTGTTGGCTGCTCTGTCTCTGGTCAGCGCCTTGTTTTGGATGATGAAGCCACCCAAGCAGATGACCTGCTTTTGGACTTTTGTTTTCGGTGAGGTTGGAGGGCCCTCCTTGGAAGGGAAGAGCCATCTCCAGCCTCTTCCTTTAAGTAGATACTTGTTTTTATGGTGAAAGTAATTGGGAGTTGGTGTGTGGGAAGTGGATGGTGGTTGTGTCACTGGCCATCAGCAGTTACCTCATCCACATGCTCTGAACTCACCTTCCTATGTGTGAATGCAAAAGCTGATCATAGAATCATAGAATCATAGAATGGTTAGAGTTGGAAGGGACCTTCAAAGGTCGTCTAGTCCAACCCCCCTGCAAGAAGCAGGGACCTCCCTGACTAGATCAGGTTGCTCAGATCTATTGAGTTGCTCAGATCTATTGAGTCTTCCTTGCTTTAGCTGTCTAATTGAGTCATCCTTATAAACCACTGTTAGTTTAATTCCAGGAACGTGCTTTTGCTTTCTCTCGGGGCTTTTGAGTGTTTTTGTGCAGAAGAAAGGGCAAAAAGAGGAGAAGGGGAGAGTGTGGGAGCTGAACTGTGGTTGCAAGCCAAACAAGATAAATACGTTTTGAGGAGGAATTTTTAAGATGAGAGGTGGGGCAGCCTCAAGTGGCTCATTCAGAAGCCAATGGAAATCTGCCTTTTTGATATTTTGGTTGGAATTTAATGACTGTAGGGAGAAAACATAGGAGTGAAAAATAGTGTCTGGTACGGTGGGAAATAAAAAGGTTTTGTAAAGGAGCTTTATAAAACAAAAGAAACTCACTACCTAAGAATAAAGCAAGAATAGTGTTCTAGATGTTAAAGCATTTTAATTTGATTACCCATGAATGGCTTTGGTTCACTACAGTAGCATTTTTAAGCATATATGAGTACATATATAGGAATGTTACAGCTATTACCCAGCTTTGGTAGGACACCTAGTTTCTGGCAATATTGTTGACAGTAATGAAAACAGTGTTTTCATCCTGCATGAAAAACATGCTACTTTTAGGTTAGTGTGGAAATCGTTTATATTACTTCAGTGCTAGCAATACAAATATTCTTAGTTTTACTCCTTTTTGCATGTTTAGTATGCTCTACTAATCTTTCTTTCCCCAAAACCCTGTTTTAGGGAAATTATGTATAACTCAGGGAACAATCATAGATATCGCCATATTTTTCTGCTCCCTGCATCCTTATTTTCTGTTGCATTGCTTGAAGTGTGTTAGGATATTATATTATTTTTCAGATTGTAATTAGCTTCTTTCTGGGTGGATGTGGGGTTGGTTTTTTTGCTCTTAGGTATAACAATACTGTGACTTTGTTCTGTAAGTGCAATGATTTGTGGTGTTTTGAGAAGGAATCAGAGCCTTATATATGTTCATATATTTGAATTTCATGCATTGTGTTTTGAGAGAAATCATAGTTGACCCAAACTTTTGAGAGCTTTTTAGAGGCCCAGCTGGAGAGTTCTTCCATGTGACTGGTCTCCTAGCAAAAACTGAATCTCCACAGTCAGAAAACTGAAGTTGTTTTCAGGTCCTTATTTGACCTCTAAAAAGTTGTAGTTATCAACTTTTGGAAATCTTGCCTCTCTTCCAATTCAGCCTATAAAACCTCAGTGTTTTTTCCTATGTTCCGTTGTGTTTAGAAATTACCTATGCAAGATTGATGGCAAAAAATGTCATTCTCTGCGCACCCAGAGAAAGCCAAGAAGGGAGGAGGTTTCCAAAATGGAAGCTGGGTTTTAGAAACTTCTCAGCATCTTGTAGTGCTCATGGAAATGGAGAGCTTTTTTCAGGATGTGCATTAGGCCTTTGAAAATCAGCTATAGCTGTGTTGCAGGTAGCTCTTTGAATACCTATCTGGAGTTTTATAGTGTTGGTATTAAGTTAGTTTGGTGGTTGGGAAACATGGACTGGGACTGTATGTGTGGATCCTCTTGCTGCACTTGGATGCTGTACCTGTCTGAACAGCTAAAGCCTACACTGGGTGCTCAGAGCACCTTGTTCATTCAGTAAAAGGAGAGGTGTCCCTTTTCAGCAAAGAGAACCTAAGTTACCTTGTTCCCTGCCAGGCTGGCTAAGGAAGAGGGAATAAAAGGAGAGGAGGAAGGAAGAGCATCTATTTCTGTGGCTACTTGCGCAGCATTTCCGCATGCTGAAACACAGCCAGGATATTTGGAAAAACTAGAAATTCTGATCTTTTCTCACCATTGTGACAAGCTAACAGAGAAATAGCTGAAGTATTCAGAAGAAATGTTGATGCACCATCGGGACAAAATATTAAACAATAGTTCCTCTGAGTCATCTACTTCCATTTTTGACCCCTGTGCAATTGCCCTTACAGTCAAACTTAGTACTAAAGTGAGTAGAAGTTGCTAGAGCACAAGGGATTTTTCTACTTGAGTGATTTATATAGGTACCCAAATATGTGTTGAGAAGGCTAATTTCAAATGAGCCTTGCAAACGGCAGCATTGAGGGCAAGACTGTATCTCACTCTGGAAGTTCTGTCTTGCTCTGGAGAATTACGGCTCAAATGTGTTGTTGAAAGTGCATTTTGATGAAGATGCACGGGCTGATTTCTGAGGACTAACTAGGAAATGCAGGGAATTGATGTAAATCTGGGGAAGGCATTGCAGTGTGCTGTGAACATATCCATCTCTGCACAAAGAGTAGAGGCTGGGATGTTTAAAACAGTGCTTCTGACTTTGGACAAGTCTCTTTTTTCTGCCTGTTTCCCACCTTATTTTTTTCAGTTCAGCCTGTTTTTTGTGGACAAAGTGTACCAACTGGCACGAAGATTTACTAATTTTATTTGGGGCTTATCTGTACTGCTATATTATAGAATCATAGAATCATAGAATGGCTAGAGTTGGAAGGGACCTTCAAAGGTCATCTAGTCCAACCCCCTGCAAGAAGCAGGGACATCCCTGACTAGATCAGGTTGCTCAGAGCCTCATCCAGCCTGGCCTTGAATGTTTCCAGGGATGGGGCATCCACCACTTCTCTGGGCAACCTGTTCCAGTGTTCTACAACTTGCATTGTAAAAAATTTTTTCCTAATATCTAATCTAAATCTACCTCCCTCTAATTTAAAACCATTACCCC
>WHYT01015918.1:250235-272622 GCA_009806455.1 Tetrax tetrax | reverse complement strand
AGACTCTTGAAATCCGTGATGTATGCTGGACAGGAACTGCTCCTATCCAGTAAAAGAAAAATGTCAGAATTGTCCAGGTGGTGGCACTGTTGATTCCTGCCTAAAAGTGGTTTTCAAGCGGTGAGAAAATTACATCTTTTAGACTTTTTTACAGCTTCTGTGTGCAGCGTTATACCCATTGAAATAAGTACACTTTTTTTTTTTTTTCAATTTGATTTATTTAAATTAGTGTAAAAATCTACATGGAGTCCCGTAATTATACAAGCCTGACTATACAGTGCCTATATAATTAGATGAGAAAGTTCTGGCCTTAGAATAACCAAATAAAAATACATATTATTATATAAATTTGCAAGAGGTTTATGTTATACCAGTGTAAGATACTCTTAAAATAAAAGTGAGGTGAGTATTCATATGACCTCACCACAGCCACGTAAGTGAGATGACGGTTAAGTTTCACTTTCTTGAGCCCTTTTGTAGCCAGGGGAGGGAATATAGCTACAACTGAAAGTGTCCAGGTTGGATTCCTAGCAGGTTTTCTCTCTAGTTTATATTTTGAAATCTTTTGTTATCCAAAACATTGAAAGTTCTTCATGTTCTTTCCAAGATGAGAGCCAACGAAGGAGAATATGAAGATAGTGACAGTGTCATTTATGAGTATGAACCAGACTATGAGTGTGTAAGTTAATTTTCTTTTGTTTGACTTTGAAAAGCTGTTTTGGGCAAGACTAAAATGTCACTTGAGGTTTGAAGTTGGTATTTATTGGCTTAATGTGATATGCTAAGACTGTGTATATGTTACTAGCTTATACTTTTTTTTTTTTTTTTTAATTTTAATGAAAAAGGGGAGTATTGTATCTGAAGCTTCCTACACTGGAGATCAGCAGAAAACTCTTATGGAGGTCCTCAGTTATTGCCAGGTACTTTTTTTTTTTCTTTATCTCTGAAATGGCATTTAAACAATTTTAGTTAAATTTCAGGAAGATTTGTGTTCTGTATTTGATAAGCTATGAGTTCGTCCTTTCAAGTTGTTCATTTGTTAGTTGCCCACTTGATTTCTTCAGGTTTAAATTGGGTTCCAGTGAAACAATAGTCTTTTCACTCATGTTTGTTGTCAGGCCATGTATGATGCCATTCGGAAACTGGATAAAAAATTTGACCTACTTCACCGGAAGGTCTCAGAAATGCAGCATACTCGTGTAAAGCCACTGTTGCTCAAATCTGTGAGTATTAAAGACCTAAGACGTTTATCTTTCCTTTATTCTCTTACTTCCTCTGATGCTTATTTAGAAAAAAATCCTCTTATTTCACTAAGATTACATTCAGTAGCAAAGTATTAGTCTTAAAATCCATTTCAGTTTAATTATTCTAGATTTCTTACTGTATGACAGGTTCAGTCTCCTGTGTTGTTATTGACTAGTGGTCACAGAATGGCCAGTGGCCTCCATCAAATTCAAGATGCTGTGGCAGGTGCTGTAAAACTCTATCTGTATTAGAATGAACAGAAATGAGTTGTGTAGGTTACATCTTAAACTTGGGTGTATTGGTGTTGCTGCTTTACAAGATGTGGTGTACTCTCATTGGTTTCTGCGTTTAGGAGAGAGTTTATGCATCACTCACACAGGCTGATTCAATTGACTAAGTGATTTTCAGATCTCAACAGTGTGTTGTACTATCCATTATGATATAGACTTGTATTTTTTTAACAAAATGCCTTTTTTCACAATTTTTAAGAGTACACACTATCCATTTTGTCCCTATATGTTTAATCCACTGTTAACTAACACAACAGAATATTAGTACTTGTAACAATGCTCTTTAAAAGGAAAGCATTACAGATGATTTTTGAAGAAGGTCGTAAAATCCATTATGACCTTTCTTTACTGCAAAGCTTTTAATGCTGCCAAGGTGGTCCTGTTGTCAGGAGATGTCAAGACATCAGTAAGGCCATTTGCTGTAAGAGTGGGTAAAAGTGATTACATTCTCATGCGTGTCAGTTATCAAGAGGATACTAGGTTTTATTTAAGAATGGATTTTTGTTAACAACTCCAAGCTTGTAGTGTCCACACACCCAAAAATATGAGATTCAGGGAACAAACTGGTCATGTCAGCTACGCGTGGAGTCTGACCTCTGCACTCTTACCCTCCCCTCTGATCATGTGGGATGGCAGCTGCTTTAATGTTCAGATTAAAAGTGACCTGCACATTTCTTAAGGTGTAAGGGGGAAGCCAGCAAATACATTTTCTTAGGTTCTGCTAGCACTTTATCTTTAAAACCATCAGGAATGCTGTAGACTTTTTTTTTAATAGCTGTACCATTGTTGTATCTGTGATGGACTAAGGAAATAAATAAAAGCTTGGTGGTAAAGGAACTTTTTTTTTAATTTAGATCAAGTCCAATAGCTGGGGAAGTGAACAAACTTTCAGGCACATAAACCTTTCTTCAGGTCGTAGATTTTCTAAAAGTTACAATGGTGGAATATAATCAGGTTTCTGTAAACAAAAATAATAATAATAAAAAGAAAAACCCAGGAAAAGAAACAGAAACAAACAAAAAACTAAAACTGAACCCAGATGTGTTGGCTATGTTCGGTAGCTCCTGCTCAGTGACTTGTATTTTGAACTTGTAGACTTGTAGAACACATGCTTTAGGATGCATATGTTTCTTTATAGAAGTGCTCCAAGTGGTGGAAAGCATAGCCTGTTTCTCGGTTTCTGTCTTAATCTCTTTGGAATCATCCATTGTAGACAAGATTTGAATGTTTAATTTTTTCAACTAGCAAGTAAAGAATGAAGAGGCAGCCAGGAGAGAAAGCGAATTGGTTTTCTTCTTGTTTAAAAGGAAGCTAACATAGCAGTGGAGACATCCCTTGAAAAGTCATCAGACTGGGTCAATGGCTGACAATTGTTAAATTCTATTTTGCCTATTTTTTTTTTTGTAGAGCCCTTTTTAAGAGCCTTTATAAAGCAACCTTTCTCATTATATATTTCTCTGGCTTTTTAGAAAGCAATTGTGCCAGCACTCCAGGTGGAAAAAACTTGAGAAACACTGAAGCTGACCAGATAAACTCTTAGTGTTGGAACTACAAGTGAGAATAAAAGCAGGTAGAGGGAAGGCTAAAAAGTAATAGCACTGGCTTCATGGCAGTGACTGCTTCAATGAAGAGTCTGTTGCCAATAGCATAATTGCTAAAATCTAGTCTTTCTGGTTTGCAAAAGAAAAAAAGACCAGATATGTTTAATTTAACCTTTCAATTGTTTTCTGAATCATGTTTGCAGAAACCAGTCGGATTTACATACAGAAGTTCCAGTCATTTGCCCCAAGGAAAAATCAGAGTACAAAAATCCATGGAAAGGGAATCGAGCCTTCGTCTCTCTTCATCAGGCCAGGGAAGGCATAGCCCAGTCGTAAGGGTTGCTTTACAGAATGGCCGTGCTCAAGTCCATTCTACAATAAAACATGTTCAACAGAGCCTTCAGCTTGTGTCACAACAGCCTGTTCATAGGCAGAGCCCGCCACTCCCCACTATAGTTTCTACGCATTCATTGCATTCATCATACACAGCAACTAACAGGATGCCTGACCTTTCTCCACAATCAAGTCTTGTAGCCAGCGTTGTGGAAAGTACTGTCAGCACTGCATCTTCACCAGTGGCATCGTCATCGATGCCAGCACCATCTGAGACCAGTCTGGGAAATAATGCTGTGCTGGTAAACTACAGAAACGAATCTGGGAGTGTGAACGTTAGTAAAGAACTACCATCTTCTTCAGTCTCCATCAATCCTAGCTTTGGTGAGTTCCTTTGTAATAAATACTCAGAAACAAAGGCTAAAAAAATGCTACTAGCATAAAAAAAAAAGCCCAAATAAATCTCTTTATCATTATTTAGTAAAAGTAAAGGAGCAGAACTGGCTGCCTTACAAGCATTTATATAATGGAATGCTATTTAAAAGTCTCGAAACAAAGATAATGGGAATATTTAATATGCCAGGAATCACTTAAAAACCCCTGCAGTTTATATACAGTTGTATAGACTACTGCAAGCCTTTGATTTACAGTACGTGCTTTGGGTTCTCTTCAGACTAGGCCCTCTTTTTCACTCTTGATACTCCTGATGTAACCTATTTTTAACTGTGTGTATGTCCTAAGTAACGTATGCGTGCCATGCATCTGTTCAAAAAGACAGTAAAGCTAAGTGAGGCATATGCCTGTATACATGTGTTGCATTTAAGAAAGCAAACCTGATTTGTATGAAGGAAATACCTGTTTTCTTCTTTTATCAGTGAAAAATCTTTTCTATGCTGAAGTCCTCCAGTGTTTGGTTTCTTTCAAAATACTTACTTCCACAGAAAATGAAGAATTCCATAGATCATTGTGTTATAATAAACAAGCACGTAAAATAGCACCGTGTTTTAAAAACTAATGCATTTCTTTATAAATGCCCTGAGTTATGTGGTAGAATAAGTTACGAGGTTTTGGTTGCTTTTGGTTTAAAAAATAAGTTAATACAGCTGAAGAGCTGCACCAATACTAGGTGAAATACTCAGATGTCTATCTACAAGTTTGTAAACAGTGTATGATTTAGCAGTACTGTATATGGATATGCCATTCTTCATGGGTCATTGTCTTAAAAACATAGATGATATCTGCACATGTGTAAAATAGGCCACTTTTTGGACACTTATGTGTCTAATGTATTTTCTTGGGTATTATTATTTCAGTTAGTTACGTTAGTGGTTACCATGAATCAAAAAGATATTTCTGTTACTATTCCAATTTAAAGCTGCTTTTGTAAGAGCAAAGTAATACATAGTAGAACTAGCTGTAGGAGAACAATGTACCAAGAGTACCATAGAGGTCAAGTCAAAGAGTTTGAGAAAGTGTTTTTTTAACAACTTGCTTGGGTTTTTAAAATATTGTTCTTTTTTCTTTAAATGTTTTTGTTTTACGAAAGAGTTTATTGGTGACCCAGTGAGAAACGTAAAAGTTCTTGGGAATTATTTGATGAAAGCTCGTCAAAAGAGTAAACCAAAGTATGCAGCTCGCTACTTAGTTCGTGTCTTGTTCCCCAAGGAAACGTTGTTGTGCAGCATTATGGGAGTGAGTGCACGAGGGCGCAGAACATTGGATCCAAACAAAATTGCTGCAGTAAGAGGTATGTTACCTTTCAAAATGCACAGATTTACTTCTTTAATACTTAACAAAGTTTTTAACTTGAAAGGAGTCCTTTTCTGTATGTTTCTGTTAGTCATTGTCAAGCAACTGATGAACTGATAAATGCAGTAGTGGATGTGCTCCACTGCTGTGTCTTTTGGTTTTGAGATTCCTGCTTTGTCATTCTCAATGTTCATTTTGCTTCAATGTGGATAAAACAATTCTGATTTCTCCTAGTTTTGTGTACATCATGTTCATGAGTTACACTGACTGTTTCCAAATTTTTCATTACAACTTATTTTGTGTTTGTGTGTGGCATGGGATTTTTTTACAGGATTTTTTTGTTTGGGTTGTTTTATGCCTGTGATGTACTTGGGACAAATGTTTACTGGTGATTCTTTAAATACTCTTCTTTTTCTCTTAAGCTCACTTCTCTTGTTTGTTTGAGAAATGGTGAAGATGGGGAGGGCATGTTTTTTATTTATTTTTTTTTTTAATGTCAAGCCATTTACACAGATTTCATGGCGCACATGCATGAACCTACATCTCTTTCCTGTTTAAAGGGTAGGAGATTATTTAAGCCATGTTAAGTAGTTAAGCATCAGCATTACACTGTCTCTGTTTTTTGTGAGGGTTTTTGTTGCTGGTTTGGTGGGTTTTTGTGAAGTTAGTGTGATAAATCACACCTTTCCTCTAATTCTATAAGGAAATACTTAATAATAAAAGCATTATTCACAACACCTCAAAAATTATCACTGCATATGTTAAATTCATAGTGCTGCTTAGCTTCAAAACATGAGTTTACTCTCTCTTTAATTAAAGCTGGAAATCTAAAGCGTGTAAATGGAGAACAGTGAATGTGAAGCATTTCTTAAACTTATCTCTTTCTAAATTAGAAGACTTTTAAATACCACTTTTTGTCACAAAGCTTTAACATTTTTCTACATTTTATGTGCAGAATTTCTTGCAACTAATTTCCCAAACTATGATTTGAGCGAGCATGGAAAAGACTGGAAAACCTGTATCACAAATGTCAATGCTATGATCCGCTGTCTACGCTCTGAAACAAAAATAAACCCAGTAAGTTGTCTCAAGGTGATCATTTATTAAGTACTGAGTTTGAGCACAGACTTTCTCAAAGCAATTCTTCGAACTCCTCATCATATGAGTGCTCTAGTTGGAGATTCCTTGGGTTCTGTCTTTGCATTGCTCAGCATAGGCCCGGTGACTGCAGCACTAGTTCCATATGGGGAATACTGGAAGTATTATCACTTTCTTTTGCTCTGCCTCTTTCCGCTTCTGTGTCCAGTGTTCAGTTAAGAGATACATAAACACAGGATACTAAAAGGAAAGCACTGTATATGTTGCCCAGAAGTAGTGTCAAATTTGATTGCAAGCTTAAACATGTAGCTGCCAGCACTGTTTTTACAGGCTTTCCTTCAGATGTATCCAGCCGTGCATTTCGACTCTATATTGACTGAAACATCATTCCCAAACCAACTGTAACTCCATTTACCTCTGCTTCTAAAAAGCTTTATGCAGATCTGTGAATATTTAGTATCTGTTTCTCCTGTAGTTTTCTTGATTGAAATTCAGGAGTAAATATCTGAAATCTGTTTTATACTAAATGGGCAATGAACTGGAACACTAATTAGAAAACTAGTAGGCTTCTCCCAGTGCATGTGCTTAACTTCATGTAATATTTTAGGAGACAGCTGAAGGGAAAGAAAAAGTGGCTGACGCTCCGGATACATCTCATTGTGTAGATCTAAATTACAACGAAGATAGTGAAGGCATTTCTCAAAACTCTCAGAAAACGACCAGCTCCACAACTGACACATTGCAGAATTCAGGATTGGATAAGTTTCCAGCAGCTTTCCACACACCTTTGGTCAAGAAATTGCAGTCTTTGGAACCTATGGGTAAACTAAGAAATTTTCACCTGGATTTGTGTGTTACATTTGAAATGGTCAGTGAGAGGCAGAAGATGCTACTGTAGGTGAAATTGTGTAGTAAAGGGATTTGCTGATCTATGTGACTCTTCTTTTTGTCCTAAGGCGGTCACTTGGTGTATAGATAGTAAGTCTTCATGGGAGCAAATAAGAACATCATCTGGCTAACGGAACATGTGTTTGCATCTGTCAGTGTCCCATAATGCATATCCACTGTAAGACTGGGAAGTTCAACTGTAAGATATTCTGTTCAGGTTCTCTGAATAATAATTTTTCAAGAATTACTTCACAGTTACCCTATTTTTTTAATTTGATAGATATTCTACCTTAATGGAGTAAGCTAGCTCAGAATATCTGTTGAATGGTATTGTAATCCCAGAAGAAAAGCACACCTTTGTGTAAAATCGACAATTTCAGACAATCTAAAAATCTTAAAGCGGCCTTTATACTTATTTTTTTTAAATAAAAATGCACAATACAAATGCATTGAAAAAAAATTCCATGTACAGCATGTGATGTCTCTAGAGAGCTTCAAGGAAAATGAGCTGAGATTAAGTTGCCCTTGGAAATAATTTATTTGACTAGAATCACTTTCGGGCTCTATCAGATCTGGTCCTGCACTCAAGATTTCTTAGTCTGATCCCACAGGCCTCCTGATTCTCCTCATTTACTTTTTTTTTTTTTTTTTTTTTTTTTTTTTTTTTTTTTTTTAAATGTTTGCAGTGGAGTCAGGTTGAAATAGTTAAAAAATATTCACTCTGTTTTTCAGATTCCACTTACAGGATCTGAGCACTATTGAAATAGCGGAACTTTTATTTACTTATGTAATTGGAATAGCATAATCTTTTCACGTGAGATGAAAACGGTTTAGAAAGCAGTTATTAATAATGCAGGTTGCATTGCTGAAAGCATATCAGAAGCGCTGTTACACTGTTGTAAAACAGCCAGGGTTTTTTGGCTGCTTGGAGGTTTGTCTACAATGCATTGCCTTTTTATTATTAGCTGTAGCATTATGATTTTGCTCTGGTCTTTCCAAGCAAGTACACTAGTTTTGGATAGAATTTTTTATGTTGTAGTTTCACTGTAATACAGCCATTTTGAAGCACGGTCAGTATTGGATAAGTAAAATCTCTCCCTCTCTCTTCATCTCCTCCCTCCTTCCTCCCTCCTTCCTCCCTCTTTCCCCACTATATCCCCTTCCTAGAACTTCTTGGAAGTCCATGGCGCAACGTTCAGTTGCCTTTCTCAGTCATTTATGTAGCGAAGGGGAAGTCTCGGCCAGAGCTGTCTGCTCGCTACCTAATTCGTCATATGTTCACTGAAGATGTGCTGGTAAAAAGCAATGTATATGGTAATCTTGAACGTGGCGTGAGCCCCCTGGACTGCAACAGAATTAATGCTCTCAGAGGTAAGTACGAACATCTCTGTTCAAATGATAATGTGGGGAAATTAACAAGAGTGATTAACTTTGTATCCAATGAACAAACCGTGGAGCTTCAGAAATAAGTCTGTGAAACTGTTCTGACAGGTATTAGTGCAAGCAGTGGAACAAGTTGAGAGAAAGTAGATGACGTTACATTTAAGTAACTCAAGGAAGTCTCCAGATCACAAACCTAGTTCGTATGATGCAACAGTCTCCACAGCATCTGCTTGAATGGGTGACACAGTGGGAGACAGAAGCAGTCTCAGAAGATTCTGGAGGGTGTCAGGGATAATTTCTTAATACAGGGGCTAGGTAGGCCAACTAGAGGTAATGCACAGCAGGTTATGGCACTCTTCACAAAATGGATTGGGGTGTGATAATCAGTGGCAGTATTGCCTGTAGAGACTGTGAAATAATGGACCTGAAGATCCTGAGTAGAGTTTAAAAGGTTTGAGAGTACAGACCCTGTAGCTCTAGGAGGCTGGACTTCAACTTATTCGGGAAACTTGTAGGTGGGAGTTTGTGAGAGACAGCTCTGAAGAGGAGAAAAGCTCAGGAAAGTTGTCAGGTCTTTAAGGACAGAATTCTGCAAGCACAAGAGTCCATCCTGACACTTAAGAGATTGGGTTGAGTTGCAAGGAGACAAGTTTGACTAAGCAGGGAATCCATAACTGAGCTCCAGTGGAAAAAAAAAAAAAAGCAGTATATAGAGACTGGAAGCAAGGACAGCTTATGAGGTGGAATTTAGCAACTTTGCCTGGGAGTGTTGCAATGGTGTCATTAGTTAGTCTCATTTGGTCGCTCCTGCAAGGCTGGATAAAGCAAACAGAACTGTGACAGTAGAATTAGTGCAACAGTTATGTAGCAAGTGAGGCGGCATGTGAAGCAGGTTGCAGGTGGAAAAGGTGTAGGGTTATCACACAGAAGAAAAGCTGGCATTATCTGGTAAGATTTAAGCATGACCAGCCCAAACAATGGTGTTAGGGGAAAGATCATGAGGGTTTTGGTGGACGTTTGCTCTGTGGCTATTATAGTATCTTAGAGAGGTATTTGAAAAGGTTTGGTTACACAATACAGAAATTTTTCCACCTTTTTTTTCAATTTTCTGTGCTCTTGTCATATTTTCATTGTAAAAGTTGGCTTTTTCTGCAAGAAATCAGAAGAGAAAATACTTTGCCAGGAGTTCTTAAGTTTTGCTTGTGAGATGTTATTTACTGGGCTGGATCTCAGGATGAAGGCAGTGTTATAGTAGAGTGCATTCAATATTCCCCAACAGCACTGGCTTGATGTAGGCTTTTACTTCCTCCCGTGTCCTAATTATGGTATCACTGTGGGATAGTGCTCCCTGGGTTAGTAAGGTTGTGTATTTGATGAGTTACCCTTGTCTGGATGACACTTAGTCATATGATTTAATTTTAGGTAGTCCTGTGAGAAGCAGGGAGTTGGACTCTGATCTTTATGGGTCCCTTCTGACTTGAGATATTCTATGATTCATCACACTTTTGCAACAAGCAGCTCCTGACAAATCTTGAAACTGCTGCTGCTTCATATCTGAAGTATAGGGAGTTGAAAGGGTTGCCTGGCAGCTCCACAAGTGTGGCAAGATTGCCTCTGAGGATACAGCAATATTGCTAAATAAAATGGAGTTGGGACTTGCCGTCTCTGGGGTGATGTCTGGGCATGCCTTGAGGCGCCGAGCATGCCAGAAACCATTCTCAGTATGCAAGACTGAGATGTACATAAGAATGGACTTTCCCAAAATGTACATAATCCTTCACCACTAGCCTGGGAAGCTTTACCACTCTAAGTGTCTCCACATACTCCCATAGTATACATATTCTGTTTGAAGACATTTTGAACTTAAGAAGCATTCCAAAAATGTCTTAAGCGTGTCTTAGGACTGCAGGAACACCACGTAGACTTCAGAGCAGATGAGAGACAAAGTCCTCTGTGTTGTGGTTGCAGCCAGGCTGTGTCACTTGGCTCTGGGGCCAGAGGGCAGCCTGGTTGGACCGCAGCATCAGCTCCCTGAATGTAACCCTGCAGAGCAGGAAGAGGCCCTGCATAGCCTTACTGTAGTCCCAACAATTGATCATTTTCTATGAAAGAAAAGGCATAATGTAAAAGCTGGACCATGTACAGAGATTCTGTAGGCCTGGTAGTAAGAATTCCTGTTCTGTGCTGTAGCTCTGAGGCCAAGCATTTTCTTGAATTTGCTGTCAGGGATGGAGGGGAAGAGAGCCTGACTGCTGCTTCAGCCAACCACTTGTGTATCCTTTGTCAGCGTAGTTTATTGCAGGAGCATACTGAGAATGAAAGAACCTAAGGCGCTCTTGCTCCCCTCCCCATCCCCCCTGCAGCAGCGTAAACTCAGAAAACAAGTTTTTCTCTCTGGTATGTTCTTCCTTCAGACTCATGCTTTTCTGGCAAGATAGGTTTCCAGGTTTGGAACTACAAGATAAAACATCAACTGTAAACAATTAGATTTTTAATTGCTAGTATATGTGAGAGTAATGGCAGAACAAAACTGATAAAATATCAGCTAGCTATACCTTTCATTTTACTAAGGTAAATCTATATGTTAACCAGAGAAGTAAAATAGTATTGCCTCTGATTTGAATTACAACTGAGAATTCCTTTTTGGTGCTTATTTAAATCTTTTAGGGGCTTGTTTAGAGAACATAAGTAATTTAGCTAAGCTCAGAAGGACAATGAGTCCTCACTATTAAATAAATAAAAACCCCAAGTCTGTATTTAAAACTACTCATTTTACTTGCTGAAGGAGGGGCAGGTGCTACAATCTTACCATATTTATCCCATTGCCACCGAACTCAAGTATTTGGTTACTGATCTTGTTGCAGTATGATAAGGAAGAAGCTTTCGCAGTTTTTCTGTCATTGTTGTTCCTCTACAGCTGTTATGTTGATTGCTGTGTTTCAGTTTAGTGCATATAATTGTCAGAGATCTTCTGAAGGAGGGCTTGGCCCTGCCAAATACTGGTCGTTCTGAAATGGAGCATGAGATTTCTTTGCTTTAGTTGACCACATTAGTAGCTGAAGTTATTCAGCACTTCAAGGGATCAAGCCCACGTACATGGTTACGTGCTTTCTTTGCATATTTTGGTTTTATGCTTAGACATTTTTTTACTCATTTTCAAATTAAACAGAAAGAGAGGAGAAAAATAACTGTCTTCTAGCTTTGCTCTTCAAGCCTTGTAATATGCCTAGCTGTCCTGTTTTGATAGCATGCACTTGGTTTTTGTTTAATTACAAACAAAGCAAAAGACTATATAGCTTGCATAAATAATTGATAACTCACTATTATATACTTGTTTATTTTTAGACTTTCTTCAGGAGAATTATCCATCATTTGATCTAAAGGAAACTGGATATGATTGGAAGGCATGCGTGGCTGCCATAAACAGCACAATCCGCAGTCTCAGACATGAACATAAAAAGGCTACAGTTGGAATCCGCCAGAAAGTCTTGGCAGTGCCGCCACCACTGAGTGCAAAGAGTCCTCCACAGAGTCCCACTTCAGTAAAGCCATTTGACAGTGATACTATCAATCTCACAGACTGAAGCTCTCTAACATCTCAGATCTTAATTTAGCAGGTTTTTATAAATCCCATGTAGAAGCCTATTGCGTTGAGTTGTCCTATTATATCGAGTTGTCAGCAGCATTAAAAAGTATTATTTAATGAGTCCAAAGTTAGCAGAAGACTCGGGAACCCTAACTCCTTGCATAAGTAATATTTGTGCTCCTCAGAAACTACTTCTGCTGTTCCTTGTAGCATTTTTGATGTGCTCTCCCCTAAAAGTACTTTCTCGTGATTCATTGACTCTGAAAGATTAATCTTGACTATGAAAGATGCGCTGCACATCAAGTCAGCAGAAGCAGATAGAAATGTGGAGAGGAAAAAATGGTCCTCCTTGGAGGAACACTCATAGCCAGCTAAATTTCTCATTATGTGTGAGGAATAAAACTTGCTTTGACAATTGCATATTTTAAGAAAAATTATCTAATGCAGAAAGGAAAAAAAATTACTGCATCTAGCTAACTTGTTATATCTCTCTCACTTTTTTGCCTCCTGTAGCAGTCTTTGTTGTAGGATAAGGAAAGAGGCAGACAACAATGTAAGTACAGTTGGTGATATTTTATTTGCTTTGATTTAGCTCTACAAAAGCACAAAAAAAAAGCATCCAGAGCAAACAGTCCAGTGGTTAGTTCTGTTTTTTCTTGATGAAAATGAAAGAAAATACTTCTTCAAGGGCTTGGTCTGCTGTTCAGTGGCATATCTCTCATCCACTAGTGTGAATGTCCACAGGATGCAAATCTGCCGCAATTTTTACCTAGAGCGTTTGGGTCCTGATTCAGATTTGAGAAATAATAATTTCCATCAGTTTCAAGTCATTGGTCATTCAGTTAAGACTTAGGGCACATGCTGTACTGTTGGTATACAGTCAGAGACTATTGTTTTCTGATGTTCAGAGGGAACATCCTGTGTTTCAGTTTGTGCCCATTGCCTCTGGTCCTGTCACTGGGCACCACTGAGAAGAGCCTGGTTCCATCCTTTTTGCTCTGTCCTCTTCACAGCCTCCGCTCAGGTATTTTTATGCATCAATGAGATCCCCCTCGAGCTTTCTCCTCTCCAGACTGAACAATCCTAGCTCTCTCAGCCTTTACGCATGGGAGACATGCTTCAGTCTTTCAACATCTTTGTGGCCCTTTGCTGGATGCTCTCCAGTATGTCTATGCCTCTGGGGAGCCCAGATCTGGCCTAGGACTCCAGGTGTGACCTCACCAGTGCTCAGGAGAGGGGAAGGATCACCTCCTATGACCTGCTGGTAACATCCTCCATTAGCCTTCTCTGTGGCAAGGGCTCATTGCTGGTTCATGTTCAACTTAGTGTCCACTAGGAGATCCCAGGGTACACTCTGCCCCGTCATCCAGATCTTTAAGATGCTGAACAGTACTGACCCCTGAGGTGCACCACTAGTCACTGGCCTCCAACTAGACTTTGTGCTGCTGATCTTCTAGTTAGCTTTGATATCCCTGGCCACATTCAGTTCCAGTTGGCCTTTAGCTTTCCGAACTACATCCCTGGATGCTCATACGACATCACTGTATTACTCCCAGGTTGCTTGTCCTTTCATATGCTTCCTTTCGCCCTCCGTATGCTTCCTTTTTGTGTTTGAGTTTGTCCAGAAGCAACTTGTTCATCCACACAGACCTCCTGGCATTTTTGCCGTACTACTTATTTGTTGAGATGGATCTCTGAAGCTTGGAGGAGGCGATCCTTTAATTTTAACATCTTCTCTCCAGGGCCCTAATCCCACGGGCCCTTCCTAGTCTCATCAAAGATCTGCTGAAGTCTGCTCTCCTGAAGTCCAGTATTGTGAATCCTACTTTTTAGCCTCAGGATCCTGAACTGCACCATCTCATGGCCACTGCAGCGAAGGCTGCTTTTGACCTTTACATTCCCAACAAGCCCTTTGTCGAAGGATGGAACCAGTCCAACAAAGCACCTTTCCTCATTGGCTCCTGTGTCACTTGGAGGAAGAAGTTATTGTCAATAATAAATACTCATGCCCTTGCCTTTCCTTTCTGTCCACAGAACATTTAACATTTATTAGTGCACTGAATTATATATTAAAAACCCCACAAATACAAACTAATTTTGAAAACTGCTTGGATGTTGACCTCATAAAAATAAATAAAAATGAATTACTGTATATTCAAGTTCACACCCCCCCTCAGTTTCATTTGGAAGTTGAAATTCAACAGCAGTAACTGTACAGAAGTTAATGACTGTTTTTGCTGGGTGAGTGTTTGTTGTTTTGGGTTTTTTGATGTGGTTTTTTTTTGTTCTGTTTGTTTCAAAAGAGGAAGTATTCCATATATGCCTTTCTGTTACTTGTTTTTCCAGTGTCAATCACACAGTTCTCTCACTGTCTACATATTAGCTCACTGGTGCGTGAACTTGCCTTGCTGCTTGCATTGTGGCTGAGAGTAGAAAGAGGCTTCTCAGAAAGATGACACAGGGAACAGTTTCCACCTCTGAAAACTGATGCAACTGCGACTTCCAAAATTATGCCTGTATACATAGCAGAACAAGATGATGGCCTTCTTCACGGCACGTAGACAAATTCCACTGCTCTCCTCATCTACTGAGCCCTTCTTGTTATATTTGACATCTCTGGCTGAATCTGCCATCTCCAAGGCAAAGGTTTCATGGTTTGTTGGTATGTGGGGTTTTTGTTTGGTTGTGGGTTTTGTTTTTTTTTTTTTTGTTAGCAGTAGGATAAAATAGTGAAGTTACTTGTTCTCACTTTAACTTCTATTCATAACAAACAGACAGTGTTTATTATACACATTATAGGATCAGCTTTTTTATTGCAAGTTAGGATATGCAATGGCCTTATCAAATAGGAAATTAGCAATTTAAGTTTCCCCTACCACCTCCTTGCAGACGTTCTCTGTAGGATTGAAGAAATAGGCTGAATTTCTGATTATTTTTTTATTAGAAATGTTGTACTGCAAATTTGATTGTTCTGATTTACTGCTAACAAATTTTGCTGTTACTGTTCTGTACAATCGTTCTTGCAAATGCCAAGAACTTTGTTGTGTATAGACATTACTAGTTACAAACCTCAGAAGAAGCCAAAAATGCTTATATTTTTTCAGTAGTTTTACAAGACTTTTTCACTGTCCTTCGCAGAATTTAATGGTAGAATTATATATTTATTGAATGACTTGTCTGGCACTGAAATTTGTTAGTGTGCTGCATACCTATAGCTTCCATTTTGAAAAGAAAATTGAATAATTGGATAAAAGTAGAAATAGTTTTCTTGTTTCTGTTTCCAATGTATCAATTTTTGCTAACTTTTATAAAATAAAATTACAGTATTTTGCTGTTAGGAATAAAGTATTTTACAAATAAAACTGTTATAGCTCCTTGACTACATATGTGTGTATTACATATTTCTTGCACCATGAATCTACAGTTCAGGTACAATTTCACCTGAAAAGATTCTTTTGATCTCCTTTCAAGAACCAGGGCTTTGTGGAGATGTTCTGATTTAAGTGATATTATTTCCAAATTTAGACTGCCTTAACTGATTCAGTAAATCAAAGCAAACTCTTTTGGACTGTGTTGGTCAGTTACAGCTCTGTGTGAGCTATCTGAAACAGATTTCCACAGAAGGGCAGGAGTTGAGTAAAATTTTTAACTGGTGCATTTTTAGTAGACTGGGCCTTATTCATGCAGTGAAATCAGTTTCTGTATTAGTCCTTATTCAAGGAAGACAACGGGCCTGGAAGGTAGTCTGCTCATTTGAAACACTGAGAATTCACCACTTGTCCTGCATCTTTGTAGTCCTCGTACTTCTCCCTAATGCGATACAAGTCCTTCCTCTGTACAGTAGAGCTGGGCCACTTTACTCATGCATGATTGACATTTCTGGATTTGAGATGATATTTCATTGTTCATCTGGTACTGCTGGCATCAGCCTTGACAGCCCCCTAATCTAGTACTGTTCAGATCCAAGATCTGGTGCACATTTCCTGATAACATGTAAAACGTTATGCTTTCTTGATGCATCAGTTACAGCCTTGTGAATGGTGGTGCATACGGTACATTCGTATGTTACGATAATTAATACATGTGTAACTGATAGGCAAAAAGGAAATATATTTTTATGTATATTACCCAAGAATTAAAATACGTGAGTATTAATTTTCATTTTAGGATTGACCTTAGACCTGGACAGTGGTATGGAAATAAACACCATGGCAAAATTCCATCCTCATCTCCAGTTCTCACTTGTGGATTTCAGCAGAGGCTTTGTGTACATCAGACCTGTATTGCTGGGTCTTGCAGTGTTAGTGGTCAGATCCTTGTTCCTGTAAATAAATCTTCCTGCAAGAACAAACATTCTGGTTCAAGCATAACATTTCCATAGCAGTTAGAAAAAATTGCAAGGGAGTGCCTTTCCCTTCCTTCTACAATATGAAGAGGATGGGGAATTGGTTTGGGGGGGTGTCTGTTGGTTTTTTTATTTGTTTGGGGGTCTTTTTAAGTTTAGATCCTTGAAGCTCTCAGTATCAACTCCTCCTCTGCTCTTGGGCAGTGTTGCTTCAGATGAGATATGCTGCTAGAAACTTCTCCAGCAGATTTCTTAGCGCTTGCTCCTGCGTAGCTGGGGAAGATAGGTTGATATGTGAGTGAGTGAAATGAACGGAGCAAACATTTGTTGGTCCTCCTGAGCCCAGTAGTCGCTTTAAGGGTTTCCTGTAGGAGCTGGGAGGTAAGTCTCCATGAATACTTCAGTTCCACCTTCCCTGTCTGTTGTAGTGTGGATGACTGTTCCATATTTGTGAGATGGATCTCTGCATACTTTTTTTCAAACAAATGAAGATAGTTCTTCATTGCACTTTATGTCGGGGAGCAGCTTGAGCGGCGCTCCCCTGGTAAGGGAGAGAAAGCCGGAATCAAGGGTACCCAGAGCACAGGCAGCACCGTGCCCTCTCTGACAGGGTGCTCTGGTCAGGGCTGGGGTGGTGGCAGTGGCAGGACCACTGACAGTCCCAGAGGAGACAGGGTAACAATTCAGCTCGGGAGTCCAGTCAGCAGCAGCCATGCTGCTGCCACATGGGTTTGAGGCTTGTACAGGGCCAGGCAGGCCTGGGAACACCAGGATGCCCTGGTCCCCCTCCCTGGTGAGGGACGCTGACAGGGGACAGGGCTTGGCCCAGCCAGCCTGCGGCATGGCCCTGCAGGGACGAGGTCAGGGCTGTGCTTGCAGGGAGGTCCCAGGCCCATCCACAGGGGTGGCCAAGAGGGACGGGTGCAGGCTGCTCAGGGCAGTGAAGGCCTCTTCGTGCCCCTTGGGGCTCTGATCAAAAATTTGCCAGGTTTCACAGCATGTATGTAAATAACACATTCCACAGATCTGTTCAGCTTTAATAGTCAGAACTCATCCCTTAGAAAAATACCAAGACCATGATTTTCTATTTTCTCCAAGTGTTTGTTTAGATTGTTTGATGGAAGTGCTCAGAGGATTTTAGAGTATGACCTAGAAAGGGCTAAATTTGTGCAGTTCTTTATTTCTAATTTTTAATAGATATGGCAATGTGATAATTTTGTGGATCTTGTACAATCACTGATTTCTTTTGTTCAGTATACATGATACCTGTGCGTGAGGTGAGATGAGAACTGCTGACCTTAAATGGTGTCCAAACTATGACGTTATGTAAGTATTTTACTTACAAATTCAGCATGGATTTTTCCCCTGCACCTTAAGTGGTAAGGTGACATTGATTATACTATTCCATGAAATTCACTTCTGCACTGGCAACAGGGCTGCCTTTTACTGCTGGGTAGATGGGAGGGCTCTAGCACCATCTACCGAGGGCCAAAAGTTTTTCTGAGAAACAGAAAACCTCCCAGACTGAAAGAAATATTAAATATTCTGACACAATGCAGTTCTGAGAATTTTATTTTGGTGCTCTCGCTGAACAATTGAAGTTTCACTTTTAGCTGAGCTTTATCCTTTTAAACTAAGTTTTTTCCTTTAAAAACAATCTAATTTGATTTGTTTGTTCAGTGAGATGCTATTTTTGTTTTAGTTACTTTTAACATCATAATCTTTAACACATGAGGAAACTGTTCACTTAGAGTTTTGTATGAGTAGTAAAATGCTGGGGTGATGGAACACCAGGATCTGGATACTGTTTTCAAACAGCCTTAGCAGATTCTTTGGCATTTAATCTGCTAGCATGAACTTTCCAAGGGTGGCATCTGCTTTGTAAACCCCATTGAGGAAGAGAACTCCAGAGCCATAGGCAGACAGGCAAGTCCACGAGGCTTGGAAAATTCCCAAAACTGTGAAGGGACCACAGGTTGTCCAGAAGGACATCTTTCTGCTTGTAGTGGCAAAATTTCAGAAGGCAGTATAACAATATGATCAGAAGGCTGGAGCGCCTCTACTATGAGGACAGGCTGAGAGAGCTGAGGCCATTCAGCATGGAGAAGAGGAGGCTCCAGGGAGACCTGATAGCAGCCTTCCTGTACCTAAAGGAGGCTTATAAGAAAGACACAGAGAGACTCTGTAGGAAGGCCTGTTGTCATATGACGAGGAGTAATGGTTTTAAAATAGGAGATAGGTCCAGACTTGATATGAGGAAAAAATTTTTTACAGTGAGGGTGGTGGAACACTGGAACAGGTTGCCCAGAGAGGTGGTGGATGCCCCATCCCTGGAAACATTCAGGGCCAGGTTGGACAGGGCTCTGAGCAACCTGATCTGGCTGGAGATGTCCCTGCTCCTTGCAGGGGGGTTGGACTAGATGACCTTTGAATGTCCCTTCCAACCCAAACCATTCCATTCCATTGTATTCTATTCTCTAATAGGCGAGAAGACATTTAAAAATATTGAGTCCCTAGTTTGAGATAGGAAAAGTTGCAGTTATGTGACAAATTGAGGGCATTTTCAGATGTGGAAGGTCGCTGTATCCCAAAGTACTTGAACAGGTGAAACTTACTGAAACAAACTGGTGCTCTAGCTTTGGGGAGACTTCAGAATGATGTGGCAGTGAAAATGTACTGAATAATTACCAAAACGACTTAAGAAAAGGAAGGGACCTAACCAGATGTGAAATTCTTGCAGGGGGGTTGGACTAGATGACCTTTAAAGGTCCCTTCCAACCCTAACCATTCTATGATTCTATGATCTTCTGTTTGGGAGCAGAGATTGCTAACCAAAGATGAAAAACTATACTGCTAGTAGGATGCTGTGCATATCTTTTCTATTGCATGCCTGAAATTGCTTAGTTTAGGTGTTGTGTGAGCTAATACAGAATGAGATATCCGATGTTTGCTGACCAGTGCCTTTCAGTATGCAGGTAGCAGTCCACGCTTCTAGTGGATAACATCATCTTGAGCAAGCCCCTTGTAGCCAACTGAGCAAAGGGGGGGGAGGGGGGAAGTTGTCTTTTAAGTTCTTGATTGTTACATACTATGCTTGTTTTAAAGACAAAAGGAAAGGAGTGACTAGAACAGAGAAAGGTGAAAACACTGAGAAATTAATAGTAACGCATTACTGACATGACTGTTTTTGTTTAAATGATTTTACAGTTATTGACTCCAAACTGAGAAAAGTGAAAAAAAAATACAAAGTTGGAGGGTTTTTTAAAGAAAAAAAACAACAAACAAAACCCCAGACACTGCAAAACAGCAACAAAAAAACTCCAACAGCATTCTACCACTTCCTCTGAGAGATCACAGATAGCTTTTCAGTGTCGCTATTTTCTGTTCCCCTTTTGCCACTGCTCTGAAGGAAGAGTTAGTTTTCTACTTTATGATCATGACCTTCTTGGAAATGAATTCAGTCATTTAAAGCAGCAATCTATTAAAACAGATTTGTTTTCCACACATTGCAGAACTCTTCTTAAATTCCAGTAAAATATTTTTTCCATAAAACATTCTTTCCATCCTTCCGTGCATTTGGACTGTAAGTAAGTGAGGATTATTTTTCTGCTGTGTGATCTCATGGAGGTGCTAGTTGAGCACATTTTGTCCACTTTTTTTTTTTAAGGATGTAGTTCAAGAGAGCTGCACTTTCAGTGTTCACTGGGAGCAGAGATAAGCAAAATCTGTAAAAATCTTTACTTTGCTCCATGTAGCCAGCAAGATGTTTTTACATGGAGATCTTATTTTGGAATGTAATTTCTTTTTCCCTCTTGTAACTGTAGCAACAGTAAAAGATACCTTTCCTATGACAAGACAACAAAGAGCATATTCTTTATAAAAGGAAAAAAAAACCTCCACACCCCAAGCATTGAAACCTTTTGTATTTTTGTGGCTTTTCTCAATTTCATCTTAAGTTTGCACTTGTCCTAAGAAAGCTGTGTCTCAGAAACTGTGGGCAAAACCTAGTCTTGCTTAGCGTGGAAACTAATCTAGTCAAGCTTTTGCTTGGCATTGAATTTATTACACTGATACTTGACCCTATGGCTCAATTCTGCAAACAGCATCTGAGTGTGTAACTTCCATCCTGTTTATGACTCCTCAAGGTAGGAAAGATTAACATATGGAAACATGTTTGAAGGGTCAGGATGTAGGTTAGCAAGTGAGAGCTCCATTCAAATAAAAAAAAAAAAAAAGGAGTAAAGAAATATAATAATAACTCATCAAATGATCCCAAGGAACAAATGTAGGAAATTGATGTTGTGGGCACTCAGACAAGCTGTGCCAATTTAGCTGTTCCATCCTTCTCCTGGGGCTTACCGACCTCCTTGTGACTGTGTGTGTTACCCACTCCAGTTCAGAATTTGGCATGGAGCTTGCACGGCACAGGAAGGTGAGCTTGCACAAATACACCAGACTCTGAACGGCAATGGCTGAGATGCCTGCATAAATGCTCTTCTGCTGGCTTCTGTGAAGGCAGAAAGAAAGGCCAAAAGGAGTGACAATGCCTTAGGCTATCACAAATCTCTGCTGAGGGAATTGGAGCCAGAGCCCCAGTTTCCCCTCTGTCACAGAGATCTAAGAATATGGTCACAATAGCAACCAGTGAATCCTCACTGCTTTGTAAAATGCAGAAACATAATCTTCAGTACTTTGGATTATGGAGATGTTCCCCGTGTCTGTCTTAATTTCTCCAAAGAAAGTCCATTCAGTTCAATGTCAGGAAAACGACAGTGATCATTAACAAAAGCCACTCCTTCACAGAGTAGAGGGATGCTGAATCCATGATAAGTAAGCTTTCTGGGCCAGGGGTCACTTTATTTTTGTTTCTATACACAATAGGCTTTCTGAGCAGAGAGCCCATCAGCGCTACAGTAATTAAGTAAATTCTGGCCTTTATTTGAAGGCCCGACTCAAACTCCAATGAAGTGTAGCTATAAAAAATTTTTAATTTTATATGGGTTATGTGTGAATAAAAGAATTTAATCTAGAACTGTTTTGAAATAGGTTTTGTAATGAACAAGTGCAAATGCGTCTCATCTTCAGCTGCAGATGAGTTGAAATGTGGAGCCTCTAACCCTACACGCACACTTTGAGCACTTTTTTTTACTTTCTGCTGACAGCCTTTTAGCAGCATCCCCTCAGGAGGCTTATATTATAAAGTGTAATCTATCTTCTGTTTGGTGAATTCCAGGGTATTTAAAGAAAAAGTGCTGAAAGAAGCAGACTACTGCTGTACGCCTTGTCCTGAATCAATTTCTGTGTCCTATCTGCCTGTTCACCGGTGAAGCCCTGCTTATCCTTATTTTAAGATTGAGTTGAGTATACCGTGTGCTAGAACATAGATATTTCCTTTATTTAAATGGTGTCTCCATGGTTTGCCTAGATCCTGTAGCCATGAGCCACCCTTCTCTGCCCCCACTTTCTTGCAGAACGGAATCCATCCAAATCCGCTCCAACTCGAGTGGTTCCCCCCTGGCACATCCATCTGATTTCCTTCTTTCCCAGCTCCACAGCATACCTGGCTACATAAAATCACTTGGTAGTTTTTTAGTAGGTTTTTTTTCTCTTCATATGATTTCTGCTAGCTTGGAAAGGTCAGCTGGGAGAGCTGTTGTTTAAGCAAATACAGCTTAGTGAGTGGTGACTCAGTAATTTGTATTGTCTGGTATCTCCTGACATGCATCAGAAATGGAAGAACAATAGCAGAGTCTGACTCCCTGGGGACTCTGTGGGTTTGGTTTTTGTTTTGTTTTTAATAAACCCAAGAACATTTGTTGGTGATCGGAATGTCTTAGGATATTACACTGAGATCATGTATTTTAGCTGAGCTTTTGTCGGCCTTCTAACTGGAAGAACGGCACAAAAAAAAAAAAAAAAAAAAAAAAAA
>WHYT01015918.1:219059-234537 GCA_009806455.1 Tetrax tetrax | reverse complement strand
TTCTGTGCAAAAAGAGGAACTTTTTTTTATGTCTGCAAAAGGCATTGCATTTTGTATGTGAGGTCATGTTCTGAAGTGCACTGTGTAGAAAGATATCACCTCAAATAAGCTATGTAAGAGATTTTTCTTTAAGAGGGAAAATTTTATGAAAGGGAAAATAAAATACCTCCAAGCCTCTATCTTGAAAGCAATGCAAATGTTAGACTACATTTCATTTGTGTGTGTCCTAGCCATTCCTTTCACTAAAAAGAAAAATTGATCCAAACCTTTTCTGCAGTTAAAAATGTAGTGTTTCAACTATCTGTAATAGGTACCTTCCTCACTTCAGCCTTTCTGTAGCTCATCGCCGAAGTCTGTATTCTGATGTGCTGTAGATGGGAATTAATCTCCTTAAACGTTTTTTTCTTTTTTCTTCCTATATTCATATGACATTTTCTGGGAGACTGTGAATCTTCTATCTGTGTGCGCCATAAAACAAATACTGGAATTGAAGGTGATTTTAAAGAAAGCCTTTTGAAGAAAAGTGCTTTAATTAACATTTACTTTTATTTGCAAAGGAACCTTGAAGATCCTTTATATCAGAATATAGGTCACGGCTCCCAAAGAATACCAATGATGTACTGTAAACTATGCTATTGATATATTAGTGCCAGACTCCCAGGCATATTAAATCTGCATGATTGTGAAGCACTAATTATTTCTATTAATTTCTATTACTGTAATGTGTAGTGACTACAGTGAAGGGTTCAGCCTGCTATAGAAGGTGAGGGATGCACAGAAGAGCTGGTCCTCGCCAGGCAGCACTCGCAATCCAAGCGGGTAAGAAGCGGGAGCCAGGCAGCGTTGCTGTCCTGGCTGCGGAGGGGGAGCTGAGGCGCAGGCGCTGTGCCTTGCCCAAAGTCACTCTGAAGCTTGTTGCGAGGCTTGGCCTAGAAACCCAGGAGTCTTCAACAAGTGTGCTGGTAGGGAAAAAATGCTACAGTGCCTCCATTGCTTTTCTAGCCATGAGAACTGGTAGGGCGTTAGAAGCAACACTGAAAGGGACAGGCAGGGCTGAACGAAAATCTGAAGTGTCCCCACGATGCAGCTTTCCCTGCCGCTGTGTAGCCGGGGAGGCAGCTGCCTCGGCCAGGCTTTGCTGGGGCATTGTCCGTGCACACCCGCTTGCTCCTGCACGTGGAGTGGGGAACACAGGGGAGTCCATGAAGGGAGCCCCAGATTCGTCCCCCATTGCCTGCATGGAGCAGAGATTTTTTTCCAGTGTTTGCATTGAAGACCTGAAGCTGTGAGGGTTTCTTTCCTCAGGTGTTGGCAATAGAAAGGTTAAAAGTAATGAAAATCTGCTAAAGACTCAAAATAGTAGAATTCCTCATATTCTGCCCTTCTTCTCCAGCCCCCTGGAGCATATGAATTCACTGGCAAGATAAGCCAGATACTTTATCCACTTGGCCACGCAATGTTGGTTTGTATCCAGGGGACTTTACAGGTGTAAAATTAACCACAGGAGAACTCTGCTATTGTTCACTGACTGCAGTGCAAACATATGGAGGACTACAAGTGAAAAATAATTAAAACAATATTTGAGTGCACGCCTGTTCTCTGATTTTATATGTACGACATCTAAATCCGTCCTCTTTTTTTGGTTTCATTATCTTAATATGGAAAAGTGAAACTTTCTTGTTTAAAAATAGCCTTTTGGAGATAATCTGCCTGTCCTGCGAGCACAGTGGTGTCCAGAAATGCACACAAAAAGAAAGGTTTTATTGCTTGGCATGAGCAACAGAATACCTTGGATTGATCCTGTGAAAATACTGCAGCAGACTTCTCTAACTTGGCTGCCAGTGCCTTTCAATAGCATACCTCTTAAAAAAATAAATCTGGATTTAACTGATACTAAAAGGTCATGATCCATCAGCTATGCTAAAATGTTTTTAAACTGGTCCCAATACACACCCATCCCATAAACCTTCTGACATTTTCTTCTATCTGGTACAGAAAATGTATTTTAAAGTTTGCCTACACACACACTTACTAAGCAGACTGGAGTGATTTCAAATGAAGTGGTTTTTTAATTAAAAAAAAAATCTACCTAATTATATCTTTTTCCTCAAGAGACAGGAACAGCTGCAAAGGTGCCATTCTGATTTCTCTGATAAATAGCCTGCATTTTATTTACTTATTAAGATCATTTAGCGCTCCCGAAAGTTGCTGGTTTGAGTGCCGTAGAGCATCCAATTCTTTCTTTTTTTTTTTTTTTTGGAAGTGGCCAGAACAACTGTGGCACAGTCAACTGTATTATTAGCTTCCCCACTGCGCCTGGTGATCTCAAAAAAAAAAAGAAAAAGAGAGGGGAACTCACTCAAATTTCTCCCTCAAGTAGGAAGGGTGGCAGAGTGACTGAAACTCAGGTGGGATCAAAGGGGGAAGGAAATGAGAAGTAATAGGGACAGCAATGTGCAAGGGAGGGGAGTGTGGATGGATAAGCAGAGATGAAGAATTCCTGAGGAAGGCAAGGATGCTCCTCCAAAGCGGGAGAGAACCACACAGCAGCTAGATGCGTATAGTGAGATGGCAGATCTACTCCTACCTGAAACACTAGTCTGTTGTCTCAGTTTCCCCCCCAAATCTTTTTTCCCCCACCTGAACAAAAGCAAACCACACTTTCCTTTCTGACAGCACGGTGTATTTGATTGAGGATCTAGAATATCATGTTGCTGTTAAAATAGATGAATATGCATATATCTCATTGTGTTTGTGTGCATAGAGACTGAGGATTTCTGCCTCAGAGTTTGCCATCACAAATTAAAGTGCAACTGCTCCAAACTATTAGTAATCCGCTATTGGCAATTGCTTGGGCGGGGGGCCAAGGGGTTGTTTCATGGCAATTACATCTGCAAATATGGTATGTGTTATGTTCTAGTAATTCTTATTTTTTCTAAAGCAGCAAACAAAAAGAAACTTACAATACAAACCACTGCATGGTTACAAATATGAAATCCATTAGATCAATTAGGAGCAGAGGAAGGAACATTTGGGTCCATATTTGGGGTCATTATCAAATCTTCTTCTAACGTTTACACAGTCAGTTTAATCCAAAACCCCTCCCCCAGCTGTGTGTGTGTGCATGTGTGTGTGCACAGGCACAGAAAACACGTATAGCAATTATTTGCACGTAGAAATAGAACAGGTTAGCATTTTTCAATTAGCATGCAGGCACATACAAACAAGCTTGTGTAAAATGTCACGTAGAAAAACTCCTTTTGGAGACTGACCTCTCCAAACTATTCCCCTTGGCCTGACTCCCTGCCATGAACATCAGTGGGAGCAGGTTTACAGCTCAGCTGTAGCCGAGCGCAGGTTTGCAGCAGATGGCAGCTCTCCTTTAACCTGGATTTAATTTGTGCTGCCTGTACCTGGTGGTACAGGATGGTGCTAGGTGATGGGAGCTGAAGCCTGGGAAGAGGTCAGGTTGGTACAGCTGCGCAGAGCCCGAGCGGGTGCCAGCACACCACCACCCTGCCGAAGACAAGGTGCCTTAAACAAAGTGTAGGTCCACAGCACCCTGCAGCTGTATTCCCCACTACGTTACAGCCAGCACAGACCTGGGACTAAGCTCTTTCCTCTCTCACCTACATCAGGTCTGGTCACCCAGCTTTTGCTCATCCAGGGAATGAAACCCCCCTTCTTTAGGCTTTCGCAGGTTTCTGTGCCGGGCCCCTGTGCCTGTACCCCCTTCTTCCGCGTAGGGCGGCTTCTGGAGGGAATCATTAGAGCAGCCACCGCGAATTGCTTCATTATCCTCTTCCATTGTCTGTGGTGGGGGGAGATGGCAAAATATCTTAGAGACAGCAATGCTAGCGATGATCTCAGAGTGCAAGAGGAAAAAAGGCAGCGACAGCAGGCAGTTGGAGGAGGAGGAGGAGGGCTAGGCAGCCCTGTCCCTGCCCCAGAGCAGGAGCAGCACCAGGCTGTCAGGGCAAGCGAAAAAACAAGTCATGCACCATCCATCCCTGGCTTTCAGGGGCCAAGTGCAGAGTTCAAGGCTTCCTCACAATGAAGCAGCTGGGCAACACCTGCAGGCAGTTTACTTAAGTCCTTACTGGATTATTTTGGGAATCTGACTGGGTGCCAAGCTGGCTGCTTCTGAGGAAGTAAATACTTAAAGACAAAATGTTCAAGTGTTTTGCCTAAGCTATGTGTGCTGGCAAGGGGAAAAAAACATAACAAAGCAAAGTGTGCGGTCAACAACAGCCCATCGAGACTGGAATGTGGAGCTCATAAAAACGAGAGACGCCTGAAGCCTGGATGGGGGACGGCGGAGCGGAGCACCCTCTGGCGGGGCATCCCTGCCGGGATACATCGCTGCGGACCCCTTACTCTCAGCTCAGGCATCCCCCTACCTAGCAGCTTTGAACAACACTGTTTGGTGACACACATAGGAAAACGTCAAGCACCTTGACGTTCTTCATGAAACCCAGCTAGTGATTTGAGTAGATGGAGAAAATGGGAGTGATTGAGACGCCTCTGAGCGGGGCATTACCCTTTTTAGAGCCTGAGTAGCATGCTGATGATATGAAAGCAGCCACCCTGGTCACTGCCAAGCAACAGAGAAGTGCTGGGATGAATGATGGGGCCAGAGGTGCCAGGTAACGTCAGCCAAAATTAAAGGCTTGCATTATCAGGACAAGACACCAGTGAGCAGGGCTGGATTTTAGCAGGCCATTTGGCATAATGAAAGACATCTTGGATGTGGAGCACCCATTTTTGACATCCTCACAAGAGAAGAGGAGTATTTACTGTCCTCAAGGGAGGTAAGTTTGAAGCAACGTAAGGACAAGGACATGCATGTAGCTGAGCTGGGGAAGGATGCACCAGTAAGGGTCTGAGGGAGGAACAGCTGGTGAAAATGATCCTTCCAGCTGAGAGTCTGCTTTGCCCAGGAGCCCATTCACTGGCAAAGAAAAGCCCAGCCCTTCTGGCCATGATCTGAGATGGAACGATACAGATGGTGAAGAGAAACCATATGGAGTTAGATCAGGTGGTCTGTCGGCCACTGGAGAGCTCTTAGCATCACAGTGGCTAGAAACATTGGAGGAAAGAAGTTTGGAGGAACCACTGCCAGTCTCCCACCTCCACAGCCTTTGGGGGCAAAAAAAGGCAGATTCTATCTGGACATAGTTAAACATGGCATTGTTTTTTATGGTTTTCTTTGACCTTATGAAACTGAAACAAGGAAAAGCTCCTCATGGTGGTGTGGTCACATAGGGAATGTCCCCTCCTGCATCTCTATAAATGCAGTCCTGCAGAAGGCAGCTACCTTCTCATCCAGGATTTAAATCCCTTGCCTTTGGGACCCAAAGGCCGGTGGCAGCAGATAGGGCTTTCTGCCTGAAGACCTTTATTGTGACAACCCACAAAGTAACTACATCTGCTGGTGGCAGGGGTCTTGCTCAGCTCATTTGGGAAGTTCTTGTGGGCCCAGGGAAGCTGTGGGGCTTACTCATGGTGACATGGCAAGCCAGCAGTGGAAGGATGTGTTGCCACACAGGGAGACCTGAGGTCCCAGCGCAGTCCTGGCATCTCCGGTACCAACACACCACTATGCAGTGCAGCAGCCATTTCAGTGACCTTCCCCTTCACGTGCTGTGCTTATGAATGTTGCCATCCAGGGCTGTGACAGAGGTGGGTCTGCCTAGCTGAGCAGAAAGCACTGTGAAAATCACAGCCTGGCTGCTTCAAATTCCTGCCTCCAGCAAGCTTTGCTCTCTGTTTGCTCCTCCTGGGAGCTGCGCTGCTTGTGCCTGACTCAGGAAGACAGATTCTCCATCCCCTGAAAGCAGATTTAGAGCCAGGAGCTGCTGCGTGCTCCCTCCCCGTTCCCACTTGCTAGGTCACGGCAAAGCTCTCCCAGAGGCCCATCGTCATGCCAGCCACCCGCCAGCCCTGCAGTGCCTTTCTGCTGGATAATACATGTTGTGTCCATGGAGGAATACCAATAAGCTCTGACCTATTTCTGTCTCGCCCTCAGATCTGTGGGTAAGAAGGGTTTCCTCTTTCTCTCCTGCTGGCCCTCAAATTGCTGGTTCTTCATGACACTGCTGGTGGTTGCTTATTTGAAACGGAGGAGGGAGGTTCCTCTTTCCCATTTGTTTGTCTGTTTCCAAGCCTTTTGCGCTGTAGCCCAGGAGGACAAGACCACTACAGCACTGTCTCATCTGCTAGACCTCTCTTCAGCAATGTCATTTGGACAGAAAATATCTCCTGCTAAAATGAAAGCCAAAGCTGGGAAAGAATGCAGGCTCTTAAACACAGTGCCATGAGCTTGAGAGCCCTACCACACGTTCCTCCAGCCGGGCTGCCTGCGTAACTCTTCCTGAAACACAGCTTTCCCCCAAGGCACACCAGCAAAGTTAAGGCCCTTCTTCCCTACTGCAAGTGGCATCGTCTGGGAATGTCATAGCACGAGGAGCACAAACCCCACAGCATGGAAAGGTTCTGTTGTTACCCTCGCAGACAGCAATTCATCAGAATATGTTTCATCATCTTTCTTTTTTCTGTTACCAAGCCCTGTTAATGTAATTGCCAAAGAACAACATCTGGCTTTTCAGTGAGCTCCTGTGCTATTCATCCAGTCTTCAGGGGATTTAAATGGCTTTTTCTCGTGTCAGCACAGCGAGGACTACACACGTGTTGATCTTGGGGAAAAGACGGTGACACCAGCAGTGGGGTAGGAAGCATGACAGTATAAGGGCCAGCAATGGATGCATTGGAGACACCTCTTTCACACTCTGCTGCCGGCAAACACAGTTTAGATAAGGACAGAAGTTTTTGACTGGCACAGCATAGACAGACATGGCCAGAGACATGCCTTTCCCAGGCCTTTGATCAAATGGGAGAGTTCCCTCTGGCCCTGGTTTGGGTTTTTGGGGGGCAAAACACCAGGGGAGTGGGCTCCCCTCCTGCTCAGTTACTATGAAAGCCTGTGCTGCCAAAAGCATGGGCGCTACTCGCTTGGGTGCCTCTGTGGGAGCTACGCTCCTTGAGAAAAGTCTCATCCTGACCATGCACTTGAAAACGCGGCCCCTCCGTGCTGCCTGAGCAAACCACCTGAGATGTGCTTGAATGGGATGCAGAGTATGCAGTCACCTTTCTTGATCAAAGGAGGGTTTTCTTTAAGCTTGTTCTTGAAATCTGCAGTTATGAGCCTGCGTCAGCCACCCATGCATTCTGCAACAGTCAGCAAAATATGTTCAGATTTAATGTCAACAGCTCTTGGCGTAACACTCCTTCGGAGCAAAGCTGAGCAATAGAAAGAAGAGGCAAAATCTGCTCAGTCGTGATGACTCGTGTCCTGTCCTTGAGCAGTTCAGCAGAGCACAAAATACCCATCTCTTCAGTTAGGCAAGGAGGTAATGAAGCAGTTGCAAGAGCAGGAAACCAAGCTGGAATGGGGACTTCAGATGTCAGTACAATTTGCAAATAAATCAATGCACCAGTAAGTCATTCCCACCATCACACCCTGTCCCCCCAAATCTTCCTTCACTTAAAACTGAAGCCACATATCTCGCCTCCAAAATCAGCACATTGTTACCTGGGCAAGAGTTCAGCTCCCGATTTCACAGTACACTTTCCTATTTTGAATTTGTGTTTCTCAGTTGCACCGGCCAAAATAGTTGGGTTGATATTGCTGCTGCAACTTTAATAAAATGCTCCTCAATACACAGAAAAATCCTATGTTTTGGAGGCTAGGAAAAAAAAAACACTGAAGGAGGATAACTTTTCAGAGAAAAATGAGGAGAATGGAAAGCATCGACAATGGTAATGTTCCCCTGAGACCTGACTGTGTGTGGAAAGGTATGCAGAAAACCTGTTGTGTCCCCTATAGGCTGACAGTTGGACCCTCTGTCAGTGACACCAGCTTCCTCCTCCACGTCACCATTGTTAGTGGCTGCAACATGCTAGTTTAGTTGCTCTTGGTCTGTGTAAACTCAGTTTTTCCATCAAACTGGCAATGAGTTGGCAAGCCTTGCCTTTTTCCTCCATCTTAAGAGAAGACAATGAAGCAACAGAGCATACAATAGTGGTTTTTTTTTTTTTCCCGTGGGCAGATATTGTTTCCTGATGAACCAGTGATTTGTTTAGGAGTAGCGTTATTAAAGAAGAGGAGATTGTGGGGATTAACCCCACCTCTTGCCGTTTCTTGAGGTAGCATAGCCAGGATCCCACAATGGGGGCATAGAGGTGACATCCTTTTTCACCTAAGAGGTATGTAAGAACCTAACTCCCACACCCTCCCTGGAATACAGTATCAGACCAAAGGTTTATCTACGTCAAGACCTACTCTTCCACAGTGGCCAGAAGCAGACACCTAGGAAGAGTATGCAAAAAAAAGGCTAGTGCAGTGTCATTATCATCCTGGCGTACCTTTCCAGTCTCCACCAGCCAGCTATTGCAAGACTTGCCAAGCTGAAGGTTGTGTTTGCGATTCAGTTTCGTAGACTACTGCTAGACTCTCTCCTGGGAACTTTTCTAATCCCCTTTTCAGTTGCTTTGAGCCATTTATGGCAATGGGTTGCACAACTGTAATTATGCATGGTATGAAACCATCTGCTTCTCTGTGTTGGTTTTCAAATCTGCTCCCTCTTTATAGCATGCGGTGCCTCCTTACTCTTGTGGTAAGAGAACAAAGTTTGCTTCTTGCCCACCTTCCCCATGCCATCTGTGGTTATATAGCCCTCAGGAATAAATCAGTTCCATCATCTCTGTAACAGCTGTAGGGGAACAGAAGAGTCTGCATCTCTTGAGTTCTTCCAGTGTAAGAGGTCCCGTGCTTCTGATCACCCACTTCATCCTTCTCTCTATCTTCTCTAATTCCTTTATATCACTTCTGGAAAAGACTGACCAGAACTGCATATGGTAGCCATGACGTGTGTGTTCTATTGATGTCTGCACCAGCGTTGCTAACTTTTTTCCTCCTGAACATATACAGCACACTAGCAATGCTAATTATTCCGCTCTGCCTCAGCAATGTGTATTTCGCAGGCTGCTGAAAGCCAAGCTTCTGAGATAAGTGGGTAGTCTGTCCTCCAGTGCCCACTCACTCACTGAGGGCATTCATAGGAGTGGGTCCTGGAAAAAGTTGCAAGTTTGAGATGTTGGTATGCACTCCCTGGATACTTGATTCATTCTGGTAAGTCACTGAGGAAGGGATCAGGTGGCAGCGATTCTGCATGCTACAGTGCAGGCTGGTCTCAAAAGCATCATCAAAATTCAGTGGAACAGTTTGCTCTCCAGCCTTAGCTCAGCGGATCTCCAGGATATACACAGTGTTTTCAAAAGCTAAAAAACTCTGACTTTTCTCAGGAAGGTACTTGAAATTTCCTGGAGAAATTTAAAATCTTTCTGTTAATAAATTTAGTCTAGATCCAGCTCAGTAAAACATTAAGCATTAAACATCTGCTGAACATGAAGAACTACTAAGAATGCTAAAAATGTGTAATCCCATTCCTATTTAGGTCTTTATTCATTGTGGCAATTAAATATGTGCTGCATTAGGATCTAAGTACCTGCATACAATTAAACACTGTGCTGAACTGGGTCCCAAAGCCAACATTGCTGTACAAGATTTTAACCTGTGTTTCTATCTACTGTGCACCTCAGTTTAGTGTAAAGAATATTTATTACTTTAACAGATATTTTTCCGTGAAGAGGGATTTACTCTAAAATATGTCACACGTGCTATTTTAATGATTCCAGCTTGGGGAATTATTTTGTGATAGGAATAATTAATAAAGTTTTATGTATATGTATATTAAAAATAAGGTTAATATCTCGATTAACCACTTCAAGACCATTCTAGACAACAGCATGTTTGCAGGTTTGGCTATGTATAGAATCATAGAATAGCTTGGGTTGGAAGGGACCTTTAAAGGTCATCTAGTCCAACCCCCTGCAAGAAGCAGGGACATCTCCACCAGATCAGGTCGCTCAGAGCCCCGTCCAGCCCGACCTTGAATGTTTCCAGGGATGGGGCATCCATCACCTCTCCAGCAACCTGGTCCAGTGTTCCACCACCCTCATTGCTAAAAATTTTTTCCTACTATCTGATCTAAATCTACCTCCCTCTATTTTGAAACCGTTACCTCTTGTCCTGTCACAACAGGCCCTACCGAAGAATTTCTCCCCATCTTTCCTGTAGGCCCCCTTTAGGTACTGGAAGGCCGCTATCAGGTCTCCCTGGAGCCTTCTCTTCTCCATGCTGAACAGCCCCAACTCTCTCAGCCTGGCCTCATAGGAGAGGTGCTCCAGCCTTCTGATCATCTTCGTGGCCCTCCTCTGGATCCTCTCCAACAGGTCCATGTCTTTCCTGTGCTGAGGACTGCAGAGCTGGACACAGTACTCCAGGTGGGGTCTCACCAGGGCAGAGTAGAGGGGCAGAATCACCTCCCTCGACCTGCTGGCCACGCTGCTTTTGATGCAGCCCAGGATGTGGTTGTCTTTCTAGGCTGCAAGCGCACATTGTTGGCTCATGTTGAGCTTCTCATTCACCAGTACCCCCAAGTCCTTCTCCTCAGGGCTGCTTTCAATCCATTCTCCACCCAGCCCGGGTTTGTGCTGATTTGTGTATACATCAAAACATTCTGGGGCTATATATACAGTAAACTAATCAGAGTTTCATATTGTTTTATGTAGAGAGATAGATATATATATGAGATTTATTATAAAGAATACCTGAAAAATAGGATAAAAACAATTTTAAATCTCATCTAATCCAATCCATTGCACTTTGAGCTATGAGCTTGTATGACCATTCAGATCCATGACAGCGCAAAGGCTTCAAGAGACGGCACAAACACTGCTGTTCAAACTGGTGCCCCCAGCTATCCCTAGTTTCTTTTGGGTTTGCATTGTGAGCTTATTTAGCCAAGAATGCTTCTTTCAGCAGTGGCATCTGCAGCATATTGAATATTGGAGCGTACTGCCATCCATTCCGCTTTCATCCAGTTGAACTGCTGGAGTGACTGAGATGCAAAGAAGGCCTAGGACTTGCCCGCAGCCACATAATGAGTCAGTGGCCCAGCTGTTTTTAAAAAGAGAATAATTTTCCTGTCTCTTTGGTTTAACAACTTTATTGCAAGGCATTCTTTATACACATTAGACTATTTCTCTTTTTCAGAAGGGATGGATCTTCATGGATACCACTTACGCTTTCACTCGCATGCTTGATCATCACCTTTCCTGATGGAAAAAATCTTCCCTAGGAATTACTAGTGATTTTTTTTCTCCTTGTTCTGTGTAGTCAGTGGACAGACTAAGCTAAATAAATGAATTTTCACAAACAAAAATACCCAAATTGCTGACAGCATTGTCTATTGTACAGCCACACCTCTCTCACTTTGCAGACCTGCCAGTTTTTCAAATCAACCTACGTGGTAGTTTCATTGAATAATTGCATAACATCTGTTTATGCCTTATAACTACTCAGCTATTCTGATTTTACTTGATTTCTTGTATGATATTTAGTTTATTATTAATATTATGTCTAAGAGGAAACCAGAATGTTGTTCTATTCGTGGGTCTTGTGTCTTTATATCTTTTAAAGTCCATTTTTTTTTAATGAGGCTGGAATTTCACAGAGGTGCTAGACTCATACCAATGGATGGCGGTGTCTGCATCCCTGGAAATACAGCAGCAGCAGTATGAAACACCATGTGCTGGCATGCCAAAGTGCTCAGATTTAACGTGATAATCTGACAATGCCTCAAGAGACCTGAGAGTACCCACAAACACAGTAGCTGCAAATGTGCTTTTTTCCCCCCATAGTTCACAGGCTTCTTAGGACACAGGGTTACTTTTTCATCTTTCCAGAGTAGATTTTGATAAAATTCATCAAACGCCATCAGGAGTAGAGTCCAGCTGCAGTATATGTATGTGAACTTGCGGTCTGACCCATCTTTGGTTGCTCCTTTGGAGGACCAGCCATGCTCACCATTGTCTTCACTCAGTGGTAAGGTCATCTTTACTCTGTCCTTGATTGTGTTCTCACTGACTTACTCCTAAAGAGAGCAAGCAACAGGTGAAATTTAAATTGGAATTTTTATTTGAAAGAGTCCAGTGAAGAGGTATTAATTTATTCTGAGCTACTTGGTCATTGCTATTTTGGGTTATAGTGAGGGAACCCTCTACATGTTAATACTAGTAGTGTTGCTTGCCACACAAGCTGGCAGAAATGGGCTCACACAATGCACTTTTCCAGCCAGGATGTCCCATGTTTCTAGTCTCTCACTGGCTTCCATGGGAATATATTAATAAATCCAGTTTAAACACTTTTTTACTCCTTTTTGCTCCCATTCTGTTCACCAGATGTGCAAACTCATCCTCAGCTTTGTTTGCCAGCTGGGCTTCCTTTTTTTTGTTTATTGACTTACCCTCAATGATGTGGCTTCCCTCAGGGCCAGATCCTGGTTTCACTTAGAGCCCTACAGCCCGTGCCCCTCAGCGGGTGTTTGCACTCACGCACTGGGTGGGTGTGGAGCTGAGAATACGTCCCTGCCCACGGACAGTCAATGTGTCCAAGCTGAGGCATAAAGTGGGCTAGAGTCGGTCACCCTCCCAGGCTGCTGCGAGTACTTGGCATAGCTAGCAAAAATTAGCACAACTGAGATCATATACATTTTCATTAATCATCGTGAGCCTTAAATAAAAGCAGCACTGCTGGCAGGTCTTATTAAGAACTTTCCATTGATCACAAAAGCCTAACGCTAAAATGAATTGTTTAATGTTGAAGGACTGAGATAACAGCCAAATAATTTGATTTATCTCAAAATCAAGACATAAGAAGAAAGAAAATATTTCAAAATAAGAATGCTACAGTCTCTGTGGCAGGCTCTGAGCTCATTTCAGGCAGACTAGGAAAACACCCCAGCCTTCGTGGCCAAGTCTGTACCACAGTGCAGGGTGGTCACAGCCCCTCGATGCCTGATGGGTGCCTTGGCCAGCACTAATGTGGAGGAAGGAAGCTCGAGATGCCTTAGCTCTCCTCTGTGTCTGTGTGCTTTCACATGTCCCCACTATAACAGATGCACATTTTTATACAAAGCAAGAAAATAAGAACAAATATTACATATTGTGAGTGGAATTGCCCTTGCCTGACCACTTCAGCCAGCTGAAAGCTGGGCATCTGGGCTGGTTATTTATATTTAATAGCTCTATTGTTATGGGAAGGAGAGAAAGCAGGCCCTTGGTGAATACCTATTTGAGGGGATCTGAGTCATCTTTGGGGTTGTTTGTTTCTGTTCACTGTCTAGGAAGGGAACCAAGACTCTTAAGTTAGGTTAGATACCTAGTTTTTAGATTAAGCTAGATACTGGTGCTCCTGTGTTTGTGCGCAGGATGACAGAAAGTGTGAACAAATCCTAGAATCATAGAATAGTTTGGGTTGCAAGGGACCTTCAAAGGCCATCTAGTCCAACCCCCCTGCAAGGAGCAGGGACATCTCCAACCAGATCAGGTTGCTCAGAGCCCCATCCAACCTGGCCTTGAATGTTTCCAGGGATGGGGCATCCACCACCTCTCTGGGCAATCTGTGCCAGTGTTCCACCACCCTCATTGTAAAAAATTTCCAGTCTGATTCTACCTCCCTCTTTTTTGAAAGCATTACCCCTCGTCCTATCACGACCCTGCTACAGAGTTTCTCCCCGTCTCTCTTATTAGCCCCCTTTATATATAAATACATACATTTATCTAAAAATAACACAATATGTCATCTTTAGACTCTGATGAGTCCACAGAGCTCATTCACAAGAAGCAATGTGTCATTCTGGTGTGTACTGAAGGTTCGCACAGAGCTTACCATCCCAGGCACAAAATGCACTTGCAAATCCCCCACCATACTCTTGATAATGAGTGAGAAAACAGAGCCCCTCTTCTGATCCCCATACTTATTATGTTCATGCTGCTCAACAACATCATTTTCTTTCAGGATGGTGGACTCCTTGGAAAGGTTTTGGCCATTCATCATCAGCCCTATAGTCTCTGGGAATAAAGGAATAGGGAGGTGGTAGACAAGCTGTTTGGAAGAAATGAGACATCCAAACTTCCCTATGCCTACTTAGCTACCGAAATGGCTGCTCTGGATCTGTTAGCTAAAGCTGCTCTGCTTTAGCCAAAGCTTACTCTATGCCAACTGCAGACTGGGCAGCGGAGGTCTCCCAGGGCTTAAGGCAGGGAACTGTGTGAGCTGTGCAGAAAGAGTTGGAAGAGCCCCAAGACTAGCTGTCTCCTTCACTTGTCCATCAGAAGACAACACTTGCCCCTGCGTGGGCAGAAGTTTGCAAAAGAAGTGTGGTGTCTAAATGTGTGTGCCAAGCATGGGGATGTATGTGCTGAGCATGAGACATCTTCAGAAAGTGTGTCCACCTCATCATGGCCTAGAGTACAGGAACTCTCATTTAGGTGAGGGGTGTGTGAGTGGCATATCCTCCTAACCTTTACTAGGTTATAGCTAAAGTTCTTTCAGTGTGCCTTTTTAAATAAATGTGTGTGTGCATGTGCTGCTGAAACTTGCCACCCAAATCCTCCTCCCCGTCTCCCACCTGGTTTATTCAGGACTCATCCTGCTTTGGTTCCCACTTTAATGGCTGCACTCCTTTTGCTTTCTCCATATGCATGAGCATGTATAAAGACCAGATAACATGAAAGATCCTCACATTAATTTCCTCCTGGAGATCTGCCAGAGAAAAATAGGATGGACAACAGCTCTGTCCATACGGCTTTGCAGTGCAATTAATCTGTTTCTTTGTTTTTCAGCGGAGGCTGTGGTACGAGTCAGCCTTGCTCCCACATTCCTCCACAGGAGGAAGAACGTTCCTGGGTTTCACTGTTCCCTTGCTTGTTGTTGAGCATCAGAGCTGAAGCTTTTTCTTCGAGTCACAGTTTTCAAGTACTGACCCTCTAAATTTCCCAGCCTTGAATCACTTTAATGTCTTTGTGCTTTTTATTGCCCAGCAGATATTGACTCTTACAGCACCAAAATGGTTATGGCTTTGCTTTTGGTTATGGCCCCTTAAATGTTTTAGCAAGGCTCAGTCACAGGCAGATAACCATAGGGGAAATCCCTGTTTAGTGTTAGTGCCCTTGGTTTGGTGTCTGTGCCATCTTGGGGCAGCTCACCATGGACGAATTTGCATTTGTCAATTAAATAAATGAATATTTAAGCACAAAGAGAGCATTCTTTCCCCTCTGTTGTTGTTTCTTTGTCTCTTTTGAAGTTTACTCAGAATTCTAAAGTGATATGCCTGTGTGAAAGGACCATTTTAAGCACTACCTGCTTGCAGCAATCCAAATAAACAGGGGATGCCACTCACGGAGTCCCATTTTTGTAAGAGGAATATAGAATATAGAGAATATAGAAGAATATAGAAGAGGTACAGAAGAATAATTTCACAGTGATAAGCAAAAGTTCATAGAATCATAGAAT
>WHYT01015918.1:180226-218568 GCA_009806455.1 Tetrax tetrax | reverse complement strand
AGAGAAAGAGAAATAAAGGAAGGGAGGAAAAGAAAGAAGAAGGAAAGAAAGGAGGAAAGAAAGAAAGAAAAAGGAAGGAAGGAAGGGAGAGAGGGAGGGGGGGAGAAAGAAAAGGAGGGAGGGAGAAAGAAAAGGAGGGAGAAAGAAAGAAAGAGAAAGAAATGAAAAATAAAAGAATGAGAGAAAGAAAAGGAAGGGAAAAGTGGATCAACTAAAACAAGCTGAAAAACCCTACTGTTTGTGACCTAGATTTTAGGGAAGGAAAGGGCTGGCACTTGAGGATATGCTAATGCTAATTTGTAACCATGCATGATAGCAAAATTTCTCAAAAGTGACTAATGATTTCAAGTGCTTTGGTTCCAGCAACTGAAGTGAGCCAGGCTCGCAGAGCGCTGTGTGCTCAGAGTGCCCCATCAAGCCACAGGTGCCCCACATGCAGCCATGCTCCTCTCTGGACAGTCCTGGTCCACCAACAGCATGGGCCGATGGGCCTCCGTGGCACCTGCGGGGCAAGGTGCCCTTCCTGCCCCTGTGCTCACCAGGCCAACCTTGATCTGCACCCCTGTCCTTCCAAAACAGCCCAGCCCTTGCTGCAGAGGGGGAGTGGGTTCATCTCACACCCACCCAGCCAAGCAGATCCTCCCGTAGCAGGAGGTATGGCGGCCCCCCAGATCCCCGTCACAACACTGACACCTCCCATCAGGAATTTGGGGTTGGGTTTTTTTTGTTTAAAAATAAAGCCAGCAGCAGGTTCCTATGGCAGCCATTCCCACACAGGTCCCCATCTCACCAGTTGCCATTCAAGGGGGCCTGTGGGACCAGCTTCCCCATGCCCCCTGGCCACCCACATCTCCCCACACCCTGCTAATGGCAGCACCTCCCCAGATTACCAAAAGCCATGTGAAATTATCATTAATAACGGCAGGAGCAACAGTGGTACCACCACCCTCCGCCCCACGCGCGCAGGCCTGGTGCCCACATCTGCCTGCGGGTCCTGGTGTAGCAGCAGCCGCCCTGGGTGGCCATAGGCACTGCCCTGCCATCCACTCCCAAGGGCTTCCCCAAGGGTTCTCACCCCACACCCCCACGTAGATATGGTTCCCCGTGCATTAAAATACAGCCGCCTCTGGAGCAGCTGTCCTGCAGCTGCTGTCACCCAGATATTTCTCCAGAAAGCTGTTTCCAGCAGCACTTGCCTGGGGCACAGAGGCACAGCAGGCTGTCTGTGCCCCTCGCCTGTGCTACCATCCTTGCCAGCCAGCCACGCTCAGCTGGAGAGCTGAAATGTCGCTGATGGGGGCTCACAGGATGGTGGCGGAGAATTTAGTTCCCTCTCTCCAGAAAGTGCGGGCCAGCCGGTGAACGTGAGCCAAGACAGCTCAGCAAAACCCTCCCCCTGGCCGCCCGCCATCTTCCCCTGATGAATGAGCTGCAACACACTCAAAAGGTGAGAAGGCCCAGCCATACCCGTCTCTTGCAAACCTCAGCAAAATGGGTGGTAAAACATGTGAAATAGGCTTTTTTTTTTTCCCTTCCCCATTCCTTTTTGATTTTTGTTCTTGCTTTTGGGCTCCATGCCCCTGCGCAGCATGCCCGAGCGGGTCAGGGCTGCAAGGACAGGGCTGTGGCAGAGCCCGGGGCCTTACCGGGTGGGAAGGAGGGCGGGCGTCAGGCTGAATTGTTTGAAGGAATGCTGTGCTTTTCCTTGAGTGACGTCAGGCCACCTTTTCTGCTCAGATTGTAGTAAAAATAAATACGGCGAGAATGTGCGGGCACGATTTGGAAAAGGATTAAGGGGACGTTTTAACATTGGTCTCACTGAAGTGGAAATGATTTCTGATAGCCAGCTGGAAGCTGGCAGAGGCACTAGGCTGAAGCTGAGAGTTCGTGCAGCTGGGGTTTCATAACATGAAATTGCTAGTCTTTCATTTATTACCTCAGAGTCAGATCCTAAAATCTTATTTATATGATTAGTCCCTCTGGGCCATATCCTTATTTCTCTTACACCAGACTGACTCAGGAACAGAGGAGGGGACGTCTGAGAGGCAAAGCCTCCTCATTAAAAGGTCCCTCTGGAATGGAAAAATAAAAGCCAGCTATGGTAGTGTCCTCTAGCCTGCATCTAGGAGGCATGGATCAACACAGAAATAAGCTACACACAAGGCAGCTCTCTTCAGCAGAACTAGCACAGCCCTCCAGAGCTCTCCTTCTTCAGATGAGGGTTCAGTTCAAGTACCTGGTACCAATCATCCAGGTCATTAATTTTTTGGGGTCCAATTTACCTCAAAACCTGCTGCCCCCTCCACACTGAGCAACACAGCAGCCATTACTAGGGAAGCATTTGGCCCAGAGATGGCTGGCTCCCTTTGTTTGAACCCACAGCTAGCTGCCCAGGACATCTTGGGGTTCCTGCTAGCTTGCTGCTCGTTTGGAGTGAGCCAGCCCCAAACTTTCTGGGACAAAACTTGGGTAACACACTGGGGTAGTGCCATACAGGCTGTGTGGACCAGACCATAACAGGTCTGACCCTGCTGCACAGTCCTCTCATGCTATCCCAGCAGGCCTGGCACCTTACACCTTCTCTCAGGCTACATCCACATTCCCACTCCTCACATCCCTTTGGAGCCAGGCTACAAAGCAACGGTTTTGGGGAAGAACAACACAACCCTCTTATCAATTTGTGCACTTCAGACTGCCCCCCACCACCCCAGCAATGCCAGTAATAATGATGACAGGCCAGTGTGTCACATAATGTGAAACTCAGCCATTTTGCTGCAGACAGAGCCAGCCTGGAACAGGGTGGGCAGAAGATGCTGCATCGTGCAGGGGCCACTGGCAAGGCAGGTTCCCTTAGCAGTGCAGTATCACCGTCATTATTAATTTAGAGAAAGGATATACCAGGTGGGACCTCAGGCATAAGAGACCCCTCCAAGAGCAGAATGATGGGCAGAGGGCAGGGAAGCATATCTGCTCCATGTGTTAGCCTGGTACAGAGATGTCTGAGGTCATGGAGACCTAAGCTAGTCCTTCCATATGGTGAAGGATGGGTTTGCTAGCTCAGACCCACGTACTACCTAGGCAGCTGAGCCCACTAGGCAGGATTTATTAACACGGGGGCAGTGGGAAGGCAATTCCTCCCAGCTTGATTCTGAAGCTGCAGGAGTCCATCATGAGTGCCCCTGTGTGTGCCCCTCCTGCATATCTAATTCTTCATGTATCTCCCACACAGACAGTTTGGGGCTTCTTGCACCTGGTAGAGTAAATTCTGACATGTTTTGACTCCCAAGCCTGCACCTTTATCAGCAGCCTCTTGCAACAGCAGTTGTGGAATGAAAAGGACGAGGAGAAAATGCAGGAGGAAGAAGATGAGGAGGAAGGAAGTGGCCAAGCACTCTGGCACACAGTATGAACTCAAATGAAGGCAGCCTGCTTTCTGGACTGTATTCATGCTGTATAAATATCCTCAACAAATAAAGTCCAGAAAACACTCTGGAGCAAGAGCCTGTGGAATCAAGGCTGCAGGGGCATGTACAGTGCACTTATTCAGGGATGTGAAAGGCTCCAGGATCCAGGGAAGAAATTCCCCAGCAGAAACGTTATGCTGGGGGGGAATCCACCAATTACTCCTGTTAGCACCTGCAAGCATACTTTTTAACAAAGCAGCATTCTCTCACTCTGTGGAAAAGCACAGCGCATCCCGCCAGGCTAATTAAATAGCAACCCCTCCCTTACAAATAAGGGCACTGCAGTGGGTGTGCGTGAGCTCAGCCCCTGCACACAAAGGGCAACCGTTCCCAGGTCGGATTCCAACAGGGAAATAAAACTGTCCAGCAACAGGGATCTGCTGCGCGCCTGATGCCACAGCTCAGCTCGCTCTGCAGAGCAAGCCCTCCTCCGCCTCCCACCCAGCCAGAGCAGCTGCACGGCGCGCTGCCCCCACCAAACCTGCATCCGCCTGCCCAGACTTCATGGGAGCAGGCAAGCTCCACCAGCTTCTTGGCTCGGCTTCCCAGGCCCTGCCTAATTGACAGCCAAGGTGCGTGTAGGGCCATGTGCCGCCGAGAGGTTGTGTTTGTCAACCTGGAGGGCTTTGTGCAAGTCCTATAAAACACAGGCAAAGTATGTCCAGCGCAGCGTGGTTCGGTGTGCAGCTCAGTGATGTCGTCTGCACCTGGACACCTCTGGGACCCGTTACTGTTGCCGAGGGTGGGATAAAAAGTACTTTGTTTCTTGACTGCATTTTTGAAAACTGAGAAGACTGCTCAGGGATTTCTGAAGCTTGAGTTGATTAGCAGTTAATGATGTGTGTCCTGAAGAAAAAGTAAGATTAAATATTGTGCTGGTATTGAGCAGGGCATTTTAAGCTTAAGATTTACAGCTATTTCGTTGGTATTTCATGAAGTGTTTAGGTCTGCTTCAACTCTTGGTTACACAGCCGCTTGGTATTTTGAACACTCATTTTATGCAGATATAATTTAAACAACCGATGATGTATTAAAGTGTATTAAGTGTATGTGTTATAACTGCATGTTACCTCTCAGAGAACCCTGTTGGAAAACAGACACCCAGTGGGACAGAAGTCACTTCTTTGGCAACCCACAGATCCATGCTCAAGAGCTGCCAACTCATCCCAGGGCCATCCCAGTCCCAGCGCCTACTGCTTTGCAGCTCGGGCTCTGCTTGGGAAACGTGGTGGTCCTCTTTGTTCATCACCACAGCCCCTCGCCACTCTCTCTTGACTCTCTCAGCTGGAGTTGCCTTATACTCACTTTTTGAGCACTGCACAGCCCTGCCATTTCCCACGTGTGGTATTTCTGAGTTATGTTGCTCACCTGTGGCCTCCACCCTGCAGGCCCATCCCAACTCAGCTGCCTGGGTGTCACCCCCACACTGTTTCTGTCCACAGCCCTTAGGATGTGGTGCAGCTTTCCCACAGGAAGCTACCATGCTTTTCATACTTACCTGTTTTGATGCCTTCCTTCCTGAAGACCTGCTTCTGACACGTTTCCTCCAGGGAGTCTCATCCATAAGTATATCAATTTAAAAGAAAGGCGAAGAAGAAGGAGGTGGTGTTTCCTAATCTCTTAGGAGAGAAACAAATCATGCCTTCTCTCCCTTTCTAGGGGTTTCTCTCCATAACAAGATGAAAGCATGCTTATAAAGATGTACAAGAGCTGCAAAGATGTGGTGGAACAGGCTCCAGGCCTCACTGACAAGTCTAAGGAGGGCAGTTGGGTTGCTGAGCCATCCTAATTCCTGTACACCATCCTTTCACTCCTCTTGTTGCCTGGGCTAAGTAGATTCAATGAGGCATAGATATGCCCAGCCATGCTACATTCGTAACTTCATTTTGCTGTGGAGATATACTGCAAGATCAACACCTAAGACATCACGCTTAGCAAGTGGTGACAATACAGTGGATAAAATGAAGGCACTGATTTTTTTTTCCCTCACTTGGGGAAATTTCCCTCACACGGTCCCACTTGTGCAAAAGAGTAATTATTTGCCAACATATGAAATGTGGCCAAACCGGCCAAGCTGGACAAAAGCCTCACATCCTACGTGGCTATTAAGAGTTTCCAGTTAATTGAACACTCGACTGATAAATGCACACAGCCACATTTGGATAGGTATCTTATTAAAAGCAACCCTTCTACCCTAGGGAAGCCCTGGGGAAATAATTTATAGTGCAAGCCTGCGGTGTACTTTACAATATATAAAATGTATATCTCAGGCTAAAAAAAGGTGTGGTGGCTTAGCCTGAGAACCCCGAAAGCAGGACAAAGGCTAAATCTAGAACTGGCTGAAAGAAATGAAGCAACACATCTCTCAAAATTTCTGAATCTGCCTGTACAAAGTTGTTAGTCTTTAATACAGATGAATTGATAAAACTTGTGCTCCCAGTTTGCTGCACGCACAGACACAAAAAGCAGAGTAACTAAGGTTGCTCAGTAGATGCTCTGTGTTATTAGTTGGTGCCGGTATGGAGCTCATACAGATTTTGTTACTAGGATAGCTGTGAAAACCTTCCAACTTCCTCTCCCCCTCTCCCACTTTCCAAATGCAAAGCTGAATTTCTATCTTGCAAGAGGTACTATAGCTCACATTATAAATTGGCTCTGCTCCCCGGCCTGGCTGAGCCCACTCTGTGTGGCCACGGGGATTAGCAGAAGTCAGCTTAAGTGATTTTTTTTTTTTTAGAGGAAATAGGATGCATTGTATGTATGTGAGCCTTCCGAGGCAGCTTAGGAGAAGCACAGCAGCGCTGCCGAGACGGATAATAGCACTGCTAGTAGGTATGGCACATCTCCCAAATGCATTCAAAATACTGATGGCTGCATCTTCTTTTTTTTTTTTTTTTTTTTTCCCAGTGACAAACACCAATGAAAACCTATAAAATAATACTTTATTTTCATTGACATCCTCTTGAAGGAAATGTGACTTAGTGTAGAATTATCTGTTAATTTGGGAGAGAAAGGTTGTTTTAATGCATTGTAAAACAATCATTCGAATTGTGTTTTAGCATTGGTTTTCTATAAAAGTCTAAAGGTCATGTTCCTACTTACCGGGGACTATATCTGGTGTATATCCAGATTCACAAATAGCTAAAGAATAAAAATTCTTTCTTTGGCAGCTGGAACAAAGTGTCTTAAGCAAAATCATGTGTTTGAATCTACGTCCAGACACGGGTCTTACTAGTACAGGTCTGGAAATTTCTCCTACAGTCAGATGTACGTTGCAAGCCCTGTATTTTAAACAAAGCACTGGGCTTAATTTGGATTGCGTTGTCGATACAGAAACAATTATAGATACTCACAAACATGACCCTTGGATCATTCTGACCATAAAGTTTGAATCTAGAATTATAAACTCTTGTGCCTAGTTTAATCGGGCCCCCTTCTTTAGGCAGACCTTTCTACCTTTCTACCCCTAGAGCTGGGGATGGGACACTTCTTTAAACACCAAACTGTTGTAGACATCAGAGCTTGAAAAGCATTTTGAAAGCAAAAGAAAGTGGAATTGTTTCAAATGCTATCACAAAATCCCTTCCCTTTGGATTAAATTGTGGGTTCTTCTACCTGAGGACTCTTCATGTTGCACAGATTTCACGGGTCAGAGAGTAAGATTTTTTTTTCTTTTCCTGATTGGATGAATAAAACATCTTATATAAGAAAAAAACAAACACCACCAGTGAATGAGGTGCTTCTGGCACAAACACTTGGAGGACTACTCATTCATTCTTAAAATTCATGCCACTTTCCCACACAAGAGTTGTCACATGCTTGGCAGTGGTCCAAATAGCATAAAACATAATCTAGGAATAAAAGCAACTGAATGCAGGTCTTTTAGCTGCAAAACATCTACAGATCAGATTCTGAAAAAAATATATTTTCAGCCATTTCTATTAACAGTGTTTGCTGTAAACCAAAACCTACCTACACAGATGGCTGTGTGTTAGTCCTTCTGGGATTTTATTTTATTTTTTTTAACCCTTAACTCCTGCATTTTATCTTCTTTTGTGAGTTTGAGTCAGACCATCAGTGTTATTTTCATAGAGCTGTTTGTGTTCTAATTAAGCAATAAGGAGCAGAGCCTGTCCTGGGGATTAGGAGCGACTTGGAGTGTTGACGCAAAGCCGAGAGCCATTAGCGACACCTGGCCGTTAATTCCCCAGGAGATGCGAGTGCCAAACTCATCATGGTTATTTCTAACAATCCTTGCTGCTTTTTTTAATGAGGAAAAAAATATATTTTTTGACTTTTGGAAAGTACCAGAGGGCAGGCGAGATTACTGCAGTTTACCGTCTAGGAGATGTCAAGAATAAAGGGAATATGGATGACTACAGCCATGTCTATAGGAAAATATTTTCTTATTTGTCAGCCCCCACGCACAGTCCCACAGCAAGTAGATATTCAAAATACAAATCTGAGAGAAGAGGTGGGAGATATTTTCAGAGCTACCATCTTCCAATAAACCAAATTTCATTAGACAAACCAAGCTGACTTTCAAATGGCACAACTCTTGCTGTTTATCAGTTTTTAAACCGTTCCCATTACTGTTGCTTGATAACCATATAGAATAATGATATGAAAAGCTTATCCAATTAACATATTTATGCTTTACTTGGCAGAGAAGGAATGGTGGGGATACCCATCCAAGCACTTTTGCATTCCTGCTGAAAATATATTAACAATTCCCATCCCTCCCCCTCTCTCTCCTCCATGCTATTACACCACCTTCATCCGAGACAGCTTTGCATCGCTTCTGGGAGAATACTTTCACTAAATTCTTACAGGATATTAATGGACATTCATGTATAGTATTGCCATATGAATGTTTCAATGACCTAGATAAATGTGCATAATTTCCTTTGTGTGTAATGGGCATGAGTGTTTAATTATGACAAGTTGTGACTTTTGTAGTTTATCTCAGCCCCCCAGGGAGCCCTTGGAAATGAAATTTCCTATTCCCTGGTATGCAGCGAGTGCAATTTTACAATAGCCCCGTACTAGAATATCATAATCAATCCATATTGCTTCCTCCTTTTTCCTCCACTTAGTGTATACAGAGGAATGCAAACACTGAAACTGGATTTTGTGTGAGATGGTGGGTTTCTAGAGAAAGCAGAAAGTTACAAATGAAGATAAAGATTTAATGGGAAATGGGCTGCAAGACAGCAATCAGGATTATTTTTTTCACAGGTCACTTAAATTACTGACCACACATTACTTCTGAGGTTAACTCCGTTGGTTAAACTAATCACTATTAATCAATGAAGCTGTTAATCAAATTGCTGAGAGCATAGGACCGAGTAAATTGGACAGTCAGGTAATCTCTTGGGCTGACCACAGCTGTAGAAAAGTTTATGTCCCCCTCAGCAAAATGAGCAATGAGTTAACTGCTTTGCATGCTGTGTGCAAATGACGTGTTTGCAACAACATTAAACCCTGCAATGCCTTAGTTTTGGGGGTGTCTTTTTACCTGTCTCCTGCCTTTCTGCCAAATGCCTGCTTTTGCCCCACGCTTGCACCCTCTCTCTTTCACAAATACACACGCAAGCAAGGATGGAAAAGTCTCGCAATGGAGAGGTTTCAAGTGGAGGATTGATGGCTGGTGATTGTGAAGCCAAATCACTCGCTATAGTTGCTTTGCACTACATGATTTCCTGCTGTTGTTTCTAGTTACAGTAGATAATAAAAACTGTTACAAAACCCTCTTAACAAGAAAACAAAACACAGATGGCATGTTGAATGTAAAGCATCTGGGGATAGCAATCGACTCTGGCCTCAGAAGCTATTTTGCTCCATCTTGGTTTTCTTGAGAAAGCGGGACGGGGACGGCAGGAAATGCTGCGCAAGTTGCTGGAGCAAACTTTGCCAGCTACCAAGGAACTAACCCTGTGCTGGGAAGTAACTTGGTCTGCGGGGGAATCGTGGATTTCAGGAATGCTTAGGGCTAATGCATACTGTTATTACTATCCTCTTATCTCTTGAGGCCTTGGCTAGAAGAGCCATCTCTAAGATGTTCATTCCTCAGATTGATAGCCAACTATTTGAGGACTTGCGTAGATACTTCTAAAAGAAAGAAAATGTGGTTATTATTTGTGCTATATATTCTGAAAATGGAATAATAGTCAAGGCTTAAAGAGCAGATGATGTCTTGCAGAAAACTTTCAAAAACATCTCATTGAGAAATATTTTTGTCTGGTATCATATTTTAAGTCTTTCTCCTCCTTTGTTCTTTGGTAATACAGATAGTGAACCAAATCTGGAAATCAATTACACAGCATATGTTTGGCATAACTTCACTGACCCCTTTTGTGTTCATTAGCCTATCTTTACAGCCCAGTGCCACGGAGAGCAGCCGAGTTCAGTTCCAGTGCAAAGGTCCCTGCAATGAATGCATTCATCTATTCCCGGGGGCCAGCCTTGGAGAGTGCTACCTGCTAGGGGAATATTACCCATTTGTTTGTGAGAACACGAAAACAGATAATGACAGATAACAAAACGGCTATGCCCTCGTCCTTGTTGGCAAGCGAAAAGCAATGGAGCATATCTCAGGGAAGATTTACGCCAAGATGCTTTGGTTTTATTCCCTGGTGTGAGCTGATGCAGGCCATGTGGGCTGCTGCGATTTATGCTGACTGCTGAGGCCTCCTTTTCCAGAGGACATGAATTTCACTAAGCAAGAGAGAGGCTTCCACATTTGCTGTGCTGAGTGTCTTCAGGCCTCCAGGGTCTGGATGGAAAAGAATTACTGAGGATAGGTGTCAGCGTTTGCATTTGGCCACATATTTAGGTGGCTCTTTCTGGCTCTTTTCCTCCATCGGGGCTGCCAATATTGGCCTCAGGTGGTCCAGAGTCTGCTCAGCAAAAGCAATGACGCAGAGTGAACTGAAATCCGGGGGACAAACAGGAGGCTCGACATCGCGTATTTCTTTGTTCCTAAGGACAGAGGCAATTCCTCTCTCATCAGACATATCCTGAATGCACCGCCATGTCTACAAGCAGCTTGCCATGCAACAGGGGACAACTTGATGACAACCAGATTAAATGCAAGTCACAAGGGTGGCTTTGAAGCAGCTTTGAAGGTGGCATGGATTTTGCTTGATTAATTTTGGTATGGAAAATTCATGGCAGGTATATGGTAATGCACTGGGCATAGCAGAAGAGTGAGTGGGTTTCATATTTTGCTGAGGACAACTGATGCTTGACGGGCTTTGTGTGTCTGGAACAGCATCAGCCTAGAGTTCACAGTTATTTTGAAGATGGTGGTGTTAGCTTAATCAGCTACCTTACTCACCGTGGTGCTACTCACTACTTCCTAGTGACTCCAAAATATCGGAGTTCAGCACAGTTGCTCTGGCTGTGGGGCATGTTTTAGGCTCTGTTGATGGAAGACACTCATTGCTGGTCTGTTGCGCTTGCCTGAAGGTGCCACTTACCAAAATTTTCAATGATAATGGCATTTCTGATGGTCACAGTAGCCTCCCATTTACCAAGAGGCCAAGCAAGGGTGTCATCTGCCAGAGCAAACTTCTGAGGGGCTGTGTGGAAGGTCATTACAGCAGATGCTGAGCAGTGCAATGAAATCCAGCAAGACTCCATGACTCTTCTCCACCATGTCCTGTGTAACCTGGTTTCACTGAAGTAGCTAACCCAGATGGCCAAGTGGGTTGTGGTTGAGAAAATTTGCTGCTGTCAGTTTGTAGCAGGGCTCACACCCACTGGCAGCTCTTTGCATCCTGTCTGGGATGTCACAGAAACTGGTAGTCAGAAGGGAAACGGCCTCAGGATATTGAGTGGGGGCTGTGGCACACGTGTTCAACACGGTTGGTTAGTACCTCACAGCTTCCCTGCTGAGATCGGGGTCTGTTGCGGGGTGATGCTTGCCCCTGTATGTATTGTGTGAGGGTGTTGTGCTTTGCTGCTGACTGGACTCTGGTGTTAAGCTCTGAGAGCAGCTGTCTGAGAGTCCTACAGCCGTGCTGCAGAGAGGCATAGATGTGAGCTAGGGGCAGCAGACAGCAGCGTGAAGAAGGTTCGGTCCATTTGTCCACTGTGGACTGTGAATTTGCCCATGAGATGGCACGTGCCACTCAGGGAGCACTGGAAGAGCACTGATCACATAAAAGGGTGTGAAAAGGAAAAACAAGCCATGGACAAGCCTCAGGCCAGGCCCTCTCTGATGCCCCAGCACTTCCCACGGGGTGTGTGTTGTCACAAAAGCCTTTTCATGTTTCTTGGCAGGCAAAATATTTGTGAGCCTGGAGTCACAGAAGGAAGCCTGGGTGAGCAACATGAGCACAGAGAGGCTTTAACGGCATATGCGGCCAAGCAGAAAGGTTAGTGAAGGCTTCACCTGCTCTAGGAGTTGGGTTTAGACGTGTGGTGAGCACAGTTTGGTTGGTGATGAGCTAGGAAAGAGGACAGAGAGGTTTTGGTCTTTCTTCAGCAAGGCATATCTGGGTAAGAAACGGTTGCCAGAGAGTCCAGAGCCCGTCCATGCGTTCATCAGGTGCGTGCCTGCACAGGGCTTTCTTACAAGCGGTGGAGGCCCCTAGGCACTGCTGCAATGCACAGAGCAGCCTTCCCTGGGACACGCAGCGAGTCCGCTCTTCATATGCCTTTCGTATAAAGTTTCTCTCTGTGCTTTCACATCAGCTATGTGAGGTTGCACAGGGAGTGTGATGTATCTGGTGTCAGACCTGCTGCATGCTGCTAGAAGACCTTTACAACATGGCAGGGGGGTCCAAGGACCTGGCCCTGTGGGCACGGCCCTCTTATACTCTGCAGCACCAGTGCAGCAGGGCTTCCTCACTGGAGAACAAGGCCAAAAAGTCTTTGTGGAGGTTAGCAGTGAGGATGGGAGGTGCAGTTGGCTTCAGGCATGGCTCTCAGACACAAGTGCAGATGATTGTAGACATATCATCTCACTCATGTGGAGGACAAAGGTTTGAACCTGAGTCTCTGACATGCTCTTGCCTCCTCTTTATCCTTCAGATTCCTTTTCTCTGCCTCCTGTCTGTCATTCTGGATCTTTTGTCTCTGTCACTGCCACCTCGACTCTGAAAAACATTTCAGACACAGCTTCATTGGAGCCATATGTGCGGTTTACAGTGCTCCAGTTGGTCTGATTGAAAAGGTGGAGGTTGTTGGAGAATTCAGAAACATGTCAAGGGAGCATGGACCCATGGCTTTTATTCTTCCTGAAGCCAGACAGTGGCTTAAAGTCTCACCTGTCCCTCAGGAGGCAGGTACTGCTTTCTCCTCCCTCCCGTCTGCTTCTCCAGACTGCCAAGCACCTGGCCTGTTCCTGGGAATTACCCAGTGCTATTAGATGCATTGCCAGCTCTGCTCTCCTCTATACCGATGTCATGGGCCCAGGTCATAAAATTATAGTACTTACATGAAAAATACAAAGGTTGGCATGATGACAAAGCGCTACATTTAGTACTGTAGACTAGACATTTATATGCATACATATAAATATATAAACAAAACCAGACCTAGTGTTTTGTGGCGTGTATTTTCAGCAGTCTGCCCACAAAATCAGAGGTGGCAGATGGTTGGTCTCTCAGCAGGATAAGAATTAGGATTATTTGGGCTCCTTGGCTGTTCCTTGATGCATGTGCAGTTCAGTTTAATGCTAATTTTGATAGCTTTTTAAACCTGAAGTATTTTATGCTCTTTGATGTGAATGCAGGGTTCATTCTTGACTTTGCTTTTAAAAGCTTTGTGTGTGTGTGCGTGCATGCGTGTGTGCGTGTGTATTTGACGAGGATAGCAGCACAGGCTAAGGAAGAAAATGATAGTGTGTGAACATACATTACCCTCCTGGCAGGGAAATGACTTGCCCCTTCAGGGTCATGTCGGCCTTAGGCATTTAGAGAGTGAGATACCTGGAAATTTTACACCGGAGTGCTACAGAGACCAGGAGCGATAACTGGAAGGGGCTGGATGCCTAGACGTGGGCTGAGAAGCAGACAGTTGTGGAGCAGGCAGACCTGTCTGCTGCAGAGAGGGGTGGAGCACATGCAGGGACACCCCTCCTGCCCCGTCTTCAGAAGGCTGTGATTGCCTCTGTAAGGAGTTATCAGTCCGCACGCTCCAAATATTTCGGAGTGGGGACTAAGTTTTACTTAATTGAGTGGAAAATAAAAACTATATGGACAATGGAGGGTTTATAACAATGTAGAGATGTGGGGGATATGTGCTTCTTAAAAAATAAAAGCCAGCAGTCCCATTGCTACATCCAGTACTCAGGGTGTGATAGGGGCAGGCATTGCAATGGCTGGATGCAATAGCAATACACGAGCTGAGAGGGAGAAAAGAAAGACCCTCCCCTCCAATTTGCAAAATACATTAATTTTTCTCTCTTTCTACCAGAAGGATGAGAAGTAGACAGAGCCCATTTTGTAATCTGAAAAACTTATTATGTCCTAAAGATTCCTCTGTGGCTGAAATTCTAGCCATTCCCTAAAATATTGTAAAGCGGCCGTATTCCTAGTGAACTGTATGCAGCAAATTGTGCTTGGTGAATGAAAGAGCAGAGCAGCGCCGCACTCAAGAAGGCGACAGAACTGTCTCTCTGCTCCATGGTCTTTTATATAGACACTGTCTCTTTTTTTTCAGTTCTTTCCTGGATAATAACGTCCTACACAAGTGGCTCCTTAAGGTGCTGCTACATCTATTCTCAAGTGATAACCATGCATTGTACCTTGTCTGTCTGAGAGCTGGCTTTACGGAGAGACCAGCCTGACCATTGGTGGTCTGGCTCTGCAAGGAGGCTGCGTTAACATTGCTGGGGGGGGCTCAAAGTGCTTGAATGCCCAGCTGCTGTCATCTTCAACTAAACATGCTGGCACTGCACTAAGAGGGCTCTGGATTTTTTACATTTCATCTACCTTATCTGTTTGAACGAAAAGTATACCTTTCATCACATCCTCTTGCACTCAGTCTGTCATGATCCATTTTCCACTGTGTGCATCCAGATGACTTTCACAGGTTAGATTTCTCCTACTGATTTTTTTTCAATACAAAGATGTCACTGTTTACTTTAGGCACTACGAGTGCTTAACCGGGATATTATTTTCTGCTGAAAGTTTCACTTTCCTAATCATGGCTGAGTGACTTTCACAGACACATCCTCGGCGACTGAATCGTGGCTCAGCAGCTTAGCAGTTGTCTCCATCCCTCTGAAATATGCAGCCTGCCGTGGCTGCTCGCAGAGGCTTCATGGTCCTCTAGGACACCCGCAGACCCCAGTCCCCTCCCTGTCTGAGGCATCGTGGCAGGCGAGGGACGACATCTCTTGTCGTGCAGCTCCAACTCCTCACAGCACATTCTCAGTATCACAGGGCCCACCAATTGCTACCTGCTCGTGTCTCTGCATCAAAGCCTGCGGGGTTTGGTGATGTGCTGTTGGTGCTGCGGGCAGCTTGGCAGCTCTGCCTCCCTGTAAGAAGGCCATCAGCCAAAACCCAGCGGGGAGCCTGTCTGAGGACAGGCTGTTTGTTCTCGTGGTGTCCTCCTGTTCCATTAAGTAGTTACTGAAATCTATGATGCATTCAGGTTTTTTTTTCGTATTACACTCCATAATTATATTAATAAAAGGTATTTACCCTTCATTATTTTCATTCTCCAGAGGATTACTGAAGACAGGATATAATTAATCCAGATGCTCCTAGGAATCTGGGGAGGTTGTGTGCAACAACCACTGTCTTTACTAAAAGTAATTGCACACGTTCACCACAGTCCAACCTCTGTGGCATTTTAAGAGGAGCATGTCTAATTCATGAAAGGGAAGAATTGCTTATTATCTGTATTATCTGTAGCACTCCAGCTTAATTAAGAGTGTTAAAGAAAGATAAAAGGTAGGAGAGAAATGCAGGAAGATGAAATGATTTGCCCAAGGTCACAGAATGGAGATTAGCACCTGGGTCTTTACAATCCAGCCTAGTGCCCAGCCCATTAGATCAGATGGCCTCCCAAATCACCCTTCCATAAGATCAAGTACCTTGAACACCCGTGTAAGCCTATAAAGGAGAAAAACGAAAACGTCTCAGCGTAGTCTGATAAAATTATAGCAATGCACAAGGCATCACTGGAATTAATGTAAAACTATTTATTGGGAAGCAATGTTAAAAAGGAAACACTCATGCTTTACAGCAGTCAAGGCAATGAAAGCTTCCACCTTGCTTCAATTTGGAACTCATATTTTTGTAAAACTAATCACTTAGATCATGCTCCTAATTTAGAGTACTGATGCTTTCAGCTACATTTCTGAGCTAGGAACAGGCGTTCTAGGATTCACAGCTTCTGAAATAAAAATAATTGGTTTCTGAGGAATGTAAAGTGCTAAGGAAGTAACCACTTAACAACCTATTAATCTGGGAGCAGTTTAAGGAGCAACTTTACATCTCCAGGCATCTGCAAGATAAAAAAAAAGATACAGTTCATTAGTAGACAACAACGTTAACACTCTCGTTACAGCTGAAAGGAAGAAGCAAATTTCTTGGGTGTTTCAGTAAGGATGGCATTATGAGCATCATCCCTTCTGAACAGCTCTTGTTCAAACAAGTCCCTTGGCTGTGTCCTCTGCCCAAGCCACCCCAGCCCAGTCCTCCAGGAGTCCCTGCTCACTCCAGCAGCCAGTGCCTCTGCCTCTTTTCCCCTACCCCTACCCACATGGGGGATGCCGAAGGGCTGTCGGAAAGATTAGACCCGGGTCTGTGGCCAGCTCCTGTGTCCCTCTGAAACAACATAATGAACGGAGGAACTGAGGGATGGAGCACTGGTCCTGATGCTAACCTTAACATGGACAGTAACCTCTAAAAGCTGTAAAGAACCAAGCCTCTATCCTCCAAATTAAAAAGGTGACAACTAAAATGCTGTTTGCATTAAAAGATCAGTGCTGTTCTCAAGCATCTCCAAGGAAATCCAGGTGGTAGTTTTCCAATATAGAAATTTTTATTAGAAAAAGTTGCTGTGCTGAAACAAAAGATCTGGAGGTGAAATCTGCCACTTCTGGGATGGAATTTCTGCCTGAACCATGGAAGGTCAATGCCTTGTGAGATGAAGGTCATTTCTAGCTGGGATGATGGAGTGAGCTACAGACTGTACCAAGGCCAGCCTACGCTGGCTAATCCAGAGTACTTGTAGAGACAACAGGTGTGATTTGGTTTGAAACTGTCAGATAGACCTATGTGAGCTGCGTATCTAAGCTCCCATTTGTAATCAATGGTGATCCAAAGCTTGGTACAGTTGCCTAACCATGGGTGTCTAAAGCTGTTTGCAGTGTCATAGGTTGTCTTAGGCATTCAGGAGAGATTGGCAGATGTGGCAACACATCTGTAAGTGACCTGTGCCCTTCTGGACCACCAGCTGGTGTCCTGCTCTCCCTGAGACATCTCAGCTCATAATAAACACTAATGCTTAGACAAGAATGGAGCCTTTTGCTGCCTTTTAGACACTTTGAGGACACTTGACGTCAGACCACCTTGGCCTGAAACACAGCCGTGGGCACACCTGCCTTTCAAACACAATCCCGTTTGATGTGTCTCTCTTGGCAAGTCCCACTGCCCAGCAGGGCCAGGAATTTGGGTGCAGCTTTCTGTTGACACAGCTGTAAAACCTACCCGTTCTGGCAGCGAGGTAGATCCTGTTGGGCTGGGGCTCTCTGGCCCACATTTCGTGGTACAGTATAGACGTGTCATTTGTTTCAAGCCTCTTGTTTGAATCAAGTGAAGCCCGAACTTTGGGCTCCCTTATCCTTGGCACTACCCGCTCTGTCACATCTTTGCTTCTGCAGGGTCTCTGGAGAGGGAAGTCACCTCTGGCACTCAGGGGGTGTGATCCTAAACCCTGCCAGCCACTCCTGCAGTGAATAGCCGCCCGGTGGCTCCAGCCCGAGGTGTTGTGTGCCATCTCAGTGGGATAGGTCGGTCTGTCTCGAGCCTCTGGAGTCAGAGGAAAGAATCCATTAAAATTTATCAGGCTGTGGAATTCCATCAGGTTTTTAATTGGAAATGCAAAAAGAAAGCACAAAGGGTAGGATTCACGTCGCCTGGTTTTAGTGGGTGTCTAATGTAAGTGACTGTCAAGGCACTTTATACTGTATGGGAATAAGTGCCTCCAGCAGTTAAATCATAATGTTTCTCTCTCCCTTACGTTATTTTTTATGCTTAAATGACTATCTATTTCAGGGGAGGGGAAGAAGGCAGGTGATGGGAGAGTTCATTTGAAACAGACATCTCGTATCTAATGGGTTGGGTAAGCTAATTCCCTGCCCTGCTATAGCAGCAAGCCCGCGGCTTTTCCATCTAATGCCTCATCGCCACAGTGCAAGCGAAGGCTGCCCTTGAGCCTGCTAAAGCCAAACTGCTTGGCAACACCGAACAGCCCTCACTTCACGGTCCGTATTTTGTACGATCAGGATTCAATTCTCATTAAACTTAACGCTCGCTTGACTTTAATAGGAGGCAGACTTGAGTCCTACAAGACTGCGATATAAAACTGTACTTCAGAGCTTGCCTCTGTTTTTGAGTACTCTGTGAATGTCTTCCTCCTTACAGAGTGGATTTTAAAATTCAAAAGAAAGAAAGATTAATTTGAAATTAAATGGGTCCAGCTGAACACTCTGGGGATTATGCTGACCTTGAGAAGATGATAAAGGAATTGCACTTTTCCTTAGCTACTTGTGCTCCAGACTCATTTTGTCACTTCTGTGTTTCCCAAAAGATGTAAACCCACTTCCTGATGTTCACTGTAGCTCCCATTTCAGATCCACATACACCCAACTTGGAATATTCTCATAAGGTCCAAGGTTTCCTAACTCCACAGAAACTGGCCTAGAAAACCCAGCAGGCTCTCCTCAGGAATGACTTTAAATGCATCTCTTTTTTTAAGAATCATAGAAAAATCCATCTGAGCCAAAACATTGTAAACAATTAGAAATGACGGTAGGTACACAATACACCAGTACTGATCTTGCCTAGGACTTTGCTTTTCCCCAGATGTGCTTGTGTGATTCTTTGCTAACAGGTCATTTTATTCCCATGTCTCCTGGTTAAGTTTTCCTTGCTCTTCTATTTCCAGCACTAATTTCTTTAAGCATTTGAAATGGGTCTGACAAGACTGTCAAGGAAGTGTTTGCATTTTGCAGAGTCCTGTAGTATCATAAAGTACCTCAGGCATCTGGATACTAACCAGTGGGCACCTAAGGCATCCTTCCGCCACAACCAGGTACCAGGTACCAGCCTCTGCAAGGGGAATGGTGAGCAAAGGATCCTAAAGATCACTTCAGAGCTTTGGAGTGGGCGGTCAGGCATGCGCTGCAAAAATTGTTTCCTCTAGCCAGCACATGTTTGTCTCAAACAGGGGAGATGGGTGACTACATTGTGCCTTGCTTAGGCCTGGCCTTTCTGTTGGTGTGGAGTTAGGTGTGCACGCTGGGTCAGCCCATCTGCCTCTGAATGAAGACAGCAGAGAGTCTCCGGTGCAAAATAGCCAAGAGCCCTAAAAGTGGGAGCATCTACACTTGTAAGAATACTAGGGATATATGGGCTAAATGGTGCCCTTGAAAAGGGGATACCTATCTGGCTAGCAAACTGTCTCCAGGGATGAGAGCTTCAGGTAAAGAAAGACTACAAAGATACATTACAAAGAACACAAAGGACAAAAAAAAAAAAAGGAAAATTGTGAGAAATCTGGGAAATATAGCACAAGTGGGTGAATGGGTGGGTGGACAGATGGATGGATAGATAGATGAAAGAGAGGGAGGGATGGAATGAGAGAGGGAGGAAGGATAGGAGGGAGGGATTGAGTTGTTTCCTGAAAGGGAATTCTGAAGGGAAGACAGGGATCTCAAGAGTCTCTTAAAATGTGTATAAACTTGCTACAAGTAGGATGTTGCTCATTTCTTCATCATGACTTAAGGCAAGACAAAAAGATTATCAGCTTAAATTGCAATGTGAGAGATTTAGGTTAAATGTAATGATTGTTAAGAATTGGCATGGGCTACTGAGACTGGCTGTGAAGTGTTTTAGGGCTACACAAGACACACATCTCTCAGTAATGGATGATGACTCCTGCCTGAGGACAGGAGGATGGATTAAAATTAGCTGACCTCCTGAGGTTTAAGCTAAGCCTACATTTGTATGATTCTACAAAATCAAAAGCAGGCAGTTTCCAAAAAGAGATGTCATCTCAAACCAGGTATCTCTGAGGATGCTTGCTATTCCACTGTTGCTATTGGTTGGTAATACGTCCAGCTAATTAGGTGCATCTGCAATTATTTACACAAGTTAAGAAGACACACAAAGTGGCACGTGACAGGGATTTTTTTTCAGTGTAGTCTTTGTTTTGAGCCAATCAATTAAGTTGGCATCTAATCTCTGTTCCCCTTCTTCCTTGGGATTAGTTTAAATATTTGAACATGTTAATAAAGAATTTGAAATAAAAGCTAGAACACACATTTCCTTATAAATCTCTTTGTTTTGCAGAAACATACTTTGACATTTTGTCAGTTATTAAACAGCTTTTCCCAGGTACTTTATCTACTGCAGTAGTAAAGGTGAGGTCTTGTTGAAATAAGAAAAATTTACACAGAAGTATGGAAATCCACTGCATTTCCAGATACAGCTGCTATCTCAGAATGGAACTTGGATTTTTATTTCAGAAAAATATGTTATTTTTTCTTAAACAGTAAAACTAATTTCTTTTGCAGCCTTGGGAGTGTGCAGTGGATTGTTCCAGAAGGGCTTATAGAGATGGTTACAGAGGATACTATTTTTAACAATTTATTTTTGTTTAGTTTTTGAAGGAGTGGATTTCTCAGGTCTAAGAACTCCGCAGCTCAGATAATGAAAAGTAATTAAATCATAACCCATGATTTGATAACCATAATCTGATAATCTCTAGGAAATGCAAAAATGCATTCAATGTGTGCTCTCACATGGCTTTTCCTGGAGCATTACAGATCCAGGAGCAGCATTCTTGCTAAAAAAAAAAAAAATAAATCTAAAGATGCGATAAGATATTATTGACATTAAATTCACTGGAAAATATATAATGATAGAACTACTGAATACTTTCTACTGGAATTGAAAGCACCATTTGCAAACCCAGCAATATTTTCAGTAACCACTGTTCTGTCTTGTCTCGTGGGTGCCTCTATTCCCTAGGCACCAAGCGTGTAAGTGTCAGATCGTTCAACTGCCTACCTGGAGCTCCAGCCAGCAAGTACACGTAAGCATTTGAAGTTCAGATATTCCTTGCCCTTTCCTGCTGGTAGGAACTTTCATTTAAAATCCTCTGAGGTCCTTTTGTTTCTAGCTTTAACAGCCCTGTGGAACAAGGCAGTTTGAGCTGAAGGCACCGGGAGCTGAAGTGCACCTTGGTGTCTGCATGAGCATGAGGTTTCTGCACTTTGTGGCAGATTGGCGGGATCCAAGGTGTGAGGTGGTTTGGTAAACATGGCTGTTCCATGCCTCCTGAGATGCCTGAGGTCCAGCCCTGGGCTCCAACTGCTCCAACTCGAGAAAGGCACCCTTGGCCACGTCTCATATGTCAGCCCCGTATGAACACTCTGCGCACCCCAAGGAGTCCCAGATGGCACAAGATATCCAAGTTTAGATGCTATTATATAATCTGGAAAGGAGTTAATCTAATCCCGTTGGTGTCTACTGTGGGATGAGGCACATTGCTTCCTACCCTCCATTGACTGGCTCTCCACTGATGAAAATGGAAAACTAGGGACCCAGCTCTGAGGTGGATATCTACCATCTAGACCTTAACCTGGACCCGAATCCCAGCTTTGTCTCTGAAATTTCCCTGTGACTGTGTGAGCACTCAAAGATAATTGCTATCACTTCTGAGATTTTCCCAGCAACTCCTTCTGCACCTTGACCAGCATTCGTCAGACCCTGCTGCTCTGCTGAGGACATCTAAGTGATATAAATGTTCTTCAGCATTGTTTTTTTTTAATAAAGGCAGAAATTGCTTCACTGATTCTCTTCCAAAGAAGCAGGAGCCTGGTTATGACTGGCAGACAAATAACAAAAGGAAGCCTTTTGAAATGAAATTTGAAGCCAAGACAGTTACATATCCACAGCTTTTTTTTTTCAAATTAATTCCAGGATTAGAATTAGAATTTCCAGAATGTCTTTCCACACTCCTCTATCTATTTGTTTTTGCTTCCTAACAAGCTCTGTGTTGTTTCTCTTCATTATTTAGCAGTTGCTGTTTTCCAGAACAGAACGGCTGTGCTTCAGGTTTTGGCAGGAACAGCCCCTTTTTCTACACTTTGTGCTGTTTGTGAAATGCTTTGGGAAACTTTCCACTGCAAACCATTGTGAAAATGCAAGCTTATTATTCTTGCAGCAGGGAATAACAGGTTCGGCTGTCGACTCACTCTGTGAGCAGGTGCCAAAATCCTGCCGGGAAATACTGATGGATTTTGCTGATTCACTGCGGCAGATGGGATGCGTTAGCTGGGCTCTGCGTACCGGGGAGGTGCGGGAGGCTACTGCCGCTCGGCTCGGGGGTCTTGGCCTGGAAGTGGGAAAGTGAGCAAGTCTAAGATTTATACTACAGGAGTGCGTAAAGCTCAGGTTTTGAAAGCCCAGCCCCCAGGAAAGCGGATGGGTTTTGGCTTTGCTCCGTGCCTTGGAGCTCAGTTTCGAAGCAAGCTGAGAGAGCCATCTGCTTGCTGACTGCCACAGAGCCGAGCGGTGCTTGTCTCTCCTCCACCTCCCTGTAATTGTTTGCGGCATGCTGAGCTTATCCCACCTCTCTGCGGGAGCACAAGGACCCGGGGCCAAAGTTTAAAAGATTTGCAGGTGCTGCACTTTGCAAGACCCGAGCAGCTGGCTGCCCGGCATCATTGGCATGGCACAGTGGCAGTGGGCTGCTTGTCTTGGAGAGGTAAAGGATGCTGCATGGCTAATGTGACCTCTGCAAGGCAACTCTGAATGACAGAACCATAGAATAGCTTGGGTTGGAAAGGGACCTTTAAAGATCATCTAATCCAACCCCCCTGCAAGGAGCAGGGACATCTCCAACCAGATCAGGTTGCTCAGAGCCCCGTCCAACCTGGCCTTGAATGTTTCCAGGGATGGGGCATCCACCCCCTCTCTGGGCAACCTGTTCCAGTGTTCCACCACCCTCATTGTAAAAAATTTCTTCCTTACATCTATTCTGAATCTACCTCCCTCTATTTTAAAACCATTACCCCTGTCCTATTGCAACAGGCCCTGCTGAAGAGTTTCTTCCCAGCTTTCCTGTAGGCCCCCTTTACGTACTGGAAGGCCACTATAAGGTGTTCCCAGAGCCTTCTCTTCTCTAGACTGAACAACCCCAACTCTCCCAGCCTGTCCTTATAGCAGAGGTGCTCCAGCCCTCTGATCAGCTTCGTTACCCTCCTCTGAACCCTCTCCAACAGGTCCATGTCTTTCTTATGTTGGGGGCTCCAGAGATGGACGCAGTACTCCAGGTGGGGTCTCACCAAAGCAGAGTAGAAGGGCAGAATCACCTCCCTTGACCTGCTGGCCTCGCTTCTTTTGATGCAGCCCAGAAGCAAGGGTGGCCTTGGTTCATTACAAGTGGCCCATCCAAATTGAGTGCTGTTGGCAGTACCAGGCTTCGCAGCCTCTGTAAAGGCAGGACACCTGCAAAGTGCTGGTGGAAGTAGGTGTTTTTGCTGATGCACCTTCCTGGTCACCCTTCCACCCACTTCTGTTGGAGTGGATAGGTCTTGGTCAGCAAGCTCTGGAGGTGTGAGCCACGGGCTAAAGCAACAGTGAACTGTTGTACCCTGCTCTGTTAAACAGCCCATGATGGTAAATCCCAGGGACTGGGTGTGAGGAAGGGGATGCCTCATAAATGCATGCCAGTCCCGTCTTACAGGATCCAGCGGCACGCAGTAGCAGCAAGGGCACCTTGTGTGCCTGCAAAGCTCTCGTCCCATGCGCCCATGACCTAGAGAAGGCTCCAGCTTCACTGGCAGAAAGACCCGTAAAAGCGATCCCCTTCTTTTGCCCTGAGAATAGTCACTTCTCTCATGCGATGTGTCCCTGTGGCCCGGGCTGGCCCCAGCGTGGCTCTCAGGGGAGGTGCTGTGCTCCCCAGGTGCTGTGTAGCTCCCCTTGTCTCACTGGGCCACCGTGAGGCTTTGGGCTGGGAAGACACTCTGGGAAGCGGCAGGTGCTGCGGATGTGTAGTTCAGACCTGACAGCGATGCCCAGCAAAAGCACCTGAGATCTTGTGGAAAGGGGACACTGCAAATGCTCCAAAGGGCACCTGGCAGGGCTCAGGTGACAATTGAGCAGCAGACCTGAAAATGTCACCATGTCCCAAAAGCGCTGTGAAACGCTGTCAGCACCTTTCCTAAGGCGCAGGGAAGGAAGAGACCCAACGCTGTTTCCTCCTCTCCTGCTGTTAAACTGCCAGTGAAACTGGTGGTTTGCCCCTAGATCATGTCGCTCCTTCTGTTGGCCTCCCACCTGGACATCCAGGGGACCTCACAGGCTGGGTACCCCCTGCTGCCACCCAAACTGTCCCAGGAGCAGGGTGCTCTGCCACTGGCTTCACTCGCAGCCAGCGCTCGCTTGCCAGTGTCCCTCTTTGCACCAAGAGTGAGTTGTTGTAAGGGCTGCTCCACTGCAGAGCGGATAAACCTTGGAGGGGTTTGACCTGCCCACCACAGGGGTGGAGTCACTTTTTGGAGACTTGCTGCTGAACAGGTCAGCAGACAGCAAGGAAAGGAGGAGGCAGAGGGTGGCGAGCAAATAAGATCAACAGCAGTATAGATGGGTGCTGGGCCAAGGCTAGAAATTGTGTCTTAACTTGTTAGTCAGCATTGCTGAACTTTAAAATGAATATAAAAGAGAGGAGGTAAAAAAAAAAAAAGATGCAGAAAGCAGTTAGTGTGATATTTCTGGACTTAAGGCACTCTTTCCAAGAGAGGCTCTGATGGTATTTTTAAAATCCCTCTGATTTTAGCAGTAAGATTGTTACCTCCATCTCTCAATTCATTCTCAAGAGAGAATCTGCATTACTAACATTAATGTAACCAGCCAGAAATAAACCTAACAAAGGTACTAAGCGTTCATTGGCAAGTAAGAGAAAATGCTACAAAAATGGTTTTTCCTTACATTACTTAGGTTTGCCATTTTTTAAAGGAAAAATTGTAATACAGAAACATCCAGTAATCCCCTCAAAGTGTCCCGTACGTGTCTCAGCTGTGCCCTTGCTGTTCAAGCCTCCTTCCCCTGGCAGGTCACCCTTCCCTGACTCTCCCTCCCATTTCTTCACATGGATGGAACAGCCAGCAACATTTCCACATCCTTGACTATTCCACTTTTAGCAGCCATTTCCTCGTTTTTCTTCATAAGGAAGCACTTTTCTTGCTCTGTACTTCCATTAAGAAAATGTACAAGCATAATAGTTACTAAAAAGAAAATGACTAAAGCTATCCTAATGTTTTTATGGACTCATTAAAGGTCTTATTAATTTTTCTTTGTATTGGAAAAAATCTAATTTTTTACTTGTGACATAATCAGGAGCCGTACCCGGGTTTTCAGGGGTGAAGCGCTCACACGTTAACCTTTTCTTCTGCTTCGAGTAATCATTCTTGTGAACTTGCTGAACTGCAAATCAAACCACGGCTTTTAAAGGAGGCCCTTCTCCTCCCGACGGCTGTTGTACCTCCCCTTCACACTTTGAAGTGTTTCTCTGTGTAGCCGAGCTGGGACCAAGGTGACTTGTGGAGAAGCGTTAGGTTAACCTCACTTTAGTCCATCTGTCCCTGGGCTCCCCGTGTCTTGGGGCTCCCCCGTGCCACCATGGGGCTTTGCTCTGGGGCCACAACCTTGCTTGCCGGAGGTCTTTGGGGCTCGTTTCCAGCTCCTGCTCCATTTCTTTGCTTGCTGCACTTTGCCTCCTGCTTGTTGTCCTGGCAGGAGCTAGAAAGGGGCTCCAGACTGTATTCAGGGCCTGGGATAGCCCTGAGGAGCCCATGTGCTAGCCCAGGACCTTGGTGAGCGAGCCACAGGTGAGGATGCTCTTGGCCCCGCTGCTGAGATGGGGTGGGGAGATGATCCCCACAGCCAGCCCCACGTCCCGGCATTGGGGAGGGAGGGGAGTATCCACACGTTCCCTAGCCAAAGGTGATACGTGATAAGTAAACTTTTAATTGATTCAGTTACAACAGCTAGCGGCTAAAGTAAAGCAATAAAACTACAAAAGCATAAAAGCGAGGGTACAGCGAGTGATTTACGGTGCACTATATCTGCTCGCCACTTACCGGGGCTCCAGCGCGAGCGGGTGATATTTAGTGATGCGGCAGTGGCAGTGTGAATGTTAAGCACAGTGTTTCACAAAGCACCCCAACCCTCCTGACAGCCAGGCGTGAGTTATTTCCGAAAAGCGTGGCACGTCTGTCTGATCTTGATGCATCTCTTAACAATGATACTTCATGAATCCTTGGTTTATAAATTCACTGCCAGCGGACGAAAAAAAGTGTCAGTCTATAATCTGTTGTCATGGAAATAGTTGGGAAGTTCAATGTGCAAAGGTACGTAGCTGGGATGGGAAAATACAAGTGTGCTCCTCTTGATTTTGCCTCCTGGAATTTTGTAACCTGGAAATAAAGGTAGAGGCTACACCAAAGCTGAAGGGAAATGCATTTGCTTTCTGGACAGATGCATTTCACTAGTCAAGAAAATCACATCGAACCCAATCCCAGGCATCCCCGTGAATCCACTGTAGTGCAGCACTGCATTTTCTCTTGGATGTCATCTCTCACCTGCTGATCATTAAAGTCCTGAGCTTTCTGTCCTGGGAATAAAATATCTTTTATAAAAAATCCCACACAAGATGAAAAGTGAGACAAGGATAAGCAGAGATAACATGAAGAATAAATGTTAGAGGAGGTGAGTGCAGGGAAGTATATTCCACTTAGGCTATTATGGAGGTTTTTAATTTCCTGAAGACATTTTATTTAGGCCAGGCAGGGACAGGAGTGGAAGGCAATTGCATTACCAGGTCTCTTATCAATGTTGATTTTGCTTGGCCTTACCTGAATGGATTGGTTTTTCAATAGTTCAGTGACTAAATAAAAAAAATAAAAAAAAAAAAAAAAAAAAGATCACACTTTGGTTCAGGATGATATATGATGTGTTATTTCAGTATTTTTCAGTTCAGGTGAATTTTAGAAGAAAAACGTCCTCTCAAAAAAATACACTGAAACAATTTATTCTGAAATTGTCAAAACAAAATATCAAGGAAATATCAAAAAACTTCTCAGTCCTCCATTTTTCTCCATTTATCCATTTAATCTAACTCCAATCAGTGCATAGTTCTCACTGGAAACTGCATTTTTCATTTGTTCTACTTACTATTCATCAAAATAAATCCTGTCTACTTCTATTGTAGTTATTTAATACTCACTGAGTTGCCGTTCTGCTGCTACAGGGATAAATCTTTCATCCCCTTTTATGGCACCTCCTTAGGGGCTAGCGAGATGCAAAAACATTTTCTTTTGAGGAGCACTACGAGGCAAATTTCTTGAGGTATGCCAAGATGCAGAGGCTGAGGTCGCTTAGATGATGCTCATCTGGTCAACAGCAGTGACCTTGGGACGGTGTCACTGGGGGGGACCGGCAGCATCGGCTGCCTGCCTCTCCTGGCACCCTGTAACAGCGAAGATGGGGGACAGGATTTATGGCATGGGGGAGGGTTTTGCAGCATGGAAGATGTCAAGATGATGTCCCAGGCACTCTTCTGGCTGAAACATTGTCCCTAAGCCCACTGGTGACAACAGGGAGCTGGGAGGAACTGCCCGAGAGGACCTCGAGTCATAGCCACAGGAGCAGGACTATGGGTGGTCCTGGTTTAAGTGTCTGCAAATCTGATGTGTGGATGTGACCAGGCTTGATTTTCAGGCATGCTCAGGTCCAGTATCCTGTTTATTACAGCACAGACTGTATGGTATGGCACTGAAAGGTTTCCCCTAAAAAATGAGGCTTTCAGTGCCTCTCAGGAGCGCTGAAACACAGGGATCAGCTCTTCATCGCAAGGACAGTCAGAAAGTTTGCAATGAAGAGCTCGTCTTTGAAGGGTTTTCCCCTGTCAGAGTGAGAATTTGTGGGACTGTTTCAGTGTTCATATCTAAGAAGCCACAACAACTTCTGATGATGTGTTATTCCTGCTGGAAGATGCTGTTTTACTTTTCTTTTCAAGGAAATGACTGGATCTCGATCATTTTATTCGGGAAAGGTTTCTGGGGCTCTGTACAATCCAACAGCAGGGCTGTGAAAGATCCTGGACCCCATTTTCAGATAGGGAGCTGAGGATGTCAGGCCAAGGGTCACAGAGTTTCTGCTGGGCTGTGGACCTGTATGCAACCGGGTGCCCCTCTTGCTGAAATGAAGGGGAATTTTTTGTTAGGTTCTTTTGGTTGCAGAATATTTTAAGAAATACGGTCTGTGCTGGAACGCTGACATTTCCTGTAATAGAGAAATCTCCGCTTTGGTAAGCATTACAGCTGGTCACTTAAAAATCTGGATCCCTGGGAAAAGCAGCTGGAGACCTAAACCACAGCTCCAGGAGGCTTTGTCTTTTGGTTGATCTCTTCACTGGTGGCTTTGGGCACAAGTCTGAAGGAGGAAAATGACATTTGGGATCTTCCTTGCAAGAGGGGGGAAAAATTCCTGCTGATTTCAAGCCAAACCTGAAGACTGGGCTTCTGAAAAGAGGAACTCTCAGGTAGCCACAGCAGCTGGGCTGGGTTCCATGCCCGCTGGGGGGATGCACAGGCCTTGGGTACCCCCAGTCCCAAACAGGGCACGGAAGTGAAGTGGCCCTGCTAGATCAGACTGCCCAGGAAGGCGTCAGTGAGACCCCCACGCCTTCGAACCCCCCTCATCGCCCGTCTCCCTGGGGAGGTTTGTCACTGGCATAGACCCAGGAGCACGGCTTCCCCTCAGTTTCTCTTAAACACTTCAGTTTTTCCACGGACAGCTTTTATTGTACTGAAATCCATCTGGGTTTCTTTGCGGTCAGTACTTTTGTAGGAGGCTTAAGTAATCCATATACAGTTTTCACCAACACTTCTTTTTCACTCCCTCCCTTTTTGTTTCCCCTTGCCGAGTCATTGCTGTGCCATCACCAGCTAACAGTCTAACTGATTGCGCTCCCTCCTGCTGTGATTTATGTCTAGGAGCAAACAAGGAAAGAGAACTGCTCTTGAAAAGCTGGCCTTGAAGTCCCAGTCTACAATAGGTTTTTTTGGGGGGGGGTGGATTTGGTTTTTTTTTTAAAGCAGGGATCAGAAAAACATAAATTGCAGTATATCTTCAAAGTGTTTTTGGGGTTGTTTGCCACATGACTCATATTGACTTTAATGGGAGTCACATGCTAAACTCCCATGCAACACTTGGAAAGTTGTTTTTTTTTTTTTTTTGCATGGAAAGTGCCACCGCTTTGCGCAAGAGCCCTGAATGAAAAGCTACTTTTGTTTTCCTGCTCCACAGCACTGGCATTGTCCAAATCCCAGCCCTCCAGGGAGAATGCACTGGGATGGGGGAAAAATCCCATCTGGGGAGCTGGTGTTGCTACTAGGTGTCCCTGCCTCCTGCCTGCCGGCTCTCCTCACCTGCTAGTATGGTGGGCAGGTGAAATCAGTGCTGCATCAGTGCCTAGGAAGCCCTTCCAGAGGCCCCCAAAAAACAGGGCTAGGCTGAAGACAGGTCTGGGACAGAGATATTTACATCCCCTCTCCTGTTACTAGTGCCTGCCAGATACCTTCCCTCTGTTTTGAGGGGTTACATGAGTTTTCAGCAGTGTTTGTCTCACTCCTCTGATAGCTCCTGATAAAGCTTCTTGTTATGAGCCTTAAGGTCATTGCCATTATCTTGGCATCTTAAAATACTCCCAGAGCTATCCTTGGGAAACAACGGAGCAAATACAAAAAAAAAATCTCCCTGCCAAAGAAAGAGCTTGCCCGTCAAGATGCAGGCAGGGTTTTTCTGTTTTGAGCAAGAGGAAAATCTCCTGCCCTTCCCCACCCTCCGCCCCCAAAGCAGGTCATCTATTAGCCTGCTGTCAGGTCAAACGGCTGAGCGTGATTTAGAGGGCTAAAAACCATGTTAAAGCAAACTGAGAGCAGATTGTTCCACGGGTGCACGTGGCTAATCCTTGCCTAGGACCAGGCAGCCTGGGCACTGCCGATATGAGAATCTCTCCAGGTTGCTTTGAAGTACGGGCAAGTATATTAAAGCAGGAGGAAAGCACCGACTCCTTCAGGTGGTGATTTGTGTTTATTGGCTGTGATTTTTATGAGTTGGGGAAAGAGGTAGAAGCACCGGCGTATGGTAATTGAAATGTACGGGGTTGGTGTAAGAGACCATTTCACGATCAAGGGAAGGTGACGAAGCCCTTTCAGAGGAGCGTTTTTCAGCTTTCACTAATGTTGCTGGATAAAGGGTCCCGGTGCTAATGCTACCTTTAATGGTGTAAGTGCAAAGCCGTGAATCATCTGCCTGACGATTATAAATAGCAATACATCCTCGGCCACTCAGAGCCGGGATCCTGCAGCATTTTAAAGCACTTGCTTTGAAAAGCCTTTTGGTGCTGCTGGCAGTGTGAGGGATCTGTACAGCCGCCTGCGGCAGCTCCCCCCGATTGCTTTGTTACCTTGGGGTGTCGCCTCATCCCAGTTTGGGAGGGAAGCAGAGGCTTTGCTGAATAACAGCTGGCCGATGGCTGCTGCTTCTGTCTGCCCTGTTGTCAAGACATGTTTGCTAGTGAGTTATGCATGCCTTGAGCCAGGAGAGAAAAACACATGGGATGTAAATCCGGCAGTCAGGGACTGCATCGAGGTTCCTCAGTGGTTTTGGTGAGCCATTTATGCAAGCAGGAGCTGTCAGAGAGGGTCCCAGCAATACCCCCTCAACAGGAGGTGACAACAGTACTGCAGTGGCTTCCTATGCATACAGCTATTTTTCTGCCTGGAAACGTTGCATAGATAGGATTGAGGATTTGGGATGTTTTTCTGACAGCCCAACTGGCATTATGTCTCCGAACATCCAGAAATGCTGGACAAAGGGCCACTGCAAGCAGATAAATCCTCTCCGCGGTGAATGTGCAGTGAGCCCAGCGCAGCCGGGATGTTTATCCCACAGGCACTCTACTACCCTACAGATGGCCTGTACAGATGCAGTAAATCAGCCCCATCCTGACGTGCCCGATGCAGCACATCTGGGCAGCGCATGCTGGGAAAGCCAGCCCAGAAACGCTCCCTCCCCAGGGGCCGCACACACGCAGCCCCCCACATGCTGCTGGTCTCGCCGGCCCAGTGTTCAGAGTCTCGCCCTGCAAGGAAGCCGGCAAGAGGCTGGGAATCTCTTTCTCTGTCTTGTTTTTCAGCAAACATTTCTTCAGCTGCTTCTCTTCTCTTAACAAAGTGGGAAAGGGAGCGAGGCGCTGTTGAAGGCTGGGAGCATCCCAGCCCCTATGCTGAACCACGCCAGTGAGTGCTGCAGGACCACATACCCACTCCTCTGCTTTGTCCTTCCTCACCCCCCTAAAGTTGTTAATGGAGGACCTGTTTCCTGGCCACCCTGCTAAGGTCTTCTCCTTCTCAGAGAGGCCTAACCAATGAGTTAGGAAAGTCTTTGTTTTCTGGATTAATGAATATTTATGCCACCAATGAAAACAACTTTAGTATAAAAGGCTGAGCTCACCCTGGAGCACCTCGGAGCCCCGTGGTTGAATCGTGGTCCTAGGAGCTGGGTTGAATCGTCTTGGGCAGAAGGTAGATGTGTTTCTAATATATATTGGCTTCTCTCAGAGCTGAGCTGGGCATAAGGAAATTTTGCAGGCAGTTCTGTGACTCTAGCCTTCATTCTCTTGGCTTTTATGGCATGAACAAAAATCAGCATGTTATATTTCGAATTGTTTGACCGAAATTGAAAATTATCTTTTTTTTTTTTGGTTTTACTTTGGTGAGGAAAAAAAGTAAAAAATAAGTTAGGTTGATCTGACCCTACTATTACATTTCTCTTCAGGTCATCTGATGAACCAAAAGGCAGTTACTCATATAGTGCTACCCTAAGCCCAAAGTGGTTGGCAACATCCTTCCCTTTGTAGATGTTAACCAGTTTCTTCACCTACTGAAAGTTTGCTTTGCTGCCCAGATACAAACTGGGAATCTATCACATTTTGATGACCAGTTATTTCATTAACACTGAATAACAGGGGAAAAAAAGTCATTACTCTTCTGTTGGTCAGACCTTGTATCCTCCAAGGAGATATTTACGTGTGAGAGAAGAAATTCATTGGTTTAGTGAGGATGTTTATTACTGTCCCTTGCATAATAAAGCCATCAGTCAGGGTGGAAAGAGGCGAGGGAGAAGGCAGAGCCAAATCACTGTGAGAGAATTTATGTGTAGATAGTTGTGTGTAGGTTTTCTTTTATTTTTAAATGCTGATTGGAGTACGAGGTCCAATAAGATATACAGCCCCGTAGCCATACACATGTGCTGTTATAATGCAGCCATTCATTCAAAAAGGCTGGCAATGGTTAGGGTGGCAGATTTATTGTGTGTACCGCAGGTTAAGGATCATAGGTCATTTTGCAAATATCCTTTTCAGGTGTCTGTAAATTCCTGTAAAAACACACACAAAGTGCAAGAACACTCAGAAGAGTTATTTTTTTATTACCTTGCTGACTCAGAGCCCAAATGAAAACAAGATAAACGTGTCCTTACTGGGAACACTGGGAGCGAGCTAACCTCTCAAGGTGGGAATCCCCTGCTAGCCTAGATGGCTGCGACACCTGAAGTTATCTCTTCCCTGCACGTAGGCCTCTATTTCATTTCACAAAATGCCATAGCAGACCATAAACTTCCTCGCCGTTGAGCAAAGTCTGCTTTTATCTCCTATTCAGGATATGTACCTTCACTGACGGGCAGCGAACCAGCCCAACCACCTTTCAAAAGGCTGCCCTGACCCCACTTCCCACACATACGGTGCTTAATGGGAGGCTTAACTGTACCCAGCCTGAATTTTAAATTATTTATTATCGCTTGTGCAGGTGATCAGACACTGGCTAAATTGGGGTCGTGCATGCAGGGCTGGCCATGAGCATCATCCTGACAAGGGCTGCTAGACCCCGTGCAGTGCAGGGGGGTCCCCCGCTACCCCAGGGTGGCTCCTGCAGGGTCCTCCCTCAGAGGTCTTCCCTGGTGCTTTATGAAGTCTCCCTGCTGCCTTGCCAGCCCTGGAAATGATGGGTGCTCATTGTGGTGCCTCCTACCCTCTGATTTCACCAACTCAGGACCAAAGATGCTGCAATAAGTCTTATGCTACCCCCTTCCCTGAGGAGGCAAAGGCTCAGAGTCACACTAACTACTGTTACAGGCTCCCCAGAGAGGAGCCTCCTGAAGAAGAATTAAGCCATGCAAGCCCCTCAGCTCACCATCCAGTGAAAATGCTCCCCTGAGGGCCTCGCTCTCCATACCTGTCGTCCCTGGCTTACTGCAGGTGGGCTAGAAGAGACGATGCTGCACCAGCAGTGCACTTTCAACTGCAATTCCCATTGCTATTCTCTTTACAATTCCCAGTGCGATTTCCACTGTGATTCCTTGTGCAATTCCCAGTGCAAGCCCCAGCAGGACCTTAAGGCTGGCCCAGCACCCAGAATGGGGTTTATCTCAGCCTCAGCAAGGCCCGTGGCAGCGGCCAGTCCTGAGAGATGAAAGGGACCCAATGACTTTTTTTTTTTTTTTTTTTTTTTTTTTTTTAAATGTAGGATTTGGCAGATGAGCTAGCCAGGGGCATTACTGGCATAACATGAATAATAGTTTCTGACAGAAGGAGGTCACACAGCCCATTTCAGCCTGTCCACCTACATGGAGGAAAGAAGCATGATGAGGCAGGAACACTAAGTTCTTGTCTGAGTTTTCTGACTGTTCACTGTGCTACTGTAGATTCTTTGGCAGCCTCTCGAGCTTCATTGCATGTTAATTAGTGTAGCTGGTAAGATTTTTTTTTTCACCAAAAAAAGGAGAATTCTGCTGACAAGGAGTCTCAGCTCCCTTCCCATATAGGTTTTGGGTGTAATTGTGTCAAGTGTCCTTTTTCTGTGAAAACAATGTCATCTTAACAGTTTAGTTTAGTTTGCCTGAGTGTTATGGATCAGTGCAGTGGCTTTGGTCAATGAATTGCATTAACTATCAGTTTGATAAAATAATTCACATACTGAAGAAAAGTCAGGTTTTTTGAGCCCTTCAGCACCAGGTAATGCGTTCTGAAAATGACTGGATTTTTGTTTCTTAGCCACTACTTGTAATTAGTCTATATGGCATATTTTTTTCATGGGTGCTCTTAACTAGAGCTCATCAAACTCCATGAAGAAACCTCGCCTGGTCTGAGAAGGTATTTGTTTCATCCTGATGAGGAAGATTCCAAGGTGCTGTCAGGTGGTATTTGCACCCATGGACTGCAAACTTCTCTACACTAGCACTGGTGATTTGGAAAATAACATTTTGGTTATCAGAATCAATATTTTGACCAGGTCCCCAGACGAGGGCCTCCTGCCTTGGCCCAGGGTCCAGGTAGACGGAGTGCAGCCAAGGCTGGCTCTGCCCCTTAGAAGGCCTGGCCTGTCTGTGAGGTGGCCCTTGACTTCCCACTGCAGCACAGCGTTTCTGCCCCCTCCACGCTATGCTGCACCTGGGGATGAGACACCTCTTCGTGAAGGGTCCATGTGTGGCTTTCATCACTGCATTTATTGTTTGTGTCTGTTCATGCCACGCTTCCTTTTGTGAGCTTGGTTTGGTTTTGCTTCGGTGTTATTTGGCTATGTTAAATAGCTGTACACCCTCCAGTGACATTAGATTGGCTTGTCACTCTCATGGGATTTTATCAAATCAGTAACACCACACAATATCCTATATTTTGTATGTGATTTTCTTATACGCTTCCTTTCTAAGGTGAGGAGCTGCGGACATGACCCAGAGCTCATTATTCAGAGCATATATCAAGAGAGAGAGAAATTTTTATGGGTATTTGTTTCTAATTTCCATGTAGTATTTTAAAAATAAGTTTTAAAAAACCACCTAGTTTGAAGAATGCATTGCAGGCATTTTTCATAATACTTGATCTACTTATAAAGAGTTGAAATCTAATAGAAAAGCCCTCCCTCATCCCTCAGGTCCTGTTGTCCAGGATGCAGGAAAGGCCGTGCACATCTTTTACCTTCCTTCAGCCCTCTTTCCTGAGCACCCTGCACTTGGGCAATGGAAGGCAGGGATGTGGGTGGGAGCCAGCAAAGGGCATCTTCGTAGCACAGATGTGAGCATGGGCCCCCTTCCCTGCTGCTCTAAAACACAGTCTTTTTGCAGTGCTGCAAAATAAGTTTGGAGCTTTTTTCATAATATTGGGTCTTAGTATTAAAGGCAGCATGATATTCAGAAAAGTGGAAAAACATGTCGGTGGAGAGACCCACTTCAATCCTCATCACATCATACTTTATATTTCAGACTAGCCCTAAGTGTACTGGTAACGCTAATATTAGAGTTATTGCACTCCATTCAGAAACGAATCTTTATTTTTTAAAGGAAAATCCGTGCTGAAGCCAAGTTTCGAGTTGTCAAATTTTGTAGCTGTTCCCACTTCTACCACAGTTGGAGGAACATATTACAACAAAGTTTTTGAAACGACCTGCAATGAGGTTAGGTTCCTGGAGTCTCGCTGCGATTCAAAATCTCCAGACTCTTTTAGAAATCACCCTTTATTTGCTGCCCCGCTTTCTTCAGCCTAGCAAAAATGTGTTTCATTCATTTCTTCGCAACCGCTCTTTATTTAACTTGGCAAAGAGGAAAGCGTGAGCTGGTTCTCCTCATTCAGAAGTGATGCAGCAGTTTTTCAGCGCTCGCGTTGAGCTGTGTCCTTCGGTTCACTTTGTCGGCTCAGCAGCCATTTTTCAGCCCAACTGTACTTCTGGCGCAGCCCAGTTGGGCTGGGAATGAGCAAAGCCAAGGGAAGATCATGTCTCTATCGAGCAAAATGCCTCGTTCCCTAGCTACAAACAAGGATGTGCCAGAAACCTCAGATTAAGTGAGAATTTTGTGCTAAGCACTTAAGGTCACTGCGACCTTCACAAAGATTACTTCATGCATTTTTATTTCAGTAGGTGTCAACAACCGTGCTGAGATAGCTTGGATAGCTGCAGCCTGAAAAGGGTAGGGGAAATTAGACACTTTGCATTGGCTGGGATTTTAAATGGAAAAGTCCTGCTCTCTTTTTGTTTGCTCAGCCTAACACAAACCTCCTTTTGCTTTTATCTCGTCGTGACATTCAAATTCAGAAGCAGAGCATTGGGAGCTCAGGAGGGCAGTGCTGACTGAGACACCTCCATCTGCAACCTTTCAAAACTGCCCTTTCACTGTTACCTCTTGGTTTTTTCCTAATAGGAATGAACCCCACCAAGGCACGCACGGCAGCCCAACCAGACCACAGCTTTGCCCCGTGCTGAGCACCCCAGCCCAGCCTGGCCAGCCCAGCATCTGCCTCCCCACAGGAAGCAGCGCGTGGGCTCCCTCACGCTGATCTGCATCCTCCGCGGGGGCAGAGCAGGCATGAAAATAAAATCCTTGGTAGGAAGAATGAGATTTTATCAAAAGGGGCCATTGACAGAAGGCTTGGCCTCCCAAATTAGTCTGGATTGTTGCTCATGTCACTGAGCTGCACTACAAATACCTGCCTGGACCCCGCCTCCAGGTGCAATAACCCAAACAGGTACGAGTGCACCGTGACACTTATAGGAAGCAAGTAAGCAACCAAGCAAGCAGCATTTCTGTCAAGCACAATAGCAATAGCGTAATCTTTCACTAATTCATTAACTCTTTCCAGGCTAATTGACTTTCCCTTACTGTCTTGCATCCAAAATGGCCCATCTTCAGTGCACAAGCATTACTACACAGCTGTAACACAGCATAACGGTGTGCAAATATAATAAAAGTGTTTTAATGTGAAATGTTGTACATACCATGAAAATAATTTCTAGAAGTGGCACCCTGAGTTCTTTAGTAGTCATGGTTTCTCTTGTGTTTGCCCTGTTGCACATTCATAGAGCAGATTTTTTTTTTTTTTTGGCATGTGGAAACTGCATTTCAAAAATGTGCCTGGGGAGCGCTGAAAAATGAATCTTACGTTTGCAGGAAGGATAATTCCCGCTGAAATATCAATGTGGCAGGAATCAGGAGATCAGAAACAGTGTCCTAGCATCTCTGCCAAATCATGACCAGCTTGCAGTTTTCAAATATTGAACACCTGCAGAACAGTGTTTGGCATCAATCGAGCCTCTGAACTTAAAATTTGCAGTATCATTCAGATAATGAAGTATATCTAAAGGAGCAGCAGCCCACTCTTTCACTATCCACAGGTAGTAACAGTAGATCAGACAAATTATTCATTGCCAGCCACCCACTCTTCTCAAATCCAAAGGATCTGTTTGGCTGGAAGTAGTTCCCTCTGATTGCATCCTTTCCTGACATGCAGCTGGATTTACCCTCTGCAGAATAATTTTCTTTGGCACTAAGCACACCATCATTCCACCGTATCTTTTGCCTGACTTTTGGTACTAGAATTTAAATTAGGGGCATTGTGCACAGACACTTCCAAAGCAAACTTGTGTCCTCAAGTTTTGAAAAAGGAACGACAGCCTAGATTCAAATAGTGTAATGTGGAGGGATGGATCAAAAAGTTGTAATGTGACATTTTCCAGCTCTGCTGTCACTACCGCAAATTCAACTTACAGTTAGCAAAAACTAGCTGGTCTATGAAATAGATCCCTTCTGTCAGCTCAGTTTTTCATAGGTTATTGAGCTCAGTCCAAGCTTTAGTAAGGTGCAATTTGACTCCTTTACAGGCAAGATTGTCTGAGCAGTCCATTCTGGGAGAGTTCAAAGGCTCTGTTTTTCTTGTCAGGGCTGGTAGAAATACATAAAGAATTTGGTATTTCCACTCATCTGGTAAGAAATCAGAAGGACTTTGGTCTAACAATCTGTCTATTAGCAGTATTTTTTGAGACAAAATACACATAATCTTTTTCTCTCCTTCCTAACTCCCTGTCAGCCTTAAATGAGCAAAATAAAGCCGCTTCTTTGCAAATCCACAAGTGGAATATCACCTGCAAGCATAGCGTCGAGCACGGTGACTCTGGTGTCAGGGTGGAGGTTAGGGGAGCTTTAGGACACGTGCTGTGCCCTGAGGACATCCCATTATTTCTCTTCTTTTTTTTTTCTTGCTTATATCTTATTGCAGCAGCTCCTGCTGTATTTCGGATGTGAAGACTGCCTGTAACTCAGCTGGGTTAACATTACCCCTTGAGATACAGGTAGCTCAGATGATGTTCTACATGTGTACCAGGCCCATTCAGAGAGAAGGAAAAAAACCTCATTTATATATATTTTCTAGACCTCTTACCCCAGCTCTATAGCAGTTGGTGCACAAGACTGATGCATACTTGAAAAAGTACTCCTATGTAGGCATCCCCTATTTTCCTTTCCATCTAAAATAAAATTAGGTGCCAACAGGGTAACAACATCGGTGGACAAGGGACGGGCAACGGACATAATCTACCTGGACTTGTGCAAGGCATTTGACACTGTCCCGCACGACATCCTTCTCTCTAAACTAGAGAGGCACGGGTTCGATGGATGGACCACTTGGTGGATAAGGAGTTGGCTGGATGGCCGCACTCAGAGAGTGGTGGTCAACGGCTCGATGTCCAAGTGGAGACCGGTCACCAGTGGCGTCCCTCAGGGGTCCGTG
>WHYT01015918.1:119180-160228 GCA_009806455.1 Tetrax tetrax | reverse complement strand
AAAAAAAAAAAAAAAAAAAAGGAAGAAAATAACTGGAAAATAAACTCTGCAGCAAATTCCCCCCATATTCTAATTCTAAGCACATTAATGCAAAAAAATGTTCAAAAATATTAAACTAAGGGAAACTTCAAGGAAAGATATATAAAGGATAAATTATGTATCTGCTTCCCCTTTTTATCATTTCTGGCAGAGGAATAAGGAACTAGGAATATTTAGAGAATTCTCCATCTATTTCTTTGCAGGGCAGGTTGGGTACTCTACCATTGCTGTATATCCACATGTCAAACCACCGTGTTTCACTGTCTGGAGTTCAAGAAATATACTTTCTTCCCTTTATCAGTAAAAAAAAAGCTGATTTTAGTACCAAATAAAGTATTCCTAGGGCAGGGAACACAATACAACACCAGAAGAAAGTCTTTTATGTGGATTTCTTCATCCTAATCTAAACTCATGTATCAGAGGTGATGTTGGACTCCTGTATCTGAAGTACAAAGGTGAATAACAGTGGCTTTCTTTGTGCTCCCAGTTTTCAAGTGAGGTACTGATTTGTTGTAGATTTGAAAGGGTTTACCAAGGCTTGAATTGGAAATGGACATCTTTCCTCCACCCAAGTGATGCTCAAGGCCTTCAGAATCATCCCAGGGCAGCAGAGCTGGAAGATGCTCCCACCACTACTTCCATTCACCACCTTGGCTGAAACATCTCCATGTGGGCTCTGGTCTTCACAGGCTCAGTGGGAAACAGGCGCAGCAACACCAAAATGTGACTTTCTCATCCATCCTCTCCTTGTGCATGGCTCCACACTCACAGCCTGGAGGACTCAAAGCTGTGGCCCCAAAACTGTCATGATAACATCAGCTTTGTTAGACTGGCCAACTCCGATCCACAAAAAGGGAACTCAATTAAACCTTGGCATTCTGGTCACTTTTCTGGCCTGGTAATTGGAAAGGTGATGCAGAAGCTCCTACATCCGTGGCTGTATTGCCGATTGGAACAAAAGTGACCTTGGTCTGTTGGACTCAAGGAGGTGCTCAGCATTAACCAGCTGCTGGCGGAAATAATCTGCTTCTCCAGGCAGGTGTTATCTTGGCTCCTTCCCCATCTGCCTACCTGCAGCACCAACCATGGTGCTCTCTGCAGCTAACAAAGGGCAAATGAGATGAGCACAAGCGGGCAATGTCTGACATGACATAGGAGAAAAAAAGGAGGAAAGGATAATTGTAAGGGATTTAAATAGTTCTCTATTTGGAAGTCTTTCTGCTTCCAAGTGGCTCTGGCTGCCCCTGACTGACAAGGCAGCTTGTGCTGCATCTCTGTGGAGCAGATCTTGCTCCTCTGGGAAAGGCTGGCTGCCTTTTCCCAAACCACCCTTCCAGGCGTTTCTGTGCTCCACATAGAGGAGCAGAAGAGCAAGTGCCTTCACTTCCCCGGCAGCTTATGTTCCATTTTTATTGTAGATGATTAAAATAAAATAGCATTTCTACCAACGGTGGTAATCTGCTTGAGAAACAGATGTTTCTTAAAGGGGATGGAAGCAGCTTAAACATCTATGATGGGCTGATTCCTAATTCCCTGACTGAGACCTGAAATTATCTTCACATAACTTTGAAGAGGACATGGTATTTGTCTCCCTGGGCAGGCAGCACTCTGCAATAAGCCTCTGAGCAGGGCTGAGTCCTGTAAAGAATTTATATCCCCTGAGGGATGATGACTCTGGTTTATCTACCTTTTTTGAAAAGTAATTTCACAGAATCAATTGATTATCAAAATTGTTTAAAGTATTGAAGATACTAGGTTTGGTGACCAATGGGAGCTTACTGCGAGTATTACAAGTCAACTTTCAGAACTGGCTTTTCTCCATTTTGCTGCTGGCTTCTAAGAACATCTGATCGACATTGGGATGTAACTGCAAGTAAAAGTGATATGCTGCAATCTCATTACAATAAAAACACATGTCAAGCTAACACATTTACCAAAAAAATAAATAAAACCCTGTATGTATATGGAAGCTCTATCTGTTTCAGAAAAATGTCTTTGGAATTTATATGTTATGAATTCATTGTCCTTTTGCAGAAGTTGTGTGCATTGCCTCCATCAAACACTGCCAGGCTTGTTCTCAGCATCACTTTTTGGCAGCATGAATCCCTTTCTGTGTGGGCTGAATCCCATTTGATCCATCTCTGTCAGGAACATGAAGCAGAATCATCTCTAGTTACGAAGCTGAACTTAAATAAAATGAAAGAGCATTTGTTGTTTTGTAACCAACTTAAATATGCACGTGCATAACGTGGGAAAAAAGGATCCTGTGAAAGAGGATGTATAACAGCCAGATACAGCTGGACTATATGTCCTCTTCCCATCTGGATTTATCCCAGTACTCTCTGCTCTATCCTAGCAAAGGTGATAGAGTTGCCCACCCCATGCCTCACTGGTGGGGTCTGGCTTTCAGCAGTTTGGGACCAGTAGAACCATTACTCATCCTTTAAAAGTAGTCAAGGGCCCTCCTCCCCTGGAGAGGGCCTCCTCCCCTGCAGAGCTCCAGCTGGGTGGCTGGCTGCGCTGTGGTCCAAGTCACCACTATTCCGCTGTATCTGAAAGTGTCTCCAGAGGCCATTGTGTTATTAATAGCACCTAGAGATAGCTGACAATTTTATAATGTGAAATGGAAAAAAATCAACCTTTACTGCCACTTTTCCTTGGTTTTGTTGGTGGGGCTGCTGGTTTTTGACCAGATATTTGCTCCAGCTCTGGACTCACTCACTCGATGGTACAGGGAGGTAGGACCCATCTCTCTCTCGCTGGACATGGCAATAGGTTGCAGGAAGCTCTCCAGAGAGAGGGAACTGCAGCTCAGCATCGCCTCACATACCAGCCGGCTGCAAGCCCACCAGACTCTCTCCTCTGCCCTCTGTCCTGGCATCCCAAAGACAAAACAGTCAGCCTCAAGGCCTCCGTGCTTACCATTAGCGCCTTGGTCTGGAGTACCCAAAACATCACTGCAGCTGTGTGGTAATGGCATCCGGCAGTGCCGGTCCCCCGATCGACCCAAGCAGAGGAGCCACTGCAGCATGATGCAGACACTGGGGCTCGGCCGCCCACATCTGCACCCCCTTCGCCACACTGGCCGTGCGGCTGGGAGGCACTCTTGTCACCCAGCATCTCAACCCACCCATAAAACACCCAGATAAGGATGGCTGTCAAACATGATGCACTCTGCAGAGCTGAGCAAGCTGTCTCTTCTAAACTCATCTGGGCAAGAGAGAGCCTTTCCTCAGTCCTTTTGTGCCTGAGGCTGCAGTACCAAATCCCACAGGGGACTAAGAAATCTTTTTTTTCTTTGTGCTCACAGTGTATTTCTTTACTCTGAATTTTCCTCATTTGAACACAGCCCAGTGTGTACATTAAAAGGAAATGTAAAAGAAAAAAAAGCCCAATGCAAAATACTCTCCTGCACACGTAGTTTCTCCCCGGAGAGCAGATGAGAGAAAGAGCAAACCACATGTGACAGATGTTAGTCACGTCGCCGAATGCACTGCTGGCAGGAGCCGTGGTGAAAGAGCAGTCAGAGAACCTCTACAATATTGCTGCCTTAATAGTTTCAGGTTCCGGGCAAAGATGCTATCACACGCTGTTAGTAGGTTTACAACTTGTGATTGCTTTTTTCTTTTGCTGTTAGTGTCAAGTGAAATTGATTTTAGATACTATTGAGATTCTATTTATTTGCAGAAAACCTATTTTTTAAACAGCAATTAGTAATTTTATTGAGCAATCTATGGCCATTTATATTTTGGTTGTTTATGTTGTGTGCCACATAGAGCTAGCAATGTCCTAACTTGCATGATATTCTCCGCAAGGGTGTATTTTGGTTTCTGCTGCTGTGTCAGGCTAATGCCATGGTTGCTATGGTAATGGCGATGTTTGAGTCTGCTTTGTCACCTTTGTCCTTCTATTTTTTTAAAAACACAAGTTCATGCCGCAGAGGCCTGAAAAACAAGCAGAGGGTTTGCTACAGGAGCTCAGCCACATCTCTTGTTTATTTGTTTATAGTAGGTTATGAAGCAAGCAGTGTGGCAATTTCATAGGTGAATAAAGTTTAAGGCCAACAGAGCTCATCAGATCTGGTGAAGCCAAGCTCCCATATAAATGTCATCAAGTTATCCCTGTATGGTAGTCCAGACATCCTGGTTGGGAAATACCACAAGGCATCTCATCTTAGAAGATCCTCATAACTATCAATCCGTCATTGTCCTATGCAGCTTCATCCAAAGCTTTAGAAATTCTCCATGCTTTACAAAGAGAAGTCTACCAAATTTTGATCAGCTCCCCCATGACCTCCAGTGCTTTTTCAAGGTCGTCGCATTTCCTGCTGTGCTCCCTCGTCCCCAAGTATCCCTCTCAAGAGCATGCTTTTCCTTCCCATTTGCCCGCAGTAAAACACATTTTACTTGTCTGGGTGCAGCTGGCCGTGTGATTCAGCTAGCCTTTCAGCCTTATTTACCCTCCCGCCTTTCTTCGGGTATTTTATCAGCAGTGATTTCATATTTATTTCCACATCACTAACGAAGACGCTGGGGAGTGACTGTGCGTGGATCTCTAAAAGGCTCCAGCAGCAACTCCTGCACCTGAAGATACGTCCGTTTGCTTTCCCCACTTTGTCACTCTAGGCCAGCATTTTCCCAGTATGACAAAGAGTATCAAACATGAAGCAAGGCACAGGCTCCTCAGCCAGCTCTTTTAGGATTGCTGATTTTAAGCTATTTTAAAATGTGAATCTCTAGTGGAGTTACTGCACACTGTCCTTGACTGCCAGCGGATGGACAACACTTACTCCATCATTCCCAGCTTGGACTTACCATACGTGCAAAGCACATCAGGCCTGACCTCTTGTTTGATTTCTGGGGAAAAACAAGGAGAAATGGTCAAGGTGAGCTGGGCTGCTCAGCTGCCCAGAGTGCCTGGCACACACATCTCCCTCCTCCAGAGCCAGGGCAGCACGTGTGGAGAGGGAAGCAAACCAGAGCTTGGCCTCTAAAGAAGGAATAAGACATATCCGCCCCAGGCCTTCCAAAAACCTCATGAGCCTCGAGCCTGTGCTCTGAAAAATAGTAAACCAGTCCCATTTCGAGGCAAGGACAGACCCCAGTTCCCTTCAAAGGCAGGATAAGGGAGACTTTTGGCTATGAATTTTGGGCTTAGTGGCCATGCCAGCCTGCAGACACACAGCTCCAGGGCAGCTGCAGGCTGCAATTAGGCTCCAGCAACAGAGGGGTGAATGGCTGGGAAGCACCCAGTGTGTTCTCCTGAACCACGTAGGCTTCCCAAGCACGGACCTTCCCGTCGGCATCATTTCTTGCTCCGACTCTCCGTGTCACACTATCAGAGCAGATAATAGCGAGGGCATGGCACTAACACAAGGTCGCCTTGGGGCTGCAGCCTGCAGTTGGGTACGTGCCTGCCTCTAATAGAGCTTCCCCCGCTGTGATACCCTGCCTCTGTGAATATAGGGGAGACAGGGTGACTTTTTGGCAGGGGATCAGGATCCAGGGTATCCTACCCACACTACCTACCAGCAGTACCCAGCTGATTATGAAAGAGCCTTTATCGTTCCTGAGCCGCTCGTTTGAAGCAGATTGAGCAACACAGCAATTACCCTCAAGGTGTCCAGGGACCATCCGCTGTCTCTCGTGTGCACATGATATGATGAAACTGTTTTGGAAAGAAAGAAAAAAAAAAAAGAGTATTTATGCCCCTCGCTATCTCTACACCTCCTTGATATCTCCAGGCAGTGCGGCTACGGAGATCTTTGATGTTTGCCACTCATGCAACAGCAGCATTGGCGGTGATTGCTTTTATAGCACCAGTACAATATTAACCGCAGTAATTTAAGATAGCCTGTAAAGAAACCTTGCACAATGGTTTAAGCCTAGAGATACAGTTACCGTTGCTGCCTGACACCTCGTCCTAATGGGATCAAGGCCATGGTCCGCAATCCTCCCTGCCTCTTCCTAAAAGTAGTTGGCAGTTTTTTTAAGCAGTGTTTGTTCCTCAAGGACTGATAAAATCACCTTTTAAGAAGGGGAAAGACACAAATCATCGAGAATGCGTAGTTTTCAGTAGTTTCTGTATTTTTTAAAGCCTTCCAAAAATCCTAAGAGTCAAAGGAAAGCTAGAGTGTCAGCAGAAGCAGCCCCTGCTTTTTCAAGAATGTAGAAACCAGACAATGCTGAAAAATAAAAACCATCATTCTAAATCATTACTTGTATCACTGCACAAATGCCAAATATATCAACTATGTTTTGTCTTCTCTGTCATTTCTGGATAAATGCCAGGATCATGAATATCAGAGCTATTAACGCCGCTACAGCTTTGTTAGACGCAGGCCGGTTTGCATCTGAAAATGAACATCACCTTTAGGGGAAAAGGAAGAGAAGTAAAACCTCTTAAAATGTGCTGGTGAGGTTTTTCCCTGACTTGGTTACAGCTGTGCCCTAGTGCAGGAGAATTAGTGGAGAATTTGATTTCTGCAGATGCTTTGCTGAGCGTACAGAGCAAGCAGAGCTTTGCAGCCCTCCTGGGGCAGGGCTTGGGGTGGGACGGGAGAAGGTGGCTGGGACGGACACACTGGGGAACATTTCCGCTGCTCGTGTTGCAGCTGCTCACCCACCCCTGGCACCAGGTCACCCACCCCTGGCAAAATCCTCCCAGGCTGCCTTTCCCCGGCGGGGTGGCTGCAGCCGGAGAAGCCAGCCATGCTGCCTGCAAACCATGCAGCCACCAGCCATCGTCCCTTTCTTCAGGCTGCCGTTGTGTTTGTTTTTCACATCCGGGAAGGAGTAAGTCACGTTTATTATTTATTTCAGTTATTCCTCCCTTACAAATCAAACAAAAAAGGTCAACGATGTTATTTCACCCTATTTGCTTCCTTAACTTTGAAGTAGTCCTTGCGGCGGCTTCCCTGCCCCTCTATGACTGGCAGCACGCGGAACAGTTACCTGACAGGTAGATGAAATCTTTCTCCTGGAGGTTGGATGTGATATTGTCTGCTTTCCTCTGCTTTTTGTTTGTGGTATTTATTTATTGTTTTTCTTTTTTTTTTTTTTTGTCTTTTCAGAAGAGTGAGAGACTGTTTTGTTCCTTTCTCCTCTTCTCCTCCTCCAAAGATGGGCTGAAACTTGACCTCCTGATTGTTCATCCCAGAAGCTCTCAGGAAAGCTCTGAGTGGTAAATGAGGTTCCAAACGCAGGAAGAGATTACTGTATTTTTCTTTTCCTTTTTAAAACCCTGAATAGATGAAAATAGATGGTAATCAACAAACCTGTGGCTAGAGGAAAAATCCCTTTAACTCACATTTTACTTCAATTACACTCAGGACAAAGAAACACATTGCACCATGTGCATGAATAGATGCTTTATTATTCAAAACAAGCTTCAAAAAGCATTACGTCCCCTATAGAAAATATGCAATCAGTGCTTAATTCAATGGTAGGATGCAAATTTAAATTCCCATAAGGGGAAGACTGTTAATGCCATTTAAATTGGTTGTAAATTACAGATAATACGCTTGAGACCCGAATACAGATTAGCAGTGTTGCTTTATGAATCCAGCCCTACTTTGAACTTACTGCGTGTTTATTTATGGACAATAAGACAATGCAGGGTTGTTTACACCTATATTTTATTACCATCTGACACAATACATAAGCAGAAAAATACCTAGTTTGTTTTTAAAATACAGAAGCTGTTAGCTTCAGTTTGATGCAAACTGCTTGTGTGGAGATGCTCTTTGGTTGCAACCATACCTGTTCTCCTCTCCGTCTACTCCAGCGTTACATGTTTCAACAGCTTTCAAATCATACAGAAATTAGCCCAGAGGAATCACCCTTTCCCTATTTTATTAGCAGTGGAAGGAAAATCCAGGCTGCTTCGTGTAACCCATCCATTCACATGTGCTGGGGACATCAGCCCCTTGGAGGCTGCCGCTGTCTTTGCTGGGGTTGATACCTTGGTCATTTCGCTACCATAAGTCCAGTGTGTTCCTCCCCTTAGCCACAGCTGCCAAGTAAGGAGCTCGGACTCTTGGCAAGAGTTTTTAGGGGATTTTTTGTTTCCAGACAAAACAAAGTTCTGTGGCATCATCCTTTGTGCACCAAAGTAATCATTAAAAATAAGTGATGCACTTTAAAGCTGGAGTGTTTAAAATGGGCTGCATGTCTCAGTGGCACTACGTCTGTTTGCTGTTACTTTCTGCAGCATATTTCTTGCCCATTCTTCTATTACATTTCTATAACACAACAACTTGTAGAACCAAGAATTTTTATTTTGTAAAAAGCAACTAACTAGTCATTGGAGAAGCAGCTCTGCAAACCACTGATGGTATGAATGAGTCCTGGTAGGGATCCCATTAAGCAACGTTTTGCTGGGCTGTGTTATGAGAAATTTTGGAGCACGTTTCTTCAGGTCCACAGCACGTTTTGTACATCCCAAAGTGTATTTGTATTACATCAGCATATTACAAATTAAGTAAAAATATTTTGTGTAGCACAAGTACCACACTTCATGGTGAATTTTTTTCAACACAGCGTGGCTTATCTACCGAGAGTCAGAGAAATGTGGCCGTTGATCTCAAACACTATTTTACAGAGTAGTTTTTCCTTTGAATATGTATGTGTGGGTGGATGGGAGGGTGGAGGTGCAGAGCTCACCTCTTTTCATTTTTTCTAAGCCTTTCTACTCCATCACGGGAAATGCCCATTTCAGAGTTACCTGGAGTTTACACAATTGCTTGTATATTCATCCCAAGCTGGCTGTGGACAAAAAAACATTTATCCACCTTACTTCCCTCCTGCTGTTTTGAGGCCCACCCAGCTCTCTAATATAGATGAAACACTGGAGCTCCTTGTGCTTTTCTGTCATCTTAAGAAGCTCACTGCTATCAGAAAGCTCTTCTTAAACAGAGCACAAAGACTCTTAGCCAGCCTTATCTTAAACATCTCTTGTGTACCGTAACAAGCTCATGCCACTGCAGCCTGCACTGGAAAAGCACGTGGCTCATTCCTGGACCTTTCCAATTCCTCCTGACCCCTGCTGAGTTCTGGGCACCAGAAGTGGATGCAGCGGTGTTACAGCCATGCTCTCACAGAAAGATAATTTCATTGTATATGGGGATGATACCATTTCTCTGTTTCTACTTGCTCATATGCTCTTGAAACCTGCTTGTTCCTCTGGCTAAATCATCATACTGGAAGCAACGTATTCAGTAATTTATCTCAAATTACTTCCAGGCCTTAAAACAGGGTCACTGGTTTTCAGAATACAACTCCCCACCTTACACTTCTGACCTGCGCAATTTATTTCTGAATTCATAACCTCACCTACACCTACAAGAAAATGCATGTGGTTTTCATCAGCCATCCTCACCAGAGATGCAGGTCTTTCTGTCCAGGTTATAAAATTTATATTGAATAGCATTAGATCAAGAATAGGCTCCCATCAGACTCCACTACAACCACTCTGTATGGAATTATCCTTCCTTACTTCCAATTTTTTCCGTCTCTCAGTTCAGTAGTTTATCATTCCTTGAATGAGAGCTGCATTGGTTTTGTTTAGCATTCTTTTTTTCCCAAAACACAAAAAGGTAGGTACTTTGTAGCAATACTCTGGTTTGTATCCCCTATAGCTGTGATTTCATGAAAAATATGCTATCAAGTATATTTGATGAAACCTGTTTTCCATAAAGTGATGTTGATTGGCATTGTTTAGGCTCTCTTCTTTCCATTTTTTATGGACTGCGTCCCCTATCAGCCTTTCCCTCGGCTATGCCTGGGATCAATGCCAAGATAACTGGTTTAGTGTCTCCTGTATCATTCCCTTGCCTTTCTAAAGCATTGGCCCAGCACTTGCTTTTAGGGCCCTCCTCGTCTTCTTCTCATTTGCTTTTCATTCCCTGATCCCGCTCCCGCTCCCATCTTCGGGGGATTTTCCCAGGACTTAAAGATTTAGTTCAGAGGACTTATCTACTGATTCTTACGTTACTCTTGGGAGCAAGCTACTTAGGCCTATAGATTTTAAATAGTTTCAGATTATGAATAACCACAGGCTAGGATTTCAGCCCTATGTATGCTATGTGGGTTTCATTCTGGACTCTTCCAACGCTTTTTTTTTTTCTGTGAATGAGCAAAAAACATTTACATCCAATGGGCCGGCGCAGCCTTTGCTTCCTGCTTTTCCTGGTGATTTGCAGTGGTTCAACGCGGGCGTAAACACATTACCCAATCAGCCTGACATTTATCACTGCACTTTCAGTGCTGCCGTCTCCAACCTGACTGTGCTCTGATTGAAGTAATTTGGTTTTTAAATGCTCATCATTAGCATTGCAAGTGGGGTCTGGATTTTAGAATGCAAGTTCTGAAGTTTCCTGCTATCGCCAAGTGCCAAACTTCCCAGGCTCCTCTGTAGCATGAATAAGTTAAACTGTTTCATTAATGCGAAAGGGCTATATGTATTTTCATTTCCATCTACACACCATGGTCAAATGTGAATGTCACTGCAAGGAGGAAGACAGCAGAGTCACGTCCAACGTACGTTTGAATTTTGTACACAACGGGCTTGAGTCTCATTGATTTTCATTGCAGGACATACCCGCACTTTATAGCTTCGAGGTCCCAGGATCACCTTCCCTAAACTTGAAAACTTAAATACTATAATTACTTAACTGTCTTATTTAATTAAAGCCACACAGAAGCAAGGCTGACAGACAGGCGTGCTGCTACTGTGTCACGGTAGGATTGCTCCCAGACGTGAGCAATCTCACGTCTCCCTCTGTCCCTCACCCTGCACCTCTACTCTTCTCACCTCCTCTAATCATGCTCTTCTCAGCATAATTAAAGGAATTTCCTCCTTTGCCTTATGGGCTGCAGATACCAATTTGCAACCTCGGTTTGACTGACGATTAATGTGTCTTCAAAGCAAAACTCAAGGTATACCTCCAGCCTTGTGCCGCTGCCACCACTCCCGTCCTTCTCAGGTCATGCAGAAGGTGTGCCCAGTTTGTCCCCTTCTCCTCGCTTACTCACGTACATTCATTGCTTCGGAGCAGAGCAGAGCATCCCTGGGTAAGGGCAGGTGCCAACATGTGTCCCATGGATGCAACAGACAAGAGCAGTATGGGCTAGAGAGGGGTTAAAGAAGAGGTTAAAGCCTCCCCAGATGCACCAACTGGTAGGCTGTTTCACCCTGCACAGGACTGTCTAGTGTTTATGACTTTGAACAGAAAGCCAAGTTTGCTTTTTGAGTTTCTGTATGAAATAGTGTGATAACATATCAAGTGGCTAATGTCAAGAGACTGGGGGCTATATTCATAAATGCTTCAGTGAATTGGTAAAGACACAATAAATTATTGCTTCAGAAGTTTCTTCATTCACCTGCTCCAGGCAAATGGGAAAAGGACAATCAATATTTCTTTTTGAAATGCCAGAAATCCTAAATATATGAAATTTCCTGACAGTCCCTACATTTGCACTGGGATTTTATGAGGCTGCATCAGTTGACCTTCCCCTTTCAGAGTTCAAGCAAGCTGAAAAAAAGGAATTGTAATAAATATAGCCGCAGATGGATTTAAGCATAACACCACAAACCAAAGGACATTCAGCAATCCAGAAAATGGGCCATATTCTAACAGCAGTTCTTTCTGAATTTTCAGTGAAGGAATTGATAACATTTCCCATTGAAATGGAAATGAAATTGAGTTCAGTGGGAGAAAGTTTTGCTCTGTAAAAGCCTCTGATTCTGAGCCAGCATCTTAACAAGGCTTTATAGATGAAAGAATGGGAAGCTTTTGTTTGTTTGTTTGTTTCTTTTCTATTAAGAGCAAGGATTTAATGAAGCAGGAGGGAAGAAGGTGGTGGTACTGCCCCAATGACCACCTGCGAGCCAGCCATTGGTCTTTCTCGATGCCGCAGAGACAGGTGTGGCTCAGAACAAACTGTGTGGCCATTCCTTATGTGAAAGCATGGACTTCTGTCCTCAGTGTCTTTTAGGTTTTGAAGCTTCTTCTTTCTGTTTTCGGTCCGCCTTTCTCTCCTGGCATGCCTGTTTCCCCCTCAGCCACTTCCACACTTGCCCTTATGCATGGGAAAATCATGCAGATTTCACAAAGCACCCATCTTTCCCTTTTCTTTAAATTTCTCTTGAAAACATTCCTCAGCCACAATACCTACAAATCTCTCCCATCTGGGGCTGGTTAGGCAAATAGCTGTGACTTCTGGTTTTCTGCAAACCCTCTTCCTTTTATTGCCCCTCCACTTTCCCAGCCCAGCTCTAAGCCGATATTGCCCACCCCTTGCACCCTGCAAACGTGCAGGTCTCATGGCAAGGGGGCTCTTATTTTCACAGCCCACCTGCAAGATGCCGAGCTTTAGCCATCAGGTCCTCTGGCTGGAGTTGCTGAGATGAGTCGGGTGGGAATTTGCACAGCATGTTCCTTGGTGGCTCCGATTATGGAATCAGAGCAAGTGACCCAGCTCTCTGAGCCATAACGCCCTCACCTTCTGCAGGCAAGCTCTCAGCAATCAAACAGTTAAACATCCAGCTTTTTGCAAAGTTCAGTCCCTACACTGCTCACAAACACCGCTTTGTGCTTTGATCGTTGTTTGCATAATGCTAGGTGCTTCATGGAAAAGCCAAAATTTGAGCACTGAAGCAAGCCCAAGCAGCGTCTCGGGCTGCCCCTTTTAGATCTCGTCCTGAGGTAGGCACAGCTCCTGCTGCCTGCCCCTGTTTCAGTGAGAATCTAAGGGTCAAAACACTTCTAGGTGTCTTTGACAGAAATACTGTGTGGAAGTAAATAAATTCTAGTTTATAAACCTGGCTTGTCAGTCCAAGGAGCAAGGAAGCCATTTTCACACTGTGTCTCATCCCCATCCCTAAATACCCGGCGCACACCGCATCTGTGGAGGTGAGACTTAGGTGATAAATTGCAGAGCCATGTGCTAAATGAATTTGTATTGCACCCCCAACAGCTTCCCCTGCCCTCTGACTTTCAGCCCATCTCTCAGGATTTACTCCAACATTCCTCTGAACAGCCACCATTTAAAAACAGAAAACTAACCCAGGAAGCCCATCGTCACCGAAATAAAACCCCAACCCAGCCACCTGCTAGAAGGGATGAGATGAGCAAGATGTGGTCCTGGACCCATTAGCAATTTCTTTATATGTAACATCGCCGCGACCGGAGGGCTTTTATCCTGCAGCCGTACAGAGTGATGCAAACAGGGAGCAAAATCCTGCTGTTCGGACGTGGCAGCCTTTCACTGCAAGCGTGGCACAAGATGGGAAAGCAGAGAACCAGACCGTGCAATGTTCAAATTTAATCTTTCAGGGAAAGAAATGAAAGGGCCACGGCACTGGGAAAGAGAGCTTTCCTGTTTCCTAGTGACACTCTATTTAGATCTGGAAGAGCTCCCAGAAAGGACTTTAAGTATGAGAGACCTTTGTTTTTGAAAACACAATTTTGGCTCATTTCAGAGGGGTTTTATGGTTTTCTGTGGGCATGGATAACTGGATTCGTGACAAGTCCTTTTGTATCCTTTACCAGCAAAAGGGTACAGAAGCCTTCACAGTATTTAAAAAACTTTACAAATTCACATTTGCTTGTTTTTCCCTGATATATTTGATCTATGCAGCATCACCATCATCTGGTGTATACATTTTTTTAATATATTAATGTAGGACACCCCACGTAATTTACTTAGATGAAGTCAAATTGATTAGATTTTGTACTTTTCCTTCTTTTGCTAAGAGCTAATTCTCTTTTACCTCCCGCGTTAGAGCCCACTGCTCTCAGGATCAGAAAGTCTCAGAGGCCATGAGGTACCATTTAGCAATCACCATGAAGAATTAGGTAGCAGTGAATTTGTAGCAATATATGTAAGTATCATAGCATTTAAGCATGCACCACTATTAATCCCAAGAACCAGCAGTGAGCTATAATGCGAATCATGCATAGCATGAACCTGTTACAGCTTATGTCACCTCTTACTAATGACCGTGCACGGAAGCTGTTGTCAGTTATTTCTGTCCATGTTGTACACAAACATAGTCCAAAAGGGCTTTGGACCATCACAGCCAAGGGATGGAGAGTAATTCAACGGAGAGGTTGATGAGCTGCTCAGAGTCTGCCGAGCAGGAGCCCAGAGCCCTGGGAAGCCTGTGACAGCGTGATGACGGCTGTGACCTGAAGTCACAGAGTCTGGGCTGCAACCAGGATGGGTATTTGGGGTTGATCTCACTGGTACAGACCAGAGAGGACTGGAGCCATGTGATTTCCTCAGCCCTGGGGACTTCAGTGTCCTTGGAGAAGGGGCGAGATTTACTTCAAACGTCTTTAATAAAAGCAAATGATGATAAGCCATTCTCCAGGCAAGAGCTGTAAATACCAGTGTGTATATTGGCTTTTAAAATAGAGACATTAGCCAGAATATATCAGACTGTGTAATTTATGGTCTTTTATCATTTCATCTTCCAGTTACAGTACCAAAAGAAGCAATGTCTGGAAGATAAATTTCACATACAGAAGAAAATCCCACACTTCAAATATATTTAATACTTGAATGGCATAATAGAAAGACCAGTTTTATTATTTTTCCAAGAATGGACCTAAAAACTCTGTACCTTTTGCAAAATGGATGAGCTTTTGGAAAACATCTAAGCTTTTAGAAGTTTCGGATCATTCCCTTCTTCAGCATCACAGGGGATAAAGTTATTGTAGTCTGAGAATTCCAGTATGTTTTTCATGACGCATTGGTGTGCAGCAGTGGGTTAAGCAGCAGGTGATGAACAGACTACAGTAATGGCTATTTCCCAGTAGAATGGAGGACGCAGACTTTACAAGTTTCTGAGGTTAAATTATACTAATGACTTAAACTGGTCTTCAAGCTCTTGTACTGAAGCAGATGTTCATACTTTACCTCCATGTGTAATACTGCTATTGAACGAAAATAAACATCAGAGCAGATGCAGTTGATATGTGATGTATGTGATTTGGTGACCTTATGGAAGCTGGGAGGAAATCAGACTTCACAACTGTTTGCGGTCTGCTCATTATTTGTGGAAGGTTAAGACCAACAGGTGAAAAAGATTGAGAGGTTATATTGAAAACAGGGCGGTCTGAATGAAAGAAACATGTAGTCCCTGCCATATAATCTATAGGTAATGTGTAATTATCAAAATGGAAACCTGCTTTTCACATGGCATGTAGGCAACAGACCGTCACAGAAAACAGGGAGCACAGCAGCTCTGCATTTGCATTTCACCTAAAGAAAACCCAGAATTAAGCCACCTCAGCAGAAGAGTTCATGGCAAATTAGTCCTCTCTTAGAGACAAGAAAAATCATCCCAGGGACTGACGATCTCAGCCATATCTGTGTGTCCTGGAGGACAGCCAGACACACAGAGGCACAGCGGGTGAAGATAAGGCCAAAGAGCAGGACCCAGGAGGTACCCTGGGCATCCTGCATTTGGGAAGACTCACAAGGGAGATTGCTGAGGCACCAAAAAATCCCCTACCTTACGAAATGCACTTCATGATCTATGAGTGCATAAATCGTCCAAGGAGAAATTTCTCTCTCTGATCTGCTATGGAAATCACATTGAGGTGGCAGAAGTGCAGTGTCTGCTTGGCTGCAGAGCATGAAGGGGACTCAGTCCTCTACACCTCCAGACACGGCAGGCCAGACCCCATTGCCTTTCCACCATCCCATCTGGTTAGATGCCAGCGCTTCAGGCAGCACTTGCCTTTGCTACCAGAAGCCAGCCTCCCTGCTTGCAGAAGGATTATATATGTCCTGACTGCTCCTGTGCTGGCATCTGCCCTTGCTCTAGACCTGTCCTGGCTGGCCCTATGTGCCCCAGCAGATTGATCTGTGCATCAGCTTATTGGTGTCAGGTACCTGAACCACAAGAGAGAAGTTTGAAAATCCATATAAAGATGCCCCTTGTCCATACAGTGCAAGTAGCTTGCGGTCCTTCAGTCTCTAGTCCTGCCATCCCACCTGGAGATCACAGAATCACAAATTAGTTTGGGTTGGAAAGGTTAGAGGTCATCTAGTCTAACCCCCTGCAAGGATCAGGGACATCTCCAATCAGATCACGTTCCTCAGAGCCCCATCCAACATGGCTTTGACTGTTTCCAGGGATGAAGAATCCACCACCTGTTCCAGTGTTCCACCATTCTTGTTGTAAAAATTTTTTTCCTGATGTCTAATCAGAATCTACCTCCTTCTGTTTTAAAACTACTACCCCTTGTCCTTTCACAACAGGCCCCGCTGAAGAGTTTCTCCCCATCTTTCTTATAGGCCCCGTTTAGGCACTGGAAGGCTGCTATAAGGTCTCCCTGGAGCCTCCTCTTCTCCAGGCTGAACAGCCTCTAGAGATGCCTAGAAGAGTGAGGAGGGAGCTCCACGCTGAGTAAAGACAGCATTTTTTGTGCTGTGTGCTCCTATCTGAGACATATGGATTTCAGAGGAGAAATCATGCAGGAGTTAGCCCAGAGCCAAAAAAGCTTCCCCCATGGCTAAGTGTAACCAGAACTATACAGCATCACCTGAGCGATGTCTCACCTACGCACATGACAGCAGCATTACTATTTCCCCAGCTCCGCTGGAAACACCTTTCCTCCCTGCTCTTGGAACAGCACTAGCACTTTGTACCAGCGACGCGTGGCCATCTTGAGCCTGATGAGCCCCCTCGGGTTTTTCTGCCCTATGGCAATTTCAGACATGGGAGCCTCCAGCTTATGTCAGCAATGCTTGTTCAGTCCCTGAGAGCAAGACCTGGTATTCAGTGCTATTGAATTTCATTTTCTTTCTATTACTCTGCCTGTCAAGGTCACTCAGTTTTCCTGTGTGGTCAAGCACTGCACTCCGACCAAGGTGCTCATTCCTGCCAATGGGAATACATTTTTTGGAGACCACTGTGAATGTCTGATTTAAAACATGCATCTGGAAACACTGAGTGCCAACGTATCCCAAGCATCACTTCTAGCCCAGAGAGCAATTAACTCAGATTGCACTTCTGGAGCATAGGTTTACCCAAAGAGCCTTTTTTTTTTTTTCCCAAAAAAGGGCTCTCCCGCAGCAGCATCTATGTGGAGCCAGTGAGCAGGCAGTGGAGACAGCTGATGAAAGCTCCATCCTACGTCCAATTGAGGTGAAACGGATGTTGTAGGTTTCAGGAGTCTTTGTTTTCCACTAAGCCTTTTCTGAAATAATATTGATGGATGGCTAACAGAGCACCTCCATCTGTACCCACACGTGCTGTGTGCAGAGGTTGGGGTCCTTGCCTACGGCACCACTTCGGGGTCTACGTGTGGGAACGTTAGTGTTTTGGTCAGCCACCCTCAGCACAGGTGTAAAAATCCTGATTTAAGACTAATTATGGCAAAGTATTTATTTCTGAGCCATGATGGCAGTCAGTCCCAATTAGCTCTAAATATATAGTAGCAGATATAGATATAAGTAGCAGAGGGAAGAAAACCTGTCAGGAGAATCTAAGCTCGAAGAGGTTGAGGAGAGCCCAGATGCACACAAAATAAATAGGAGGCTTTTCAAGCAGGGGATTAGGTCATGTTATTGCTTCTCAGTTTCCAATAACCCTGAGTTCTGGAAAGAAGGAAGGCAGAAAGTTGGGCTTTCTCTGCTCTGCTGGAAAGGCTTTCTCTGCTCTGCTCTGCTCTTCCTCTGGACAGGGAATGGCCTTGCAGTAGCCTTTGTCAAACAAAAAAAAAATAATAAATTACCTTTATCAGGGTAATTTTCTGAAACGTAGCTCTACTGTTGTTGCCAGCACTCCTGTCCTGGTAGCCACGTTCACGGCTTTTCGTGTTCAGCGCGTTTCATGCGCTCAGCAGAAGCCCATCAGACAGCATTTCCTTTGGCAGGTCAAAGGAAATCCTGCTTGATTCCTTCCCGGTTTATTCCGGGCGCAGCCTTATGGCGAGCGTCTCGTGCCTTTGGGTTTCCTCCTGATCAATAGATCTGGGCTGTTGGGCAGCTGCGTTTTCAAGAGCTAAACATAAAGATGTTCGAGCGAATTCCAGAATCATTAACAATGTTTTACAGTGTTACCTGAAAAAAATATTTACGGCTTTCCTTAAACATTACAACTAACTTTCTGATTTTAATATACCTTTGTCCCATGGGTTTTCCCCCCATTAAGACAGATTAAGTGACTATTCGAATGTACAATAGCAGATTTTTGCCCTGTGGTTTAGTGGCTGGCTGTGGTTGACTGATACCCAGCCCTCTGAATCCCTGCTGAGCATCTAAGCTCTATGAGCTGCAGTGAATGCATTTAATCTACATAAAAAGAACACAAATTGCATGTTAGCCTTTTTGAGCCCGGTAATCAGTTTTACAGTTTGCTTGCTATGCCTCTCTGCAGTCCTAGCGGCTCCAAGGAGGTTCCAAGGATTCTTCCTCTTTTTTTTTTCTTTCCTGCCCATCTCACGTAGAAGAAAAGTGTTTGCATTTTGATTGTGCTCATTCCCTGACCCCTGTAATTTAACCATTGTTCATATTTAGTGCAGACTGGAGTCCTGCGGGGCAGCTGATAACAATAATTTGTAATAAAGCATACGCAGGCTCCATTTTTTTAATCCTTGTTTTCCCTATTAATGCAAAATTAAATTTGTTAATTAAAACAGATGAAATCAAATAGGATTCTGGGGCTGCAAAAAAAATACATGGATTATCCCAACCTCACATTTTAGGATGATTATAATATTTGGCATGTATATAGCGCTTCAAAGTGGCATCGCAATTAATCCTCACCCTCCCATCCGTCGGAAGTGTGTTGTTATTCCTCAATTTTGCGGCTGAGGATGCCCAAGCGAAGAGGTTAACTCCAGAATTAGCCAAAGCTTGCGCAGGCATAAGTGGCTGGCTGCAGCCCCCATCCCAGAAGTGTGATTTTGAATGATCAGGAGATTACCAGGGAAGCCTGTAGGTCCCCTGAGCGTCTGTGGGGTGGGGGATTTGGAGGTGACATTCCAAAACGGGGCTCAGAGGCTGCAGGTTCAGTCAGGGCACTCCCAACCAGAGTCATGTGCAGCATCTTGCCCGTCCCATCACAGCAGCATCGTGCGCAGACCATGAGGTGCAGAGTGAGTTGCTCATCTGCCAGCCGCTGCCCACTGTGGCACGCAGGTGAGAAGCTCGTCCCAAAATTATTATAATCCCAAACACATACATGCTCTTTGGGACTCAGAAAAAAAAGCAAAACTAAACAAACAACTAGGGGAAAAAACATACAAAATATTCCTTAGATCAAACAGTTCTCTGGCAAAGTGCAGTTTCAGCTAAATATTTTGTGGGGTAATGCTGATATCAGTGTTGGCGGATGAGGAAATATTTGAACCTTCTGTCTCGACTCAATTCCAGCTCAGGTCATTTTGATGTTTTTAGTTTGCCATTTCAGGCAAATACACTTTGGTGCGCGAGTGAAAACAAAAAGGAAATTAAACACACCAAAATATGATGTCTTGGCAGCTCTGCGATTTATTTTGGAGGACAGCTGGATTTTCTGGGGCACTGCAGGACGCAGCGCTCTCTGCTAGGGCTCAGTGCTGCTCCTTCCCCCTGCACTGCAAATTCCTGAACAGCAAAATCCTGGTTCCTGAGCGGCTCTGGTGGAGATAAGGCGTGAGATGATGGGAGCGTGCACAAGCCGGGGCTGAGGTTGGCCATGGCTAGTTTTCTTGTTATGTCTCACAGGCTATAAAAGTCCTCCATCACGTGGTGGGAGCAGAGCCACAGCCTTCAGCTTCTTCTGTGGCATGTGGGTTGGGGTGGGAGCATCAGACCCCATGCTGAGAAACCCATGCTGAGACCCCATGGTGAGAAATTGATTCCACCTAAAAGGCTCAGGTTTATCCTGTTTTGAGGGATGAAAGGATAACCATGGCCCTCCGGTGAGTCTGCCCCACCACTCAAAGGGCTGAGAAGGAGGCACAGTGTCGTCTCAAACAAGGATGCGAGTTGATGGCAGGTAACAGGACTCTCCCAGAGGGATCAGCCTGGGTATTCCTCATGCGCTGCGGGCTCCCCAATGTGGCAGAGAGACATAGGGCGTCCTTGCAGAAGGGGACAGTCATGAATAAGCCCATGACACAAGCTAATGAGGAACGTGATGAGGGGTGAGAGGCTGAGGGTGACTGACAGGAGACAAAGCTGATGCTGCTGGGAACGTATGGCCAGGAAAGTGGCTTGAAGCCTCTGTCAGCTGTGAAAGACAAGGTTAAAAGGATCATCTTCATATTCTCCCCAAAAATATCTACCTTCAGAGCACAGTATACTCTAGCAGCTTGAAAGATTGGATGCTGTACAAATCCATGCAGACGTTGAAAACAGATTACATCTTTTTTCCTTTTAGATGAAATCTTCAGGACATCTGGAGGACAGCTATAAAATGTTTCTATTTTATGTTTTAATTGCATTTTGAGATTGTTAGGCTAAGCATCCTGTGCTTCAAAAAAGAGCAAACTCTCTGCTCAAAGTATAAAGAAAATGAAAAGATCTACCAAGAACTGTAGCTATGTTTTGGTTAGTTGTCACGTGTAACTCAGTATATTATAAATAATGGAAGAGGGAACATTAAAACATGAGCTCCAACAATTTTCACCAAGACTCCAACAAAGAAACAGACTATAGGTGTTGACAAGAATTGTTTGGTGGAGAATGATATTGCATATTGCAGAGCCTGTGAACATCAGCTTTACATAAACTTCTTCCATATGAGACGTTAATCAGGACGGAGAACTGAAGGATCTGAAAACAATCAACATTTCTCCTTTCAGACCCCTAATGTTCCGTGTGAGGAGTTTGTGGTGTCCCTGTGCGGTGGGAATGCAGGAAGATCTCGGGTAGCCATGGGCTGATCAGAAGTGGGGGCATCTTCTGAGGTGTGAGCTGAGCCAAGAGCCCCCCGCCACCCAGGCGGAGCCCACTGAAGGAAAGGGCTTGCTTGGGGTAGGGGTGTGGGACCCAGTGAACTTCTGAATTAGAGTGAGCCAGACCTGGATGAGCCTGAGACGGGTGTTTCAGTGGTAAAAAAAATGAATAAAAGAAGGAGTAGAAAGTGCCTGGGAGGTTTAAAAGAATAAACGCAAGGGGGTAGCCAGCAGCAAAGGAGACACAGCTGTGGATGCACACACATAGCTGAGATAAAAAGATGGGTGCCTAGAGTTCCTACAAATTGACATTGCTGGTAAATGAAGGTATTCACCAAGTTAATGAAACAGCTATATGCAAAATATTAGTATATCTTCAAAAATACCAATATGAATATATTTCATATGTATGTGGCTATATATGAAAATATATAATCATGGTTTGCATATCTTTTGAACCAGAATTTGGAAGGAAGGAGTAATTTTCAGAAAAGTAAACAATTGTATTTGACAACTTCTAAGCAAGATTTCAGTTTTGCATTTTTGAAATGACAATTTGATTTTCATAAATGCAAAATGCCTTTGAAAAAAAAAAGGAGGCCGGTTTCCTCTATTTACCTTTGTATAAAGATCTAGTGGTGGAATATGGTTTGATTGCAAAGTATATGCTGTTCCCAAGGGAACTGCTGCTTGAAAGGACTCACTAGGTGTGATTAGACTGATCAGATGATCATTTGCTCTCATCTTAAGCTAGTATAAAGCCAGAGAAAGTCAATCGTCTTGAAGGATCTGTGTAATTGTCACCTGGCAAGCTTTGCTTCTTTGGGTAAAAAGGACCAAAACAAAGTTATTACGACCAGAGTATTGCTCTTAGCCCAGAATAGCACCCTGGCTGAACTCAAAGGCTGGATCTGCAAACGTGGTTTGGATCAATATCTCCTTGTGATGTGCTTGCACCATTCCCATTTAAACCAGCACTGATTTCATCAGTTCATGTTAGGGGCAAAACTCTCATTAAACCATGGGACACAGCAAGTTCCTAATAATAATGACTTTTTTGTGTGTGTGTGTTAAATTGATCAAGGCGACATTGCCCTAGGCAGGCTCAGGGGGCCATGCTCAGATCACCCGCACCCACTGCCAGTCTGACATGTCTCTGGCCCCTACCAGGAAAGGCCACCAGGCCGTGTGTGCCCCTGCGTCTCCTTGCGCCTGGCCCGGGGATGCTCCGGAGGCTGGCGGGACCTCTCTCCCTTGCTTCCCATCAGCCCTTCCCACCGGGGCTGGATCTCCCCTTTGCTTACAGCCATGCTACAGTTCGTCAGAACTTCAGCACACACAACTTGGGAATGCACTGTTAAGAGCAATCCTCCAAATTATCTACACATTTTTCATGTTCTCTTTTTCTTGTCCCTCTAAATGCTCTTGGGGGATACTTGTGGGTTTATTTTTTTTTCTTTTTCTGCAAAATGAATCTGAAAGATTAATGCAAAGTCAAGCAATCTTCTTTTACTTAAACAAAGTCACCCGCACATATACTTTCACTCCCCACCTCTTGGGGAGCAAATATTTATACGTTGAATTCTGCAGCAATAATTTAACTCCAGTGTGCCTACCGTCCGCCTAAAATGCCAATGGTACACATATTCTTTCAAGTGACACAGTGTATTTGGGACTTTAAGAGAGTAAAGCTAGAACAGTCCCAAAATTGGAGTGTTTAATCCTACAAGTAACTACACAGAGCCAGGCAGGAGTGCCTTCGGAGAGTTGCAAGTGCCTGTGCTCTGCAGGATGAGGCTCCGGATCAGAAAGAGAAGAGAAAACCTCTTGGTTGCATGCCCAGCTTCCCTCTCCCACTCTCACAGCTGTCACCACGTAGCCCCAGCCCATGTTCTTTCTCATCTTGCATGGCCACAGAGATGTGCCTCGGCCTCTGGTCTTGGCAGCCATGCTACATACCAGGTACTTTCACCCCTCAAAAGTCTAAACTAAGTTTTCCTTCCTTGACCTTTAGTCAACACTCACTGTCCTACCATAAATAATTCCCCACCTTTGTTTAAACTGTTAAACTGAAGGTATTTATTGCTTGTCATCGTAGTCCCCAGGATTTTCCTCCCTCTACTGAATATTATGGTGATCTGTAGTCACTCTTCGTAAGTCTTACCATTACATCTGTCCATCCTTCCATCCGTCCTCCTGACCTGACCCCACAAGCAAGCAATGCATTTTCAGCCAACCTGCAAGGAAGAGGAATTTATTTCTGGAGGGATGGAGAAGGAAGAACACAGCAACAGCACAGATGGCAGGCTTCTCCTGCGCGGTTTACAAAGCCCACCAGACCATCCCCATTTTCGCTTGAGGAGTAGCAACTGATCCCATGTAAGCCTGCTCCCAAACAAGGCTATTATATCCAAGCTGCAGGACAGTCAAATTTCATTATCTCTTCTGCAAAACATATGGAGGAAACAAAATATTGGAGGATACTTTAGTGACAGCTAATGACATTACTGAAATGACTATAAATATCATCTTTAATCTAATCAAAAACAGTATATCAAAGGCATTAAAGCTGCAGATGCTTACTGTGCCAGGGGGGAACCAAATGGAGCCTTACAGATGTATCATACTGTGAAGTCGTATTTGCATAATAGAAAATGAATGCTGGTTATATCTCAGATTTCTGCGACTTTTTAAACCGGAGGGATCTGGATGTTACATTTCGTGAAGATCATTTTAGGTAGCCCAAGGTTCAGGCAGACAAACAAAAATACAAATCAGCTGCAGGCCTGACAAAAAAAAATCCTAATGAATGGTCACATTACCCCTTGCTAATTATTACCTGGGCTACTCTGTCATGTATTTAATTAGCATCATTTCTCTTGCAAGCACATTTTGCTGAACTGATGCTGACTGTGGGGTGAGAACTAACAAAGTAACATCAATCAGTTAATTAACTGGTTAACAGATTTCCTTCCTTCCTTCTTAATTTCTGCTTTTGATTTTCATTTAGCTGCTTTTAGCATCTGAATTTTCAGGAGATTTGTTCCTGGGCAACCAGCGGTGGAGATGGGTGAGAGGGGGCCCTACCAATGCAACCTTTGCAATATTACTTTGCTGTTATAGGGAGAGGATCCTTTTGTGCCCTCGTGGGATATCTAGCACCATGGTGAATACTTCTGGGAAATAAAATAACAGGTGTACATTTATTAAACACAGGCACAATCCTGCTTACTGTTGGAGAAATGAATGGAGAGAGCAAACCTCCCACCGCTGGGCTCTGATTTCCCCTCCAGTGCACAGAAGAGCAGGAGATGCTCCCAGACTTCGGCACAGCACTGCTTCCTGAGACAGAACGCTTCCAAAATGGCAGAGCTACAATAGCTTCGGGCTTCTACGAGCATGAACCAAGACACACCGACTGACCTGACTGACGCTATGCTTCTCTCACGGCATGCTCTCTTGTCAACCAAGAGCACTACACTGCTGGAACCATTGAAATATCATTAAAACAGAGAGACTTTAATAACATTTTAATTTTACATCATTCCAACAGAAGATACAGAGCTAAGAAAACAAGAATCTGGTGGGTTTCTTTTTGTTTTGCTGTAGGTTGTTGCCTGTTCCTCTATTTTGCCACGCTGTTCGGCAATGCCTCCCTCCAAAGACTAAAATCTCAGCCACGTCCTCACCTGAGCTGTTCTGGTCTCCCAGCAGTCCTACCTCCAGCCATCCTGGCTTTGGGCACACTCCAACTTCCCTCTTTGGTGGGATAAGAATAGCGCTTGCTTCTGGTAAAGCCATCCCGTTCTGTGTTATGTATGGGTGACGCCAGTGTGAAGGATTAGTCAAGTGTCTGCCATGCACCCTACACATTGGGCTACAGGTTAGGAGGTGTGGGTCCAGTGGCAACATGTTTTGTCTTCCTCCAGTCAGGTCTTTGGAAGGAGATTTTGGGGTTGTCCTAAATAGATCATGTTGGGAATATGCATTGTCAGCAGCCGGGTAGAAAAGGGTGAAATGGTCTTGGTACCTCGGTATGAGCACTGAGGAGGACTGTGGTCACCCCTGTGATCATAAATCCCTGTAGGAGCATTGCACTGAGCAGGACAGCAGAGCTCTGTCTTGATGGGGTGGCTGGGGATGGATTTCACTAGACTGCACACTAGATTTTACCTGGCACGGGGCCCACATGTGGTCTCTACTGGAAAAAATGGATTTTGCCCTAGAAGATTATGTGCTTGGACTTATTTATGCTGCAATTTGCATGAAGATATTAATTTTAAAATTAGTCCCCCAAAAGCACCAGGAAAAGAAAGAGGTTGACTGGAAAAAGGATTTCTGTTTAGCTTTAATTTAAAGTGGAAAATAATGTTTGTACTGCTGCACGCCAAATATATTAGAAGGATTTGAGATTATAATATAGAGTAGGTTAATGGCAGTTTCGTAATCTAATCTGCTGTTGAATTCTGATTTTAGCCACCATCTTTCCTCCTTGGGTTTAGAAGGTTTTTGTGTTTCCATAAACCCCAGCAGATTCAGGGAGTTCAGAGCTGAAAGCTCAGTGATTTAAATTTGCCGTGCTGCTAAGTGCTAAAGCTTAAGAGCGGTGAATAACTGCAGTGCCAAGTCTATTGTACACCAGGACTTCTCCAGCTCCCTCAGCGTGCAACGAAATCCATCCCAGTGATTTGTACCCCAGCCCCTGCAAGCTGCTGCCCATGGGGTGCCATACCTTCCTGCCTCTTTTGCAACCACGCTCACCAGTTGTGCCAGCACGGCCATGCTTGGATAACTCCCCGGAGGCAGGACACACCAGTAATTTTACTTTTAAACATTGTTTGTTTTCTCCACCTTCAGTGGATAAGCATATCAAAAGGCAAGCCCTAGAAACACGGTCCACATTGCACGGCGCTCCTGGGCATCCCCTTCTCCAGGAAGGCACAGTCTGCGGGCAAACAAATTCCTCTTGATGCCCATTTTCTCAGATGGCAAGCAGAGAAGGAGATCTGCTGGTGTGGACCCTCAGTACATGAATGTGGCCCGTGGGCCAGTTCTCCTGTGTGCTTTAGAGGGATGCTGAGCGCATTGTGCTCCATTAGGAGCAGCTCTGAGGTGCAGAAGCATTGTGTCGCGTTGGGCTTTTCCAGCTGCGTTAGAGGACGTGAGCTGACTGTGCCTTTTAAATGGTGCTTTTAACTCAACTTGACTGAAAATGTTGACAGATAGCATGGATTTAGTACTTTGATACTTATGGGGAAAGACTGGGGAAGGAGGAGGTGGATGTCCCACTGTTTAGAAGGGGAATATTTAAGGAAGATGCAGAAGAAGAAGCAATCGGCAACTGGTATGCCTAACCTACAAATGTCAGCCTTACAGAGTGAGTCAGTCTAAAAATAACCTCCAATTGTCTCCCAGCTACTCCAGCAGCACAGCGAAAGCACAAGTGGTTGAGAAAAATCACCAGAGGGGGGAAGAAGGATTCTCTGTCTGGGTTTTTTTTTTTTTAAAAAAAAAGCCTGCGCATTTAGAAATTTCTGATTAAAAATGAAGGAAATACCAGGCTTTCAGAAGTCTACATACAAGTTAACCTTGTTTAATTGTATTCACTCTATTTTTTTTGCCTCTGTTTATTTTACATGGAAAGGCAACATAGGCTGAATTCCAGATACTCCCCAGAACGCTGTAAATGTAAAATATGGGTATCCTTGCAGAATTGTGTGAGAACATACCCCCTCATCCAGACTAGACTCCCTTTCTAGACTCCTTATTTTAAATGAGAGTATTGAAGATCTCTCCCTATAATTTGCATGCTTTCTTTTTTAGCAGGCTCCCTGTTCGTTTACGCCCTGTGAACTATTCCTTTCTCTTTTCAGTGATCGTTGAAACACAGTCTGTCTATGGCAGCATTAAATTAATCCATGATGATATTTCAGAATTATTTTTAATGCATGGTCCAGAAATCTGTAGATTATTTCTTTTTTTTTTTCCCTCTGTCTGCTGCCACTGCTCTACAACAGGTGCATTCCAGCTTCAGATGCAGCAAGAGGCAGAATAATGCCATCACTGTTCCATCCCTGCGCACTGCCATTTGGTACAGCAAACCAGCTAACCCAAAAGGAAAGACCTGACACGTGAAATTGTAAACAAACCAGCAAAAATGCTTTTGAAAGACATGAAAATGAAATACCTCTCCAACGATATATAGAACTGCTGCTTAACTGCAAATATTTCTGAGATGGAATGTGCTGCTGGAGATTAGAGGGGCTGTTTCTCCTATTAATACTATATAATTGTCTGGGTTAGGGTCTTCTACCTGGGAATGGTGATGCCATGGGGTGTCTCCACTCTGAAACGAGACATTTTCCAGAATCACAGAATCACAGAATTATCATGATTGGAAAAGACCTAAAAGATCATCCAGTCCAACCATCACCAATACTTCTCAGCTAAATCATATCCCTCAACACAACATCCAAACGTTTCTTGAACACCCCCATGGTCGGTGACTCCACCACCTCCCTGGGCAGTGCATTCCAGTGCCTGACTACCCTTTCCGAGAAGTAATATTTCCTAATGTCCAGCCTGAATCTCCCCTGGCACAGCTTGAAACCATTGCCTCTAGTTCTATCACAGTCTACACGAGAGAAAAGGCCGACCCGCAGCTCACCACAACCTCCCTTCAGGAAGTTATAGAGAGCTATAAGGTCTCCCCTGAGCCTCCTCTTCTCCAGACTGAACAATCCCAGCTCCCTCAGCCGCTCCTCATAAGGCCTGTGCTTCAGACCCCTCACCAGCTTCGTAGCCCTCCTCTGAACACGTTCCAGGGCCTCAATGTCTTTCCTGCAGTGAGGGGCCCAAAACTGAACACAGTACTCGAGGTGCGGCCTCACCAGTGCCGAGTACAGGGAGACAATTACCCCCCTGTTCCTGCTAGTAACACTGTTTTTGATGCAAGCCAGGATGCCGTTGGCCTTCTTGGCCACCCGGGCACACGTCGGCTCATGCTCAGCCAAGCATCAATCAGTACCCCCAGGTCCGTTTCCTCCACAGAGTCCTCCAGCCACTCCGCCCCAAGCCTATAGCGCTGCCGGGGGTTGTTGTGGCCGAAGTGCAGGACTCGGCATTTGGTCTTGGCCCCTTGAGAAGCTGGCCTTTTAAACAGTTAAACCTGGAAAGTGCCATTCTTGGACTTAAAACATTCCTCATCTACTCTGTTATACTCCTCTTTTCTACTCTGTGAGTGAAAAAAAAAAACCCAGTGGGGTTTCTAACATAGACTCCCAATGTCTTATGAACCCAATGGTTTATGCATTGCTATAGCAAGAACAAAGCAAGAAAGGTCAAGCTAGCTACTGGTGATGCTGCTGCTCAGAAAAGACCAGCCATGAGGATGTGGAGGAGCAAGCGACGAGGGAGGCAAGGTAGCAGGAGAGGGGATGCTGCACTGAAAATACACTGAGCCGGGGGTGGGATGATGGCAGTGGCTGGCGTCCCCCTAGGAGCAGTTCCTCCGCTGGTGTGAAGTCATGAGTGCTGCTCCGTGATGGGTTTGCACCAGTCATAAGTCAGGTCCCTCTCCTCCTAACGCCACGTGGGTAGGTCAGGTAAGAACACAAATGAGAGCGTCGCGTGAGTGACTCTTCCTCATGGGGAAGCAGTCTTAGGCACCTTCATCCACTCACTGTTGCCTGAGCTGTGCCGGGCTTTAACGCCCCACGGTAGCACGCTGAATGCATCACAGCCTGGGAACGCAAGGACAATGCAGAACTGGTGGCAGTAAATCACACATATGGGCACAGTGAAAAAAAGCGGCACAAAGCACTACTAAGCTGTTAATCGATTATTTGAATTTTCCCTGAATTCACTGGAATCAGCCCCAGGGATGGACTCACATGGAAATATAGTTAGATTTGGGCAGACTAGCAGGTTTGGGCTTCAATCATTCAACGTTTCACTGTTGCAGGAGCTCCATATGTGGCTCCAACACACCAGATGGCCTAAACCACACGCTGTCCTAAATACTCCAACACCTCTCCCACCCTGCAAAGCCACTGAACACCAGACACATAGTAAACACAGAACTGAATCCCCTCAGATGCGAGCTAGTGATGGCAAAATCAAGGACTTGGTTCAAGAGATCAGTTCTCCCGTTTGTGTGGCAAATTGATTTGTTTTACTCACTGATGCCCACTTCTCTAGTTCATCTAAATAACACCTCCCTGGGAGGGCTGATGGCAGGAGGCTTTGGTGACCGAGAGCCAGAGCCATTTATATTTACATCATTGGTCTGAATCCAACGGAGGCTGATACTGAGAGAAAATATTAGCCATCTGCCCACTGCTTGACAGCCTTGCTAGCAATAAAACCAAGAGTGAATTAGGTATGGAAGTCGTCTGAATCTCCATTGCTGTGGTTGGCCTTCCAGCTTGGAGGGTGGCTTCCTTGACAAAGTGGAGCCATGGGTCCCGTTGCCACCCTTACCACCTGCTGTCAGACCGGCAGGCAACTCCAGCAGTCTCCAATGGAGACTCAGCTGTTATGAACATCGACTTGTTACAAATATTGAAGGAAAAATACTGAAGAGGGAAAACAATGGCTCTGTATCAGCCACTGCTCTTTCTGGTGATGCATCGCACTGCTTATGAACTAACAGCTGCCACACAATGTCCAGTATCTACGGCAGGGCTTACAAAGGCGCAGTTGGAAGGTAGACCTTGCCCGTTACTATATTATTGCAATGTTCTTCCTTGCCAAAACAGAGTCCCATATTTTAATATTTCCTACTTACAATTGCATTTTACCACATACTAAAATGCCTTAGCTGTAAAGATAATACTTTATAGCCTTAGACCTGAGGTGTAGGTAGTTCCCATAACCAAAATGTCAGCACTGCCAGCAGATGCACAGGAGGTGGAAGGCCTAGGCTATTGCTTCCCCTTGGTTGCCACGGCTGTGGGACTGCCTTATGGGAGTCAATTCTCTGCCTAACAGACTGCCTTTGAAACTGCGTTCGGTAATCAGAGGCTACTGGGGGCACATCTCACTAGTTAAAACCTCTCTTCTTGGTTTGACTAAGTAGATAAAATATCTTAAGCCTGATCAGTACCTAAAGGGGGCCTACAAGAAAGTTGGAGAGGGACTTTTGACAAGGGCAGGTAGTGATCAGACAAGGGATAATGGCTTTAAACTAGAAGAGGGTAGGTTTAGATTAGATACAAGGAAGAAATTCTTCACTATGAGCGTGGTGAGACACTGGAACAGGTTGCCCAGAGAAGTTGTGGATGCCCCATCCCTGGAAACATTCAAGGCCAGGTTGGATGGGGCTTTCAGCAACCTGGTCTAGTGCAGGTGGGTTGGAACTAGATGATCTTTAAGGTCCCTTCCAACCCAAACCATTCTGTGTTTTTATGATTCAGAGAGTGGGTACGCCTGAGAATAGGTGATGCGCTGCACCCTCTGGAAATCATTCAGCTTGTAGCAGAATCCAGCAGCAGGAATGGATAAGGAGATGATGTTCCCACAGCCAGATGGACGATACAGCCCATCTCCCCTGGCTTGGCTAGAGCCAAGCTTCTCTCCTGGGAAGCAAGGGGACGGGCAGTCTGCCACGCTATGGCCTGGGGGTTTGGTCCCCTTTCTCCTCAGCTGTTCAGACAGAGACCCCCAGCCTGTGTTTATGCGTGTGAGTCTCAGGAGGGCACACGTGTGTGCTGGGGTCACAGACCCAGCCCTTTGCAAGCTGCTGAGTAAAGTGGGCAGGAGGAGCTGCAAAACTGGTTGCTCCCAGTGGCAACTGGATTCCTCCCAACATGGAGCGCAGTGGTCAGCACACTGCTTACAAGCAAAGCATTTCCACTGAGAGTGGTTGTTGGATGGCAACGTATTTGACCCTGATCAACTGGGCTGGTGGGTTCCAGTAAAGAATATCCCTTGCTTCTCACAAAATGTGGCAATCATTTGCATTGCCTTGCTTCTATTGTGTGTCTTGGCCAGAAAGGTTCCCAGCACAAATGATGGACTGGTTTTGTACCGGCTACACTTTATCACATGAGGCAGTAATAAATGCATGGAGAAGTACCATGCCTCAGGACAATTTGGGCACTGTGCAAAGGTCACTCTCTTCAGACCCTAATTGCTCAGCAAAAGTGACATTTAAATTGCATATCATTAAAATCATAACGAATTTATTTACCTCCTCCCTTATTGGGATCTTTTTTGCATACATTAAACGCTTGATCTATCGCATGCTATGGAGGTCAGAGTGCGTTTGCATCATAAAATAATGTCTCATGGAATCACGATGACACAGGGTGTCAGGCTCTGAATATTACTCATACACTGGCTGCTCTTGTAGAAGCTGTCACAAAAATCCCAACAGCCGGAGAGGGTCAACGCTCTCTGAGCTTTGTTGGAAGACTATGGCGGCTGTCTTAAGATGAGCAGATAACATTGCAAATGTAGTGGGCAAAGAGTTTCGTGAACTCTTCTGGACAGTGAAAAGAAGGCTGGAGCAAGAAGTGCATATGAAAACATGTGCATGTGCATCTCTGACTCAGTTCTGAAGTCTTTCTTCAGTGCTAGCATTGACATACATATATACATACATGTACATATCTTTCCTTCTGTCTCAGAAGACAGCATTCAAGCCAATATTTTTTAGGAACAGGATACACTGCTCATCTAACATGTCTAATAGCTGTTTTCTCTCTTGCTTGCCATTAGACTTCAAACACTGCTTTTTAGTTTCATCAGCCTGAAGACCACACTCGCCGTGAGCACTGTCATCATAGCACCTCTGTGTTCCTATTTGCTGTAATATGACTGGTTGAAGGCAGACAAGCTAAAAGTAAGTTCAGATAAACAGCATTATTTCAGGTAGCCTCAGCGCTCTCTATTTCTATTATGTGCTCTAATTTCTTTTGTTCATGGAGTTATTTACTTACCTTTAATGTACTTTGGGACATATTGGAATTGTGGACCATATAAGAGAAAAAAAAAAAAAAGCTTTTGTGACTCTGATCATGACAGCCTGATGTCAGTGGCAGAGGCCGAAGGAGATCTAGCTTGCCTTCTTATCTGAAGATGAAATGAATCTAACTAGGTATTTCTTCATGTATTTAGCTCCCTTCTTCTACGTCGAGACTGTGGAGGACCAAGGAGTCATATGCTTTCCCAAAGCATGCAGAAAATGTTTATTTCCTGCTTTACAAGGCCTGAACCAAAGCCTACTGGATTCTTTCCAGACCATTGATTTTTTTTTTTTTTTTTAATTAAAGCTTGGAGAATGTTTTTTGGCAAGTAACAAATTCATCAAGAAATGTCATTTTGAAGAAGCAAGTTACTCAAGTCTGACTTGGTAAACAAATTTAGCTGGGAAAGAAATAGAAAACACTCATAAGAACACAACACAGACTTTCTATGTTTTTATTTGAAAATGATATATTTGTTCCACATGTGACATTATTTAAAAGCTACAAAAAAGGGTTCTAGGCTGGTTAGACCCTGTAGAAAAAACTCTTCCTTTTGTTTTCCAGAAACACTGAATGGATGTGTCCTATGTGAGCTTCTTACTCTTTTTCATCCCATCTTCTCTGTTCGTATCACTTTTGCTTGCATCCTCCTGCCTGTCTTCATCATTTCCAATGTTCCTCCCTGGCACAGATTCAGCTGAACAGATTCTAAGTCACTAATCGCAAAATTTATTGCAAGCAAAAGATGCCACCATTGCCTGGCAGTAACGTCTTACATTAAAGCTTGCTGCGCTTTCCCATATTGATCTCAAAACACACTGTAAAGTAGACTAGAGGTAAAATCAGTAACCTGTGGGAGATTTGCCAAAGGGCCAACGTATAATTCCCTCTCCACTGTGTATAGGGAACAGTGTTGAGCCAAAATGGACTACAGTCTCTCACTCATAACAGAGCCTTCAAAGTGTAACCCTTCAACTCTTCAATGTCGCTGCCAGCTGAACCTCCAGGACAGTATCCCATGCCTCTGTCAGGCAGAACTCCCTATGAGCAAGGCAAATCATGTTAGCAATGCTTGCGTTTTCCTTTGCTGCATTGGCCTGTTGCTGACCCTGGCAGATGCATGAAGAATATTCCAGCCTGAGACGAGGATCAGACCCCTGAATGAAGTTCTTCATTTTTCTAGAGATCCCCTTTCTGAGGTCCCCAATCTGGCACCCAGATGAACCTTGCAAGGGGCTGGATACGTGTGTATGGCGTTGGGTCGGCTTTTGCAGGCCTGAAGGCTGGCATCCTTCTCCCAATCCAGCTGTCACACTCCTGGCAAGACCACTCGGCGATGCCAGCTTGCCACTCCGGTGCTGCATGGAAGATGGAAGCACAAGAGCAGCTCCCCATGGGGCGGCTTGGCTTGCGCCGCAAGTAAACCTGGAGCAAGATCTGGAGCTGGCTGCCCTGCTGGTTTTGATTGACTGCAGCTGGTTGTTTGCTCCCTACTAGGTTGCTTCTGGAAAGCCTGTCCGTTTGACCTGTCTGCCTCCTTCCTGATGCTTGAGCTTCTCAGCTGCCTCATTTCCTCCCTGCGAGCGTTGACAGAGGGAGTCTGAAATCCCTCTGCCCGTTGGGCTTCCAAGTGACTTTCCATCTATTTAATCTATCATTAAAACTTAATGCAAGGACTTCCTTTCAGAAAAAATAAATAAATAAATAAAGGAACAGAGCATTCCTTTCCTTTTATGATGTTGCCTGATTTTTAACAACTACATCCAGACACTTGTTTGGCAGCTATAAATCAGAAACTCAATCAAATGCCCGTACCAACCACGTACAGGAGTTTCCCTGGGACACTGCTCTTTCTTTCCTTTTTTTTTCTTCTGCACAGCAGGAGTGAATGGCATAATAGTGGATATTGGAAATAAACTCTTGAGCAGTGGAAGGGCCATCATTAGTGCTGACAAAAGCAGCTTTTGAGGCTGAGCCAAGATCAAATAAATGAGAACTGGAAGGAAAAGCTGCTGTGTTTATGAACAACTTATGAATGCAAGGTTCAAGTTATCACTTTTTTTGGAAACAATTAACTTTTGCGCTACTCTGTATAGATGGGTCCAAGTGGAGGGTTTCCCTTTGGTTTAATCAGAAGTACCTCTGTCCCATATGGTTAATTATTTCTCCTTGGGTGGAGCAAGAGGCTTCCCCTAATTTACTTCCAAGCTCTTTAACTCTCGTCATCGCTGTCCTGTCCCTCCTCTCTTTCGCAGCTCTCCCACACACAGACTTCCCCGCTGAAAGCACCTGACACACCAGCCTCACCCCAGATGGACGAGGACACACTTATCATTTGAAAACACAAGAGGAAAGAGCTGGGCTGCTCTTTTCAAAGAGGGATTTGTCATGATATCCCTGCCTCCCCAGCCAAAATGTGCACTGACCACAAGGACCCTACTTTCACCTTCATCTATGGAAGAATTTAATTAATCTTTCCATATTGGCAGGCAAACAATATTTCCTGAAGAGAAAAATAAATGTTAATTTCCAGAGGTAATTAACAGCCACTGAATGAGACTAAAGGGCTTTCATCAAAATTACCAATCAGGCTCAAATTTGAAGAGATTCTCTCCTCCTCATTGCTTCTTCATCTCATCCAGCCAGTCCTGCTGAATTAGTGCCTAATAGAGTCTCAGACATATTCATATCCTGTCAAACTCCCATCCTCCCAAGGAACCGTCCCTTTCAAATGGTAATACAGAGGGCGTATGATGTGTGCTCGTTGCTATTTCGGATTTAACAGCTGGCTGCCTTGCACTAAGGGTAGCTGTGGAAACTTAAATAAGGGATGACTGCGTGCGTGCGTGTGTACACGTGCGTGTGTAAATGTCTACTCTTTTGCAAATGATACTCTTTCTCTTAAATAAAGCTCTCTTTCTAACTCTTTGCAGGCTAATTCTCTTTTCAGACCACCGTGGCTGCTGAAGGAGAGAGCAGTACATCTGTACAGCAACCAAGATCACAGCCTCACCCCAGGACTCAGCTGTGCAACTCCTTTCTCAAACAAGTTCCCACTCGGCAGGTGACTGGGACCATCATCAGTACTGGGGCACTGGTGGCCCTCCTCAAGACCTAAGGGTTTAAGACAGACTCTCTTCAGGCTGTCCTCACCCTGGCCAAGTGCAGGACAGCTCCAGGAGGTTATTCATTATCACACGGCTTCACACGTTCTCAATGCAGCTCAACACACACGAATCAGGATGCCTGGGCAGAGGGACTGGTCTCCACAGAGGGCTGGTCTCCACAGAGCAGTATGAGGACAGAAAGTAGGAGTCCTCCCATGTCAGTGTAATATAAAAGGTTCTCTCTTGCTTTGTTAAATATTTTGGGCCTGAGCCAAAGGCCCATGGTGTTCACAGGGACATTTCCATCGTCTCCAGCTGGATCTGGCCCTGTAATATGGAAATCTTGGGGGACCTCATGGTGACAACCAAAAAGGAGAATCTCTAGCAAAATGTTTCTGTGTGCTGTACCAGGGTGCTTCTGGAGACAGCACTCGATGGGCATGGAGCATGACCTCCATTAACAATATACACTACATGCAAGCTAATAATTCTGGCAAAGCATATTCAAAATAGGATGCTTGAAGCAAAACTAATGCATTATTCACTGCTTGTTGGGAATACAAGAACATAGAGATAGACATCTGAGCCTTGGGCCTTTTCTGAGATGTACTGTACGCGGGCTCAGTGGACTTACGGCAGTAGAGTGACTCCCACTGCCATAGATTTTTCATTACTAATAGTGTTTAAAATCTTGCCCTGTGATCAAATAAAACAAAAAATGCATGTGTATTCGAATCTGCTTTTTAGTCATACAGAGTGACAAGAGATGTTTCTAATGCTGTATTCATTTCCTTAGTGTAAAACATGCCCTTCTTCCATCTTTAAATTAAATCAGACAAGTATTTGACCAAAGTCACAGGGTGAAATAGTGCAAAAATTGCCATTTTCTCAGTAGGTAGCTGAAAACAATTCGGAACAGAGCACCAACATGATCAGCTCCAACACAACATGCAGGCCCTGCTAATGTAATGCTTCTCAAAAACAAAGGCTGTAGAAGAAGGAGAAAAGTATGTTATTTTATATATTCATGATATAGAAATAAAAATCTTTGTAAAGCACCTTGACAGCCATTGTGAGAGCAGTATTGTAGAAATATCAGTTTGGGATTCGTCTAATTGCACGCGGACAGCCTGCGATACAGACACCTGCTTCTGAACTCATCACTCCCTGGTCCTTTTGTGGTCAACAGAGCAACAGAGACGCTTGGGGGAGTGATTTATCTCTTCCTAAAGTAGATGTCTAAGAAAGGTCAAATGAATTACATCCTAAAAGTGCCTATTTCTCTCCACTGACCATAAAGGTTGAAGAGCGACTAGCTCAGATGTAAATTACTACACCGTAGACATGGAAGCCTGTGGGTTGCTGGGGGATGCTGAAGTGCACCCCTATACCCCCATCTGCCACAGAATAAAGACAGATAACTCCTCCTCTTCCCCAAAGACAGATTTCCAGGTTTTCATCAGATGAGATATTTTTGGTTCAAGGTGTTTTTCTGTACCTCAGCTGAAATGGTATTGTATGCCCAGACCTGCCCCGCAATATCACATCAGACAGATAAACTTCTTTTGCTGTTGCTACTACAAAGAAGAATCTCGCGCAGTTTTGGATCCCAGCAGTTCCAGCAAGCAAGCCTGATTTACAGCACTGGTGAAGCCTTCTTGGAGCCAGAAGCAGCTTGACTGGATCTCAGTCACCATTGTACAAGGTGCGTCTTGTCAAAATGGTTTTGAGGCCCACTTCTGATCCTAGCTGATCTTTAAGTGCAACTGCAAACTGGCTTCAGTAGCACATCTTTTTTTGTAGCAAATTCTTTTCAAGATCTCTTGTGGGGTTGACATGGGACCCACTTTCTGCTGGAAAATAAATTGAAATGTAAAAAGCAACGTAATTTTATGCATTCCTGTTATCCAAAATTCTCACTTGTCATTTGCTTCCCTATGGTTATCTTTTTAAAAAGCCACATAGTAATGCACCTGGCTTACCTGTGATATCTTTGTTCTTCTCAACAATTGCTTTCAGGATAATCAAATCACGATATGATTTCTAATGAATGTTCATACATTTCATTGAATAGATGAACAATGGTGAGAATGGTATTACCTGAAGTCACTCTGTGCTTGGTTTCAATATCCTTGAGTTTACATTTTTCATGTTTAATCCCAGAAATGTTGCCTAAAAAGCCAGCACTTCAAATTCAGATGACCTCAGAAAAAGGTGAATTTTAAAGGTGAAAGAAAAGCCCAAATATATTTATAACTGTTAGAATATGCTCTTGTTATACAATGTTTTTTAAAATACAACTAGATTAGGCTGACAATCACTGCATCAAAAATCGGTAGGTACTATGCTCACATTACAAGCAACAAAGCTGTGCTTGGTGATTTATGATAATGTCACTAAAACCTCTTGATATATTTAGCAAGTGGTAATGGTAAAGGTTATAATTCCTCTGAGGGACAATAGTGATGAAATAAACCATGAGGGTCAAGTGGATTATGACCTTGTGAAAATTCAAATAATGGAGATGGAGCTTTATAAACTTCCTTATAATAGATAATGCCTTAAACAATTTTAAAGCTGCTTAGTACTCAATTCAGACTTGCCATGGGCTTCCAAATGCCTATATATTATTAGAGAAAAAAAAATGAAGATTACTTCTTTCAGTATGCATCCTGCATCTGCTCAGAACATCCATTTTAGGTGTGACGAGCACTCCCGCCATGCTCCGAAAGTTCGTAACAGATAGCATGCATGCACCCATCTGTCAGACCTCCCCACCCAGCACCTCTAAGTGTGAGTGCTTATACAGAACTTGTGAATCCAATTTAAAACTTGCAATGCACCCTGGATTGTTATACTAATAATCACACCTGGCAGCATTAATTTTGCTACTGTACAGGACTGTCACGGGATCAAAGCGTTTCTACGAGGTGGAGTAATAGGGCAAGATGAATGATACTGCCGACTGGTTTCCATGCTTCACAAAAGGAAAGAATAATAGCCCTTTGGTATGCTTCTCCACACAGGCAATACATAAAGTTTATGCAAATCCTCTCCATGTAGGTACCTCAGCCACCTGACTTTACAACAAAGCTAATATGGAAGTTCAGAAGCGTTGTGTTCCTGAATTCATGTTGCAATTCAGGTGGAGGTGGAGCAATCTGACAGGAAAATGGTGACTGTCCTGATCTACCTGGATACTGCATGAACACTGGGAAAACAGCAAATGGGATCAGTTCCATAAAGGATTATGACCACGAGTCACTTGATTAAGGCCATTCACATACATAGTTTGGGCTCCTTCATTTGCATTCTTGCTGTAGTTTGCCTCCCATGTGTCAACCCCCCTTACCAGAGCAAGTTTTTCTCCCGATGTTGTATCAAGATACAAACTATTGAACAGGTAAATTCAGGAGAAACCACATGGACAAAGCAGCAGTGCTGAGGCAAACCCATACAGCTTTATACAGTAGTGCACAGAAACAATTCTTCTACCAGAAACACGGAGAAGTGTTTGAGGCCATGCTACCTCAACTCCAAAGACATGAAGGAAAAGAGGGGACAAGAAGATGACATAATGCTCACTTGTGTCACAGCACTGACGATGGCAGGCCTGGGAGAGTGTCAGTCTCAGCTCTGAACTGCCATTGACAGAGGGATTTTTGATTGATTTTAAATTAAGGTCATTGTCCCCAGGCCACAGCTAGACTTGATTCTTTCTGTCACATTTTAGAAGGGTGATAGAAACTTGTTTGCAACCATCTCTTCAGTGACTCAATGGATAATGATGGTTTTTCCAGTGGGCTTTGACACTTCGAGCTTCCCATGACATGCTGTGCATTGGTAGAGCATTGCCACTCTCACACTGAAACAAGCAGATCTCTTCTTCAAGAACTGAGTTTTGAATACCAGGCTTACACTATTAAGAGCTTATGACATCAGCACTAACATCATCCTCTCCATCCTTTCCCAAGAGTGTAAAACAGCAGGCTTATGATTTCATACCTGTGCATATCCCACTCCATGTGTGAAGTCACACAGCCCACACATGCCTTGATTAATAAGTTTCACAACATCCTTTCCAGCTCTTGATGGAAAGGTTGTAACACAATCCAAGCACTCATGTGACAACTGACAGTCCTGAATCACTAACCCCTCCATTCTTCCAAACTAGAGCCTTTTTCCACTCTTAAACACAATTTTTTAAAGACAGTTTTGCTGTTGTGCATTTGAGTGACCATCTCCTCCCCACATTCCTGAACACTCTCCCAAGCCACATACTTGGTTGCCAGCGTTCCTGGCAACCAAGTTGCCTCTCTGCTTGCTTACAAGACTCCTCCACCTTGCTGTCCTCATACCTTCCAGAAAGCCACTCATCCTTTTTGGTACACAATTCTGCACAATAGGAGTGTTAAGCTGTGAGTAGCACAAAATTAACCTAGATGTGACATCAAATCTAAGGGGTGTATTCACTGCCAGCAGGTAAACATTGGCTATCAATAGACACCTAGGGAGGAGCATAAGCAGAGAGCAAACCCAGCCGTAAACCACTTGTGGTGGAGGGGCTTTTCTGTGCCAGCTATGAGTTGGCTGTCCTCCATGGATTTCTCTTCTATAAGTTCATCCATTCTCCCCTCAAAACAATGTCAACTGCACCTTGTCAGATACTCAAATGGCAAGGGGCTCCGTAGTTGTGTTTGTGTAAAGAGTCACACAATCAAAAGGGTCAGGTGAACTGTAATCTGCTTGCTACCTTCATTTAATGGCCTCTGCTTCTTGTGCTGGAAGTCACGGCCGGCAGTCCCTGCTCAACCCCTCTGTGCCACTCATGGGTTGAGGAGACTCTGTCACATCTCCCCTCGGGTGCCTCTTGCACGTAGTTAACTGAAAAGTCATTTCAAACCATGGATCATCACTGCCAGCCTCCTCTGAGCCTTTTCCTCTTCTGCCATGCCCTTTTTGAGATGGTGAGACCAGAGGTATGGCAGTACTCAGGATGCAGGTGCATCACGCATTTACAGACCGGTGTAAAATCAGTTTTCTTCTCCATTGCTCTCCTAACAAGTCCTGACATTTGACTCACTCTTTTGGCCGCACCGAGCACAGACCTGACATTTTCCCAGCTGTGCTTGTCCCTGGGCTTTCAAGCCGGGGAAAGTGATGGCCAAAATCTTTCTGTGCTGATGAACAAGAAAGAAATGATCGACTGCAACTGCACAGTTGTGCTGTTTGGGAAAAAAAGACTTGGAATAACAGTAGTGGAAGTTAAATCCCAAGATGCTATGAAATTCACTCTCAGGCAGCTTGACCTAAATTCCTATGGGCAATGAGGAAGCCACATATTTGGAGCATTTGAAAGAAAACTAGACAAATGCCCATAAATTATCCTATGGGGACATTCCTACTCTCTTTCGGAAGATGGATTAGGCAGATGACCTACTAAGTTGGGGGTTTTTTTCTTCTTTCCCTAATTCCTACGATGTCATGAGTGTGCGTGCTTTACCCTTTCTTAAATCATAATCTGTTTGATCCAGTACCGGTCCAAGGTTTTGAAACGCCCATTAAACCGCAAGAGGAAATCTCGAGCGGTTTGCTAATATCAACAGAAATCCAGATGGAATTACAATCATCCTTTATGTACATTCGAGGACGCATTATGTAATGCAAGCCACGGATTTAGTTTAATGTACCGCACCTTCCAATAAGCTGCCGGCAATGCTAACAGAGATTTGAAACCTGTAAAAAACTCTTTCGCCCTGGACAAAATAATTTTGGAGGCCAGCATCTGCAGGTGAAGGGCTTGGGCTATCAGGGTCTTATGGGGAAAACGGGGATGAAGAGTGGGGAAAAAAAAAATGAAAGGAAGGAAAGGAGGCGGAGGGGGAATTGAAAAACAGAGAATTGGAAAGGCGGTCCATTCGAGATAGCGGCAGGGGAGGCGAGGTCGAAACTTCACCCAAGCAGGGAGGGAAAAATCGCTGAGATTTATTAACAAGGATGACGCTGCCCGCTGCAGCATCCTCCTGGGCT
>WHYT01015918.1:94974-119130 GCA_009806455.1 Tetrax tetrax | reverse complement strand
GGCAGAAATTCCTCCCGCTGTCTCCCGGCGAAAGCTGCCGGGAGGCTGAACCCCTGTCACCTGCGTCGTCGTGTGTCGTGTCCCCGTCCTCCCCCCTCCCGGCCCCCGCACCATCCCTAAAATGGCTTTTTCTGGATGAGGCTGTGGCCGCGCGTGGGTCGGCCGCGCCGGCCTGGCCGCGCCTCGGGTGGGTGCGTGGCCAGGCGCCCTGCTCCAGAAGTTCTGCATCCCTCGGGGGGGTTGCGGGGAGGAGGGGGGGGAGATGCTGCGGGGCGCAAGCGCCCTGCGCCGGAGTTGCAGGGCAGTTGTTCGCCTTCTCTCTATTTTTTTTCCCCCCTCTTTTTTAAGAGATCGGTTTGGCTTTGATTTAGTTGCTGTCGTTGATGTTGGTTTTCTCGGGTGCTATTCTCCATCAGAAGTAGTTTCAAAAAAATAATGCTTAAAATGCAGGGTGCAAAATATATATACATTGCCTAATGTATTCTTAAAGAGGAAAGAGTATCTGGTTGCCCATTAATTCTTCAGGTATTTTCCATTTAAACTTGATGGAGAAATATTCTGTTTTTTCCAAGTAACCTTTCATGTCATTTATCACCAGCAAATTGGCTCAACGTTTAAAGATTTCTTCCCAAATACATTACTGATAGGAATATTTTGCTCATACAGTACTATAGGATGAAAAATGGGCACATTTCCTTTTTTTTTTTTTTTTTTGAAATATGTAAATTTCGAAAAGCCTTTCCCTCCTTTTCGTGACTCCGTGAGTGGCCCTGGTAAATCAGATGTATCTACAGCAAGGGCTTCGTCCAGAGCTGTTTTTCCTGGCCAGCTCTGCTAGGGCACCCTCGCTATTTTGTCCTCGGCGCCTCTGACGAATTTTGTAGCATTTCTGTGCTAAGCTCCAATGGGACTCTCGTAGAGGCGCTGAAATTTCTTTCACCTTGAGAGATGATTGAAGCCAAATTTGAAGAGGGGACAAAGTGCTTGAATTCACTGGAGAGCGATGCTGAGTTTCTGTGTGTACATTAAATTCTGGAGGCGCTCCAGTAGCCAGAGCTATCTGGGTCAGACCGGGAATCACCCCAGTGATGGGTTTTGCAGGATCCTGATCGCTTCCGACTGAAAATGCAAGTGATAAGGTTTTGCAACGTGCATGGATTGCATTGCAAGCACGGGCTGGAGGATGGAGCCAGTTATGTAGCAGGCATGACGTGTGCGATGAACAGGTCGCGCTGAGCACGCTACAACTTCGGGAAGCTGGCGTTTGCCATGCGGAGCCTGCAGCGGTGTGAATTACAGGGGAAAAAATGCATTTGCATGTAACAAAGGCGGCTGGCTCGTCTCCTGCATGAGGAACTCATATTCTTTTTTAGAAAATCTGGCTCCCGTTTCTGCCACAAATTGCCGGTGTAGCTTTGGGCAAATCATTTAATGTTTCCCTGCCTTCCCTCTCCTCATCCTTGCCCGTGACCTGCCAAGGGCTTGCCTATACCAGGCTGTCGGTTCAGACCCAAACTCGTACCCTTTACCTCCCCCAACTGCCTTGGGCGCAGCAGTCTGAAGCTCGTGATCGGTGATACTTAGCTGCTCCGAGGGGATGCAGTTTGACATTCAAATGCTGCTGCTGGAGCCAATAACACAGACGTAGCAGCCTCACAAGGATTCATCAGTCTCTAATCCTATCCCTCTTCTAATCCAGTCATTCTCTGCTGCTAATCAAATTGCCCGGCATCGCTCGAGCGGTGTTTGGCTGCGTGCTCGCCCTCGTGTCGGCTGGCCTACGTCAAGGCAGGGAAGCGGTGGTGGTGAAGATGGGCTGAGTATCACCAGCTCTTCAGGACAGAGACCGTCTGTCACTTGAGGTTTGTAAAATCCGTGGCACGAGAGAGGCCTGGTGTGATTTAGAAAGACAAGTCATAGCTAGAGGGTAAATTGCAACAACATCACAGGAAAATGGCCAGAAAATGGCACCTCGGGCGTTCCTGCGCAGCCAGCTGTGTGCACGTCAGGAGGGAACGGAGGTGGAAGGGTGCAGCTCCCTCGGCATAACAACGGCATTCTTATTTTAGCATGGAAGACAGCCAAAGATAAGGAGTGGTTGTCATCCGGTTGGTTGGAGGATTAAAAAAAAAAAAAACAAAACAGAAAAAGAAAAAGAAAAGCTGTGTTGAAATAGAAATACTTTGATGTAGGTACAAAAGGGGAAAAAAAACCCCAACTAGATAACCTTGCAAGTGATGGACTAGCCACATAAGGCTGGCAGTACAAGATTTCTCCCATAAAATCCAGCATGATCCTAATTAAGCCCAGACCCTGTTAAGTGACACATGGCTTTATTTATTTCAGATGTTTCTGGGTCCTAAAGATGGGGCCAAGTGTGAAGAGTTTGATGTGGCAGATAGTTTAACCCCAATTACTTCTACATAAATCACGTGATTGTTACAGGAGCAGAGTACATCTGATGGGTACCCCAGAGCTACTGGTAAATTTTTTTTTTTTTTTTTTTTTTAAAATCCCCTGAAAAATCTCCAGTGGTGTGGGCGAGGGTTTGGGGAAGAAGGGCGACCCTCCTCTCTGCAAGCAGGAGGATGGGGATGCCGGAGCTATTGTGGTGCGGTGTGCCCACCGGTCTGTATGCACAGGCAGCTGAAATGGTGGTTTTGTAGAGCAGGCAGCTGGAAAAGGGGAAGCAAAATGGGAGCTGACAAATATTCTTGTTATGAAACTGGGATGGATCAATGATTTATGGGGGTACTATTTTTTTTTCTTTTTTTTTTTAATTTTATTTTGAGCGGAAGGAGTCAGTTGGCGATGTGTGGTGCTAGCCACGAATGGCTTTGTTTTGAGATCGTGCTGCACTGGGTCACGCCTCCAGAAATGGCATCTACAGAATAACAATACAGTAAAACACTTTTCAGCATCGCGTGGGTTTCATAGACTGTCTTCAGGAAGAAAAAGTTTTCCCTGTTTTTCGTTCAAAGCCCTAGGCCTAAATTCTCCCAGAGGACTCCAGATTTCAAAATGAAGGTGGCTGCACGAGAGGTCCTAGGCAGCGGGATCATTATTAACCTGTCTCGGTTCTCCTCAGGAGTTTCCATTTCTGGGCTTACAATATCGCCCATTCCTCCCAGGGCACCAAGCAACTCCGTAAATAGGCCACTCTGCAGAGGAGCTGCTCTGCCAGGTGATTTAATGTTGCTTGTTAGTTCTGCTTTCCCCTTTTTATTTTGTTTTTTTTTCCCCTTCAAACTGGTCTATCCATGCTGTCCTTTAACACGCAGAGCAGCACTGTAACATGGATGGAGTGTGTTTACAGGGTTGTGTCTGTGGGATTTTGCCAGTCCCATGGGTGGCTGGCTGTCCTGGGGGACCCCTGCAGCAGCTGCCACTCCGCATTCAAGTGCTGGCTTTGGGTGTGAGTGACTGGAGCCTCTGAGCTGGACCTGTTTCCAGTACCCTTTTATTTTTGTTAGTTAACAGAATCATTGAATCATAGAATGGTTAGGGTTGAAGGGAACTTCAAAGGTCATCTAGTCCGACCCCCTGCAAGGAGTAGGGACATCTCCAACCAGATCAGGTTGCTCAGAGCCTCATCCAGCCTGGCCTTGAATGTCTCTGGGGAAGGGGCATCCACCACCTCTCTGGGCAACCTGTTCCAGTGTTCCACCACCCTTATTGTAAAAAATTTCTTCTTACTCTTTTAGTTTAAAACCATTGCTCCTTGTCCTGTTGTAACAGGCCCTACTAAAAAGTCTGTTCCCATCTTTCTTATCAGCCCCCTTTAGGTATTGGAAGACCTCTATAAGGTCTCCTGGAACCTTCTCTTCTCCAGGCTGAACAGCCCCAACTCTCTCAGCCTGTCCTCATAGGAGAGGTGCTCCAGCCTTCCGATCATCTTCATGGCCCTTCTCTGGACCTGCTCCAACAGTTACATGTCCTTCTTATGTTGAGAAGCTGGACGCAGTACTCCAGGTGGGGTCTCACAAGAGCAGAGTAGAGGAGGAGAATCACCTCCCTCGACCTCCTGGTCACGCTACTTTTGATGCAGCTAAAGATGTGGCTGGCTTTCTCAGCTGCAAGCACACATTGTCGGCTCATGTCCAGCTTCTCGTCCACCAATACCACCAACTCCCTCTCCAAAAGGCTGCTCTTAATCCCTTCATCTCCCAGCCTGTATTGATGCTGGGAGTTGCCCCGACCCACGCAGGACCTTGCACTTGGCCTTGCTGAACCTTATGAAATTCACGTGGGCCTGCTTCTAGATCTTGTCCAGGTCCCTCTGGATGGCATCCCATCCCTCAGGTGTGTTGACCACACCACTTGGCTTGGTATCATCTGCAAACTTGGTGAGAGTGCACTCGATCCCACTGTCTATGTCATTGATTAAGATACTGAACAGTACTGGTCCCAGTACAGACCCCTGAGAGACACCACTTGTCACTGATCTCCATCTGGGCATGTAGTTGTTTGGAAATATTTCACTGAGACCTCAGATGTGAGGCTAAATGATCTCAAGAATTAACCAAAGAGCCTGGGACAGGTCTCCTGTCCCCTTCACCCTTTTCAGAAAAAAGTGTCCTTCAGCGTAGTGGCTTACAGGTCCCTCTTGCTTGCACTACCCTTAAGGTGGCCACTATAGCAGAAGGCAGGCAGCTGCTGTTGGCTTGAAGGGCAAATTGGGCTTGGGTTTGGGTTCCCCCATGGCAGGTGCAAAGATCTCAGAACAAGCCCCAAGACTGACGATGTCCATAAATGTTTTATTATCTTGTTATCTTTGAGCCAGTGATTGGGGGTGAGCTCTGGCAGGCAAGAGAGGTGAAGAAAGTTTGCCACGAGACCTCACTGAGCTTTGGTGGGGCCTCTGAGGGCAGACGCCAGCCTAAACATCCTAGGCTGTAGCTCCAAATTCAGTTGGTCAGGCTGGTTTTGAAGACCAGTCTCTCCTCCAACCTCTGCATGTGTTCCAACCATTTAATTATTTCTCTACTTTTCCTGTGGCATGGAACAAAGAGGTAGGAGAAGTGCAGTGGCCACCAGGAGGGCTGAGAGGACAATGGCTCTCGTCTGCCCTGGCAGACAGTGTGCTCCTCGGGGCAAAGGCAGGTTATTTGGAAGAGTGCAGGTCTTGCATTCCAGCAAAAAATAATTCGTTAATGGACACAGAATAATCACTTTACTCCGAAAAGCCTCTCCAGCTGCATTGCACCAACTGTTCTTTTTCATCCTCTGAATCCTTAATGACAGTAGCAGTTAATTTCTCTCTCTGTGTTTTTCTAGCTGCAATGTCCTATTTTCTCTGAGTTTATTGAGAAAATAATAGAAGTCATTACATAGCTACTTGTCACCTTTCAGAGAAGAAAACTTCTCACTGGTTGAATGGCCAAGTCAGTTACTTGGTGACTGACTCAGACAATAGTGACTTTTTGTAGCTTATCAGTTATTCATCTGTGCATAGTGAAGAAACTAATTAGCTGGAGGAGCATTATTTAACTTCTGGTCCATGAATATCAGAAGATGGTGAGTAAAGCAGTCGCAAGCAGTGTAACAACAGCACGTGCATTCTGTTGCATGTAAGCAAAATTTAGGGGTCAGGAGTGGCAAAGTGAGACATGTATATTCCTTGTGTTCGGTTGTTTTTAAAAATTGTATTGGTTTTGAAAACTTATGTGACAATACCACACAAAATGATCCTTGGTTTAAAAAATAATTAAAAAATAATTACCTTAGATGTATATAATAATAAATAGGTTATATATATATATAATAATTGAGGAGCATTGAACTAGGTGATACAGAAGGGCAATGAGAATGGAAGACGTAGAAAACTGAGTGAAATGTGAACTATTTTTGTGTATGTATGATATGCATCTTTTTGGTTGTCAGTGATGGATTGCTTGCTGTAGAGCTGGATCCACACGGGGCCACTGCAAAGCAAACAGGAAGGGCAATGCGTTGTTTTTTCATCCAGATTTTCATAACTGAGCAGTCAGCCATCACTATCCGAATAACAAATGCTCTCATCTCCAGCCTTGGTGAAGGAGCAGGAGATCAGGAGGCAGGTCTCGGCCGGGGGATGTACCCCGCAAAAGGGCGGGGGAAGAACACTGCTCACATTGGCTAAGCCTTGCTCTACAGGCTGTGGGATGCTGAGGGGATGCCAGAAGGAAGCAGGAATATGTGTAAAGATAGATTATTGTACTTTTTTTTTTCCCCTCAAGCATTGTGTACATCCCAGGGAAGAAAATAAGAAGGATCATTCCTTGTTTGGAAGAGTCTTGTCTCTGTTACTGTCTTGGGCAGCTGTCTTTCGGGTCCTCAGAGACAGTTGTTGCAAGTGCCAAGCCCATTTGGCCCACTATATAAGATGCTTGGCCTTGGGGGAGAGTTTTCCATAAGCCCCATGGAAGAGCAGTTGGATCAGAGGGCTGTACCCAGAAGATCAGTGGAAGCATGAGTGTACAGCCCTGGAGGGTCTCCTGGTGCGACAGCAAAGGGTCCCTTTGGCACAGGATTCTCTCTACTGGAGAGAGCATGTAGCATGTAGATATAAATAAATATATATATACACAGGCAGACGTAGAAGAAGAAAGCAGTTGCAAGGAGTTATATTTCCCCAATCACTGAGGGAATGCATCTGCCTTTGGTTTAGATTTGCCATTTAGGTTCTTAAGTGATTTTTTGGATGCTCAGGTAGCAGCTGTGTTTAGCCATGAGACCATCACTTGTCTTTTAGGATACACTTTGGCTGTCACCATAACTTTCTGTCTTCTAAAGGGGGTTATTAAATGGATGAGGGTAGCCCTGGATGCCATCAAATGCTACAGAAAAGAAAGTGAAAGCAGCGTATGGCTGCGTGCCATGGATCCCCACGTTCAGAGCATGTAACTGCAGAGCTGTGCAATGACCGTCCTGGAGGGAGCTAGTACCGCCTCTCTCCTGAAACGGTTAAGTCAACAGATGAGGTGGATGCCCTTGATCACAAACAGACCCCAGACATCTTAGATTTGCTTCGGTTACTGGAGAGGTCGGTCAACACTGTTGCTTCCTATTTGCTTTCTGGTGGAACTGAAGAGGTCTTTGCTTTGAAGCATAAAGGCTCAAATATTTTGGGACTTGGTGCTTCTGAATCTGCTTTTCTTGAGAAGTGTTGCCGCTGCATTTCCAAGGAGCTGATGTTCTCAAGCTAGCAGCCTTTTATTTTTTAAAAGGAAGGAAGTGTTTTTATTAGAGTTTCCTGTTTTGAACTCTTTGGTTAAAGGGTATGAAGTGGTCAGAGGTGGGACAGTTATCATTTAGGTCAGGGTTGCCTCTTTGTATTTTCATATTTGTATACGTAGGGCATATATATGAATTATTTTCATATTTAAATTATGTATTTTGATTTGTGCAATTGTTTACAGTTCTATTTGAGACTGCTGCTTTAAGGAAGTCTAAGTAAGGTTTCCTGTCAGGAATGGTTTAGATAGAGCTCGTCCTGCCTGGGGCAGAGGGATGGGTTAGGTGACTTCTCAAGGTCCTTTTCAGGACCTTTTCTGTGGTGCTAGGCAGCTACTCAACAAAGCAAATTCATAGTAGGGTGTGCTGGTTACACTGATAGGGTTTTGCTATAGCATTTAACATGGATATTTGTTTGAAAAGGAAATAATAGCTAATCGTAGCATAGTTACTGCTGCTGTATTGGACAAATGTTTCTTAAAATTAAAGACGAAAACAACTGATGTTACATTTTTAGACTAGCATCATGATATGGCTTTGATTAATTTTTCCAGGAGCTTTGTGGGTTTTATATCTGCTTAAGTGTATTAACATTTTAAAAGGTCAAAGGTAAGCTTTAAAATGGATGCCACATTAAGATGGATGGGAGGAAAATGACATTTACTTCTTGTTATTGCACATTGTTTGAATTTGACCAAAGGCAAAAACAAAACAAAGAACAACCCTCCCCCCCATACACACGCATGCATGTGTGCACGGACTGATAGACAGACACGTTCCCACCACCTGCCTTTCCTGCACACCTGGTCCAGGAAAACCTTATTCATCTAGGCAAATCATCATCCTAACAAAATCAGTAGTCCCGTGTCTTCATTTCCAGACAGCTTCAGTATCCCTTTGCAAAGTATCTCATTTAACTAGTGTGAGTGGACTCTGTAAATAAAAGCAGCTAAAATATTTATATTAGGAAAATATGGCTAATGGGAACTATAACCACGTTATCATTTCCTGCCCTTGCTGAGCTTGAGATGATGATTTCATCAGGGAAGGGACTGTACCCTGATCCTTATTCATGCAGTTCCTGGCATGCTGAGTCCCTGTGAAAACAGAAAATAAAATACGATGGAATTATGCTTTTCCAGTGGGAACGGTGGCCAGCCCCAGCTGAAAGCCAGGCTTTAGAGGACCCACTCGGTGCACAAGAACTTGGGGTTTTGGAGAAAGCAGTATAGCTCGAGGGAAGGACCGAATTTGATTTATGTCCATCATTTCCACTCTTGCCCTGAAATCATCATGAGGAGCTAGGCTGGCGATGCGCCCTGTGCCTCGGGAATCACAGCCGCTCTCTCTGTCAAGAGACCCAGCCTGTTTTTGTGGATGTTGTTTCACAAGACAGATCGTTCCCATCAGTTCATGACACTTACTAATCCAAGGTTTAAAAAAAAAAAAGTAAGGAATAAAACCCCAAAATTTCTTCAAAACTGTCTTCCCACTGTTGGCTCACCAGCGAGGATTCGGGCTGCCTCCTGCATCAGCCTGCGGCTGCCTCAGCCCCATGCTGTACCACAAAGCACATCCCGACCTGGGCAGCCTGGAAAGAGCCACACCGTGCCAGGGGCTGTTCTGACTTTAGGTCCTTGTTGTCTGGGTTTTTTTAATAGTCAATTGTAAATCGTTACAGCTGTGGAAGATTCCAGGTGGTTGCTTCATCCAAGCCTGGGTGTTCAGTGTGGGGGTATCTGGTTTCCTGGGTCAGTGGGTAGTTTCAGACTCCTCCTTGAGGCCTGCGTGCACCTCCCTCCCACCTGAAACCCCACTGAAGCATTCCCCCAAGCATGGAAGAAGGCAGACATTTCGGTTCAGACAGCTGAACCACCTCTGGCAGCCCTGCCTCTGAGAAGAGGCACCATCTTGTGGTGCCCAGGGTGCTGGGGTCACATTTCCCCTGAGGCTTCTGCAACCCTTTTCTTCTGCAGCCTAATCACTGTGGATTTGGTCCTTTTATTCTTGATGGCTTTTTAATTTTTTCACTAACTTTCCTGTCTCTTCCCAAAACAAGCGGCCAGATACCAACCTCATTAGCTGTTGGTTCAAAATGGCGTGGGTGTAAGTGGGGCGAAGCTTTGGCTTGGTATCAGTGAGACTATTTGGATGGGTAAGCTGTGGCTGGGCCACTGATAACCAAGAAAAGGCAATGGTGTTGTTCCTGTAGCCATACCGACCCGGCGCGCTTTGGCAGGCAACGTGCCAGCCCAGCGCCGCAGGGAAGAGTGGGATGATCCCCCTTGGGCTCCCTGAGCTGGGGGGCTGCCCGGAGCTGAGCACCACGGCAGAGAAGCTGAGGGCTGGTGGCGGCTTCCCCAAGGGAGAAGCAACCATCTCCTGGTGTGAAGGTCCAAGATGAGCCTGTGGTTAGGGTGAGGATGGTCAAATCCTTTCCTCCCTCCCCCAGCAAGCGGTGAGCTCCCTGAAGCATCCCTTTCTGAGTGCTGAAATTGTTTGTTTGTCTGACAAAAAAAAAGAAAGGAAAAATGTCAAATGCTCAAATGCTTTGTTCCAGTGTGAAAATGTATTTTCCATTTCAGACTGAATGGATTCTTTCAAGGCTTCACTGCCCGCCGAATGGAACAAACAAAACAGTTTTATTTTTTCATTTTAACAAAAAAAAGAAAAAATAGTTCTCAAATTGTTCAACCCAAACATTTCTTTTTAATTTTTTTTTTCCCAGCCTGGCCACCATAGCAAACAATTTCATTATTTGCATAGCTCTAATTGCAGCGATTAAACAAACACAGTGAACGCCAACCCTTCACAGAGCCTCATCACAACCCCGCTGCCAACTTGGTCTGTATTTTGTCAGCAGAGAGGGAGATCAGAGTGGCTTTGTGCTGGAGTGAAAAGAAATTATTGACTTTTTTTTTTTTTTTCCAAACTGATACACTATCAGTTTAGAGCAAGAATGATTTTACCCGTTCTCTTGCTAGCAGGCTGAGGGACATCACCAAACCTGGTACAGTTTAAAAAGCATTTGGATTTTGAATGTCTTGTTCCTGCATCACTCTCAAGTTGCAATCTCTGATGCGATTAGAATCAGGCGTAGGGTTGATAATTCTTCTAGTGATACCAATAGTGAAGGACTGAGAAACAAACATCTGGATTTTGTTGTTGTTGTGAAGATGGCAAGTATCTGAAGACAGGGTTAAGGAAAATTTTATCTTGCCGCAGTTCCATCAAATAGGAACAAATAATTTTTTGGACATTTTTAAATGACATTTATTTATAGCAGGTAGTACACAGGCGGCTGCTGTTTCTCAGCATGCTGGAAGAATGTTCTCCAGATGGTGCTTACTGTTTATGCTTTTATTCACTTCGCTTGAACACAGCAGCACTTGACACAAAACACGGAAAATTGGAAAATAAAAACAATTATGTTTTTACAAAGTGCCGTGTGATTTGCTGAATTGTCTTAGTTGACGGATGAGCGATGCTTGGGGGCAGTGTGGGGGATCGCGCTTGTCACAGAAACGCTGTGCCCCAGCCCAGCTTTGAGAGGGACTCACCCTTCTCTCCCCAAAAGGTGGGTTTGAGTGCTGCTAATCCTACCCTCGTGTCTCTGCCTCTTCTGCCTCTTTTTTCCCCCCACAGGGATTTAAGTGACTCCAGGAAAAGGGTTATAATGGCACTATTTTTGTTGGGTTTTGTGTGGCTATGCAGCCCCAAGGTGGGAGAGACATGAGGCAAAACATTTTATAAACCTCGCCTATGCCATGGTCTTCCTTCAGCTTCTCATCTCTGTGAAAAATGAAAAAAAAATAAAGTACTAAGGCCTTCAGCTGCTCTAGCTGAAAGCAATAGCAAAAGTTGGGAACTGGTATCCAAAAAGACTGGCGTGGTCCATGATTTCTGTTGGTTAAAGTGGTGAAAATATAGATCCAAATGGTGGGCACGCTCCAGGAGGCTTTTGTTAGGCAGCTTCTGCGGGACTACTCACACAAAACATTGTCAGACTGGAAGCTTTAAATAACAGACTCTGGAATCTTAATTTTTTTTCATTAAAAATAATTGGGAAAACATTGTAAATAATTCAATTCTTTCAATTTTGTTTTTAAAAAGAAGGGAAACAAAAAAAAGGCAATAATTAATATAGATATCAACAACCAGGAAAAAAGTATTTTAAAAATGTTTTTTAAATATATATATATATAAAAGAGAAATAAATTAAAAAAAACCACCAGAACAAGAAAACAACAGACCCCACAACACTTCAGGACAATTTTTCAAATAGCAAAAACCACATCAAGTTTAAGCTTTTGAATGGGACATAATTATTCTTTCTTTGTAAACACAAGCCTTCAGATTCCTTCGAAATCTAGTTTAAAGCCAGCAATACTTTTAGTGAAATTAAATTTCAAGAAATTAATGTATAAACAGTTGTTCAACCGGTTTTAGGGATTTCTTCGCTAAATGGGCAGCGCTGCACAGCGCTTCGATTTCTCTCCCTTGCTGGTCACCCAAGAGACAGCCCTTTTCCAAGCAGAATTCTTGCTACATCAGCTCCATGCTGTTTATCTTTCCTTGCTCCCTTGGCAGTTATTATTTCTTAATGTGTTAATTGTAGTTCCTGGACCCACGTGTGTAATGTTCACAGTAGTGATGCCGACACGTCCTCTAGTTCCTGGAATCACAGAGAGAAAACCTTACATATGGTGTGGGCACAGGGCATCCAGTAAGAGAAACCAATTAATTACGAGAATTCAAATAGCGTAAAAAGAATAAAGTGGGTAATTGGGGAGAGTAGGCATTGGGTTAGGTTGGGGTTTTTTTTTTGCTTATTCAGTTATGATTCCTTCTACAGCTCTTGCTTTGTGTGATATATATTTTTTTTAATTAAAACTTGAATTATGTCACTTGCTTTCCACCTTTTAGCAGTATTTCACAGTAAATTCATTCCTAATAGCAAGTAGTCAGGGCTAAGGAATGGCTTTGCTGAGAGATGGGGACTGTTAATTATTAAAAAGAAACCTATGGATTTAAAACAAATTAGACCTCATTAAGCCTAGGTCTGTTTCCACACAGACCAGCTGACATGAAAAAGCCGATCTACGAGCATGGAATATAGCACTTTTTAGCTGACGCATCTCTTGTAGAAATGCGCCTGGGCTGGCACAGGGTGCATTTGCTCTCCTGGTTCATGTCAGAGATCCCTGGTCTCTGATCTCAGTTCAAAACCTGTAGCTTTCTTGCACCCATCGCACTTTCCTTCCATCTCTCCTGTCACCCTCGGTCACCCCTGGTGAGGCCACCACAGCCCTCAGGCATGGGAGTCCCACTTCACTCCTGGAGATGGCTGTTGGCCATCAGCAGCTGGTGTCCACTTGGCCAGTCAGGCGGGTGGGTAACCCAGCTCCTGGACGATCTCGGTGGTAAGCCCAGGTGAAAAGATTGGCTGCCCTCGGTTTAGTGAAAGGGGAAACACAGGAAAACTCCTTTTCTCTTCCTTTCATTTGGAGGGTAGGGAGATCTTTGACTTCTACTGTGGGGCTCTTGCTGTGGCCAGGCTGACAAACTCTGTAGGATAGATCTACTGATTTCCATTTACAGAGACAGGAGGTCTTTTTTTGTTTGTTCAGGGTTTATTTTGTTATCTTAATTTGGCTGTGACTCTTAAGTTACAGAATCATAGAACAGTTTGGGCTGGAAGGAACCTTTAAAGGCCATCTAGTCCAACCCCCCTGCAAGGAGCAGGGACATCTCCAACTAGATCAGGTTGCTCAGTTGTTTGTACTTGGAGGTTTTCAGCGGGATTTTAGAGAAAATCCAAAGGGCTGCAGTGATTCTCGGAGACCATGCACTCAAACTGATATAACTGCAGCATGTTTTAACCTGTTCTTCTGAAATTTTTGGAAGCAATGGGTGAGTGCATCTACAGGAGAATCCTAATGAGGAGGGCAAAAGGTCACCTGTAACGAGCGTTTTAATTGTACCTTCGCAGGCATGCCATGTATGGGCTTTGCTCTCTTGCTGAGACATCCCCTAGATTTTCTCTGGTGTTACAGGCATAGACACACTCGTATGGGGAGAAGAAACGCCCATTCTGCTGGCTAGAAATCAGCAATAACATTTTGACATCTGTGCAACAGTTTAAAATGAATTATTCAGCACATAGATCGTGCTGTTCGAGCAGCCAGCACATCTCTGCCCATTTACTACTGTCAGTCCGTGGTGGAGATATCATTGATGCCAGTGGGAACTGAGCACATGGACTGGGGGTAGGTTTTGGCCCATAGCCTGGAACAGCATTTGACAGCACCCCTGCAGAATATGATAGGCATAATCTGCTTTGCCACCAGCAAAAGACCGAAAGACAATGCCAGTCTGTTTCTTCTCTTAGAGTATTTGAAATGTGCGGAAAAAAAGACCTTAAGAATTAAAGAAATCATTAATTGTTTGACTGTTTAAGTTCTGCTTTAAAAAGCGAAACTTGCATGTAATTTTGATGAAATCAATGTATTGCATATGATTCTCCGAAGCCCTGAGCATCTATTGCCAATTGGGAGTAGACCCAGAGCACAAACTGGCAGCAGGTCCAGTCTCCAGCTTCTGCCAAGTCAGAGGGTTACAGTGACGCAGCCGCTAATTCCTATCAGCAAAGAAAATTCATGACATTCACCAAGTAAGTAAGCAAGCAGCATCTGATTTGGAAAAACAAGCTGAACTGCTGTAGGAACACATTTTGGGGAACTGCAAATGGGGAACTGAGGGGAAATACAGATCAGCCAAACACCAGCAAAACCAGGTCTACTCAAGACAGGTGTTCAGAAGAGAAGGTGGACGTTTATCTTGTATTTAGTTTTCCTAATTCATCAAGGTCATCTGAATTAAAGCAGTGGATGTGTGGTGAGAGTCTAACATCTGTTATTTCACAGGATGCCTGTTCCCCGTAGCTGTGTTTAATGGGCTATTGTCCTTTCCTCACCTTCTTTTAAGGACTATGTTACGGCTGTCCACTGAGGCAAAAATTCGGGAGCAGTCAGGTAGCATTGCAGCATGCAGCAATAACATCTGCCCATCGTTATCCATGTTTTTCAGGTGGCTAACTAAAAATTCAGCCTGCCCTAATTCCTACTTGCTCTTCCATTTATGTGCAGCACATAATACCCTACAGTGGAAGTAGCCCAGTGCTGTGCTTGGAAAGGCGAGATGTATTGTCCAGGTAACTATAAAACAAATGGCTAGTATATATTAAAGTTCTTGTGTGGGAAAGAGTATCTATTGAGAAAAGACACTTAAGCACATAGTGAAAGTTAAGCAAATCCTCATGTCCACTGAAGTCGGTAGAATTTAAGCATGTAGTTAAATCTTTCATGTAGTAAGGGCATATGCTCTGATAGTAACACTATAGCTGTAAGCTTTCCAAACTCCTATATGTCTGTATAGCTTTATTTTCAGAGTCCCCAAGAGCTTTGCAATTAGCAGAAAGATATGAAATCATGATAAATACCGTGCAGCTCTGGATACTCGGGTGCGGCGCTTCAGCAGGAGGTGGGACCTGGCTTCCTCAGCCGGTCCTTGAGAAGAGCAGTTGTGCAGCTGATGCTGCTGCAGTTTGGTTCACAGTGCAGTCAGCACCACCCAGATGTGGGTACGTGTGTGTGGGGTTTTCATAGGGACTGAAGTCTGTTCTAGCTTTTGTAGGGCTGCCATCACCAAAGCATCTGAACCTTCTTGCTGTCTTTGATCTGCTCACTGTCACGGCTCTCCCCTGGGAGATATCTATCCCCTGGGAGGATACTATCCCCCTTGGGCAGGGAGTAAAAAAGGCACAGAGAGATATCAATCCCAGTTTTAATAGTTACTTTTGTGTCTGCATATATGGAGACATCTCCAGGGGGTGTTTCCAGTCCTCCTGTCTGTGTAGTTTGGACCCTGTCTGCAGTTGCAAACCTGGCTCAGAGTGTCTCGCTCTGCCTCGCGTGGGAAGCTCAGGAGTGGGGATGTGAGCATGCATCTCCCTGATGCCAGAGCAGAGGAATATACCTCACTAGTGCAGGTGTAGAGTGACGAGGGGAGATGTGCAGAAACCGGAAAAAAAAACCAGGGGGGGAGGGTAAATAGCCAAAGTAATATATGTATGAGGGTGAAAAAGGCTACCTGGTTTTATTGCTGCTTGATTGGAAGGATGCATGTAGCTTGTGAGCATCCATTAATTAGTGATGCAGTTGCTCCATGCTGGTATCAATAAAACCTTAATGATACCAGCCTGCGATTGCTTCCTTTTTTCCACATCCCCTTGTGAGGGTGCACGTATATCGGTGCAGCTGTGCACTGTATACAGTGTGTATGTGCTCTGGCTGCTTACATAAGAAAGGGACAGTAAAATCGTTTAGCAGCTAGTTACCTCCCATGTGATTTTCCAAGCGTTTATAAAATGATCTTTGATACACAGCACTCTTCTCATGCACACAAAATAACCAACGTTTTTTCTTCCTTTTGCGGAGACGTATTAATTCTTAAAATGGCTCCTGAGCAGGCATTCGTGGGTACGTGTAGCGACTGCAGCCTGATGGGTTAGCAACAACAACAACAACAACAGGCTCTTCTTCATTTCCTTTATATGCACATCGTGCAGCTTTTCAAACACTGCATCAAACGCTGCCGGCTGGAAATTTCCAGGCCCATTTCCTGCCCGGTGCATGCTCATAAAGTGAGATTGTCTGCATGGTCGGTAGCTGCAGTACTGCAGAAAGTCGATAAAGAGCTGACCACCTCACCTCTATCCAAAGCAGTTGAGAAGCCCTGCCTCATCTGCCTTATTAAAACCACACTTGACTTCCGCAGAGAAACCTAACTGGGAGCCTTGGAAGAGGAAGGATGAAACAGAAGGCTGAAATTGCAGTGAGTATTCTACATCTAGGTCTTGCAGTAAGGTTAAAGAGGGCTTATTGTAGAATAAACCCAAAAGGCAGCTTCATCAAAACAAGGAAAATGCCTGCATTTAATGCCGGGAACTTCTGGCTCTCCCACATCCAGCACAGCACAGAGATAAGATGATTAGTTATTGAGCAGATTTAAGTAGCTCCTTAATGGGTTTGTATTTTGAATTGAAAGATGTATATGCATGTCTGTGTGCGTGTGTGTATATGCCTTGTGTTTGCAAGAAAAGGCATGATGTAGAAATAGATGCAAGAGGTAGAATTTGCACTGCAAAATGTATTTTAGAATGTGTTTGAAAGGATGCTCTTTTTTTCCCCTTTCCCTTATATAAGAATAATTGATTGAATGTTTGCCAAGCTTTCAGTAGAATCCATCGGGAATCCCCACCCCCACCTTCCCTGGGCCCGCTAGCTTTTTCTCACCTTAAAATGAAAGAAGAAAGAACTTCAACAGAAAGATCATTGCTTTAGCTTAATATTGTAAGATTTCAGAGATTGAATTTTCTGATAGTAATGAAATGAACCCTGAGTTGTGCCATGAATTTGATTGCAGTTAATTTGATTTTTTGAGATGCTCAACAAAGCTAGCCCATTAGCTTTAACCTCACATACTTTAGATTTGCACAAAGTGGGTTTTTTATATATATATGTGTATACATAATATGAAAATAGCTCTCTGGTAATTCAGTTGTTTGTAACAATTACTGTCAATGAGTAGTTACTAACTATAGCACCGTTGGAAGTGGTATCCGATGTGTTGCTGACCAGTAATCCCACTACTTCTGTTGCTTTGGTGGCACAGGGTTAGCTTTCCTTTTCCCAAGGAAAAATACAGCTGAACATCTCAGCCAGGAGATGCACGCAAACTCCGTCCTGCAGCTTTTTTTCCAGTTCTCCCTGATCTTAATGAGACTAGCCATATGAATAGGAGTGACTCCTGTCATAAAGGATTTTTTTGGCTGAAACTCAGGATTTCTATTTATTTGATTTGCCTCTGCAGACTTCAGAGTGGAGCGCTCCTCTTGGTTGTATTTGCTAAGAGGCAACAACCGTAGGATGGGGCATCCCCCAGGGTGGTCCCAACGTCTGGCCTTTTTTCTTTATGCAGTTTACTCTTGTTCAGCAGTTAATAGGATGGTGGAAGATGGCCTTTTATATATCTGTATATATAAATAAACCCAGTTTCAGATAAGAAAGTATTCGGTGATGTCAGAGTACTAGTGGCACAAGGCTACAGATAACTGGGAATAGTGTTAAGGAGTTGATCATGTGGGAAAAACAGGAGGATTCTGCAGCTGGGAGGAGATTGGTCACAATGGGAAAAAAAAAATAGGGAGGATGCAGTTTCCAGAACAGGGCAGAAATGAGACCAGGGAGGGAGGAGATAAATGGTGGGGGCACACAAATTGGGAGTGATGCTGAAAGTTTTCCAGGCGATGGAAAGGTTGAGCTGCAAAGGTGGTAATTGCTGTGAGCTGCTCGTGGGAGGTCCTGTAAGCCAGGGAGTGCGAAATCTCAACAGAAGTCAGGGGATATATGACTTAGCGATGTGTGGGAGGGAAGGTGCCCATAGATGGGAAGAGGGTTGGACACATGGCTAGAGACAAGGCGTTTTGTCTGGATCAGTGCCACTGAAGTATGCATCAGGCGCTTGCGAAGCCAGGAGCCAGGCTGCCTCCCTCCAGCTCTGCCATCCCCAGCAAACCTACTGGAGGGTTGTCTCCCAGCCCCACTGCAGAGGGGCCTGAGGCATCCCCACTCCTCGCTTGGGTGCTTCTGCCTGTGTTACATGGCCAGCTGCCTACAGGAGCAAGACCAGGGCATGTGCCAGTCCCCTCCTGTCTGCCTGAACCATTCACATGTCTAGGCTGGGGAGGAGCTGGGTACTCGCACTGGGAGTGATCCAAGAGGCCCCCGGTTTGGGCAGGGTGAGGAGCCAGGTACTGTGGTGTACCGCGGCAGGGAGCTGCTGTCCTGGAGGATGCTCGCATGCCCACACCTCTACGGCATCCTCTTGGGTCCTGCCAAGCTGCAGTCCAGGTGTCTCCCTTGCTTACTACAGGGCAAGGAGAGGTGTTGTTATTCCTAATTTAGTATTTTATAGGCTTTGGGTTGTTTTTTAAATTCTTCTCTTTCTTCCATACCACTTTTGGTGGCACAGTCTGAAGGCAAGGTGCCCAGTTATTTTGGCAGGAATTAGGCAAACTCGTTCAGCTGTAGAGAAAGGGGGAAAAATACTGTTAAGGAGAAAGTACTGACCTTCTCATCAGAGATTCCCATAGTGCCAAATTTAGCACTAGAAATTGCAGGAGGGGGCAGAAACCCTGTCTCTTTCCTCAGAGGGTGCTGAAACATGGCACGCTGGAAGTGCTCAGACAACAGAGAGCATTAAAGCATACTCCTGGCTTGGGGCTGCCCTGTGATCCTGGTTGTTTTGCCCCACAGCAGACCGTGCTTGCTCTTCCATGGGAATCTATATCCATAGGCTCCTTGCTGCCAGCCTGCACCTGGTGCAGCAGAGACGTGGGTCTGCACGCTCCGCAGAGGGATGCGCCTTTCCCCATAGCCAGGACTGGGACCAATGTGAATCCTCACCAAAAAGGATGGTCCAGCTTCCATACTGCCACTGAGTTAGACTAATTCAGAAGCAGAGTGTCTGATGTTCCTCAGCCAATGCTAGCTAGAAAGGAAACAATTTTACACATCAGCAATTTTTTATGATTAATAATATTATCCTGCCTTAATTGAAAAATGGGCTGGTGCCCTTAAGAAAAAATTAAGCTGTGGGAATTAGTATCTAACCTCTTTATGATGAATGTGTATTTTTATATCCTTCATATTACTGTCAGTGCTTTTAGAAATAATAGTGCCCTGTATTGTAATAAAAAATTGTCCTGTGTTGTTTGTAGTTGTGCGGCACCGTTCTGTCTGGCTGACTTGGCTTTAAGAGCCTGAACGCTTGGGAAGAAGCAGCGTGAGGATGCCGAGATCCTTTTAAAGGGAGTTTATGTACAAACAGGGGGATGATGTGTAGGCTCCGAGCTCTGCTATCAGTTGTTATTGCTGAGAGATACTCGCAGGGAGTCGATGCCAGAGAGAGCATTAGCGATTGCTGGCCTCGGTGCCTTCGTGGGAAGTCGGTCATAAAGTCGTCGACTGCTCCTGTTTGTGGGATTTTTAAACGCCAGTGAATCATTTTACGTAGTCAGGCAGTTGCCATCGAGCTGAGTTTGTGCAAAGGTCTTTACGAACCACTTTCTCTACTCAAACAAAGCTTGAGAAGGACAGAGAGAGACCATGCCGAAGGACAGGGAGATTTGTTATGCCCAGAGGACAGCTGGCAGCTTGGCTCTGCCGAGGTTTGCCAGGCAGCGTGCAGGAGCAGGGGGGTGTTGCCTGCCTCTGCCTGTCTGCCTGTGACCACGAGCCATCCTGGGAATGGGGCAAGTCATGGCTTTGAGGCATTGTGCTCCTTTCACCTCTCTGGCCCTGGGTCTTTGTCTGGTGTGAAGCAGCCCAAGGAAGCTGGGATTAAAGGAGGTGAGAAGGTCTCGGTTCCTGATATGGTCAGTTGAGGACAAAACTAAGTCAAGAAAATCACTTTCAGCCATACTGCTGTCCTGGCATTGTCCATCTCCTGCAGGCTTCTCGGTGGCTTCAGCAGCAGGCTCAAAGTGAAACCACGTACGTATGAGGGAGATGAATGTGATGTGTTAAAGCCTTATTCCCCAACCTAGAGCTCTTAAATGCTCTCATCAGCTTAAATATTGCTCACCCAAACATTTGAACATTGTGAGTCAAATCTCCCTGGAAACATGCAGTGAAAAATTAGACGCCTGTGGCAGGATCACTGGTGCCGACAGGGTGCGAGGAGCCCCCCCTTCTCCTTCCCAGGAGAATGAGAAGGGCCCAACGGGGAAAGAAATGCTCTGGTTCTGCCATCTTCCTCAGAGGGCAACCTGGGGAAGGAGAAGGAGGAGGAGGGTCTAGGGAGGGAGCCAGGAGTGTCCCCAGATGAGGGGGACACACTGGCTTTGTGAGGGCATGTGGTGGAGCAGGAGGGGGAAGCTGTTCTTCCTCGTACCTTCTTGGCTGCAGCCCTTTGGTCTGTGCCCACCCAGAGAGGACTCTGGGATTGTCCCCTGCCCCACTGGGGAGGCAGCGGTGGGTGGGCCGGGGGTGCTGGCAAGGGCTGCTGTCTTTTTCCTGCTGCTGTGCCACATCCCTTATCTGTTGTCACTGCCTGCGTAGGCTGGCCTTGGTGCATCCTCACACCCATTCTCTGGCATCTCTAAATTTGTAGCAAAGGTCTTTTTAGATACCTCTTCCTTTGTATTTCAGCCAGGGTCCCCATTAAAGCAGACAATGAGGAAGTCTGCATTAAAATGCTTCCTTCCATCCCTCTGTCCTTCCCCCCCCCCCTCAGCCCCATCCTCCTCGTCCCTGGAGGAAACGCTCGTCTCTGCCAAGATCCTGCCTCGCAAAAGTAAACACTATGAAATTACAATAAAATGTTTTGATTTGCTGGGCCTGACATTCAGGAGCTGCACAGCAGAGACTTGTAAAAAGGATCTTCTATAGATAGCCAGCGTGAGAAAAAAATAATCTCTCATTTCGGGCATCTTTCAGATCCAAGCGTCAGGGCAGCATAGATGGAGAGCAGATTTCTTCGCCAAACCTGAAGGTTCTTAGGAGCTTTATACTGCAGCATCTGTCAGCAGCTTTCCGCCTGGTATCTGCGGGTGACTGGCCTATTGCACAGTAGTGTCAATATTTGGGGCTCTGTCTCCCTGTCTGTGTGTATACGTGCTGATGTTGCTTGATGTTTTAAGACAGGGGAGTGTACTGAAAGCCCTGAGAAGGAAATAGATGAGCTGAAACTTGTTTCCTCCGAGGCTCTTCCAAATAATTCAGAGGAAGGCAAACTTGAGTGGAGGTGTAATCCCTGGGAGATGAGCTTCCCTGGGCGTTTGCCAGTTTAGCAGGCCGGGTAATCTGCACTGTCATCAGGATTTGCGGATTAGCTGTAGTGAAGCTAGTTGGCTTTGACATTTCATTAGGGACGGTTTTTTTTCTGTAGTTTTTCATCCCCGGTCTTTATGCTGTAAAATATGGCTGATGTAGCTTGATTATCCTTACACCTTCTAACATTCGTGCAAGTTGATGCTGGGACCGCAAACATCCCTTATCCGCTGAGGATTTTTTAAATCATTGCTTGTTTATGAAAGACTAACTAGGTCAAAGGCTAATTTTGGAAAGGATCTGCTTTCCCCAATGCTAACCAATAAATTTTCATCTGGGTAACGTAAGTTTAGTGAATTGATATCTCCCAAAGAAGGGATAAAAGCAAACACTATTTATCCTATAATCTGCAAATATTTTGAAAAGTGAACCGGAGTATCAATAAAATGACTTATCATCAAGGTCTTGTAAGAGCTCTAAAGGACGTTTGTTTAGAAATCAAAATGTTATATTTAGAGGCAAGAACTGTGCAGATGAGGAGTGAGTATGCACAAGTGACAGCGTTGTAAATTGTCTCAGGGGTTCAAGGGACCGGGGAAGGACACTGTGTCCTGAAGTCACTCCTTCCCAGAGACATCTCTGCTGATAAGAGCTGGTTGTTCTTCCTGGTGACAATGATCGAGGGGGACAAGGCAAAGGATCACCCTGTGGGCTCCGGCAGCAGCATGCAGAAATGGGGATGTGGCCTGGTCTATTTATCACAGCTAGACGTGCCCTCACTTTTCCGCTTGCCGCAGAGGATGGGTGTGTGTCCTTGGAGCTTCTGTTGCCATCTCCACAATCCTTTCCTGACCCTTTTCAGACGTCCCCCTGGAGACTTGCTGTCTCAAGGACTGGAGAACGCGGGTTGTGCGAGATGACTGTGGAGGATGTGCTGCAGAAACCTGGCTTGCAGGCCAGCCCGACGCTGGGTCTATGCCGTGGAGGAGTGCTGTTGGTGGCCCAGACCGCAGCGCCCGCTGGCTTTGTGGGTCTACATGCCAAAAGGTTGTCCCCACTGCTCTCAGCGCCCCTGGCACTGCAGAGCATGTGAAATGCCTGCTCTGGGACCTTGACTCTCTTGGCCCCCTAAGGTGGCCATCCTGAAGTCTCACCCCAGTGCTGTGAGGAAGAAGGGAAGAGTGACTAGGGCAGTACTTTTAGGGACGGCCAAGAGGGATGCATGGAACCAGGTATGCAAGGGGGATCGGCAGGGACACGAGGTTCCACCTTGCCGAGGGACATCCTTGTCCCTCTCTGTGCATGTTGCCTCCTCACTTCTCTCTCTGATTCCTTTGGCTGGTGCCGTCTCACATCCTTCACTTCCCTGTCAGCTTCCAGCACTGTGGGTGCCAGAGGTAGCGGTGCGTGGGCTCTGGTACCCGAAATCTGCCTTCACACATTGCTTTGTACTTGTGTTGCAAAACTGTGAATGAAAAGCAAGGTTTAGTTAAAAAAATTATTTACCATGCTGTACTCTGACTGAAAAATATAAATAGAGTTAACATAAATGTTGGACTGCATGTTTTAGGGCTTCAGTGATTTATCCATCAATTATGTCATTGTAAACTGAAGGTGAAATCACACCTTCATAGCTCTGGAATAACAAATAGTTGAATGGAACCTCTGCTGGGTACTTCTGGTTGAATTTGTTTTAGTGAGAGAAGAGAGTACAATTATCAGAAATGTCCTACATGAAAGGCTGGGCACCTTGTAGTTCATAGGTCTTGGTCTGGGGTCAAGCGGCAGTTCCTGTAGTGTGTATTCCTGCAATCTGAGAGATGCAGAAATATTACGAATGTAACAGTGTGTGTGTGTGTGTGCATACACATAGACATATATGCTGTTCCTGTAGAAGGTAAATATCAATTTTGATTATCTGAATATTGATGTAGCAATTTAGAAATAGCTTTCCAAGAGAAGGTGTCTGCACTGTTATATTTACCAGCATAATGAAATCGGACAACCTTCCAACCCATAAATCACAGTACAGTATTTGCCATTACAATTTCTATGGTTGTAGTGAGCAAGCAACACTATGCAAAGAATGTTATTAAATCAAAGTAATAAAATTGAAAATCTGCATTGACTCTTCTTTGGCTGTTTCAGGTTCTTCTATATTTTGGCCTGAGAATGTATTTTGTTTGCTTTTCAGACTCCATTTTATTTACTTAAGTTACTTTATTTCTCAGATTGGAAGCCATCTGTTAATTCGTAGTAACCTTTTGTTGTAAAGCTCAAGATGTTCTCCGTGGTTTTCTTCTTCTCTGTCTTTACTGGCGGCAGCATAACACACATTTTCTAGTCATCTTTGCTATTGTGCTGATTTGAGAATTTGAAGCGCAAAGTGGGTCTAAGCAGGCCACAGGAATTTGTGGCTTCAAGGCAATGATAAGAAATTTCTTAATGGCTTAGTAAATGACAACATGCATTTCAAGTTGGTTTTTAGTCATCTCAAGATCTGTTATTGCTTAAGAATGGCTTCAGTGTAATATTCTTTCCTTCTAGAAGATAAAGTGCAAGGGGGTTTGTACGTGAGAGTGACTACAGACAGAAGATAGAATATTTTTCTTCAAGAGCCTTAAACCTCAATGTATTTTAGCTCCACACAAGCTCAGTTCCTGCAATTTTAGCTGAGAGTCATTTTGCCGATCGTTCTGTAGAGGTGCCCTGGAACTCCACTGCTGGCCAGTCACTTCATTTCTTTCAGGCCTTCAGTCAAGATCACACCCAGACGATGGGGAGCCCGTGGAGGTCTGTGAAAGAGAGCATGGGTCTGGCCAAGGACACCTGTTTGCATGACCTGGTGGACGAGAGGCTCAACATGAGCCGGCAATGCGCCCTTGCGGCCCAGAAAGCCAACCGCGTCCTGGGCTGCATCAAGAGGAGTGTGGCCAGCAGGTCGAGGGAGGTGATTCTCCCCCTCTACTCTGCCCTCGTGAGACCCCACCTGGAGTACTGTGTCCAGTTCTGGAGTCCCCAACATAAGAAGGACATGGACCAGTTG
>WHYT01015918.1:19550-72419 GCA_009806455.1 Tetrax tetrax | reverse complement strand
GGGATGAGTCAGAGGGGTAAGAGCTATTTTCACTGCCATAAAGTGCTTTGATGATGTAATTCTTCATAACGGTCGGAATGGAAATTTCAAAATAAATGTTTGTACGTGCTAATTGGATGCGGCATTTTTTTGTCAATTCTGAATCACTTTCAGTGTACAGAGAAGGTTTGGCAAAAAGTCTATAAACTGTAAAGCGCCGCAGCTGACATGTTATGACCCTAAAATGTTTAAGAAAAAAGAGCAGGCTAAGAAAAATTATATAGTCCCACAGCACATCGCAACAGCCACTAACGATGCACCCAAACGAGCTTCCGGAGAAGCGAGAGCAAGGGAGTGGTACAGCCCAGTGTGCACCTAACACCAGCTTCATTGCGAGAGACCCATAGGAAACGATCTTAAATATTAAGTAGCTTTATCAATCATTTAAAAGAGAAAAGCCTAAAAGTCAAGGGAATTTGGTTGCTGGGGGGTGGCAGAGGAAGGGAAAGTCACATAATTTTTCCCAGCTTGACTACAGAGCTATGGAAAACTTGTTTATTGTTAGCTTTCTAAGTTTCTTTGATGGCTGAAATCAATGCACGTGGAAGAGCAGAACTGTGTAACTTTATCACTGGGCAGTGTACAAGCCACCCACGTCAAAAGAGAAATGTGAATGTACAATTAAAATAAAAATTCTGGTAGGTTACAGTTTTGCCCTTGTGTATGGAAATGAGCTGGAGGTGCATTATTGTCTGTTGGCTTTTACGTTCACATGGCTCACTTGTAACAACCTGTCCCAAAGGAAGGATTAACATGAGAGCAGGAGAACAATTTTCAGTAGGCACTGCCATTTTTTGGTGGCTATACCTGTTACGTGTAGAAAACCACTTTTTTTGTTATTATTTCAAATGACATATTCCCAGCACTGCACCATTACAATCTAAATAAAAAAGCCACTGTAAAGCCATCAGCTGGATGCCCTCACACACGAACTGTGCCTTTCTTTACCTAGCTGCAGCCAAGCTCCTTCCAAGACTCCTCTTGGACGGTTTTGGGAAGGTTTTTGCAGTTGCTCGCACAACGAGAAGCTGCCGAAAGAAGTGGCTTCAGGCTTAGAAGGCTAATCCCATCCTTGGGCACTGGTGTCATGCCAAAATTCGTTGAAACTTTTGAAGCCAACAGACACCAACTCTCTGTTCAGAAAAATGCATCTGTGTTAGGAGGTTAGGAAAAGCACGCTGTTTCTCTTTTCCAGGGCTGAAGGATCGCTGCCCTCTTGCTTAATATCAAAGTGGGGGACTTTCACATAAGCATAGCATCAAATTCTGCCAAACTTGCTTTTTAAGTATTTTTTAAAAGCCTTTTATTTTTCCCAAAGCTGGCAGAACTGACAATGTTCAGAAGAGCGTAAAGTGTTGATGGTTTCATTAATGTTTAGTCATCTGACAGTATTTTTTGAAATATTTTTTTTTCTTAATTGAAAATACTCTACTACTTTGTTTTCCTCCTTCCAAGAAACTGTGCTAATGAAATGTGTCATCTTCTGGTTATTGCAGTGCAGAGGCCCAGGATTTCGACATCCCTTGGAACGGCCATTCCTGTTGTCACTGCCCCAGCCTGTTTCAGCTGAGCCCGTTCCAGAGTGTCAAAAATCTTCTGAAAATGTAGTTTTCCCCAGGGCTACACCAGATTATTGAAGAAGAAGGAGGTCACAGCATTAGCTGCTGTCATTTTTATTTCACAGTTGATAGAAGCAAGTTCACAAGAAGTCTCTGGGATTTTTATTTTTAATTTTTTTTTTTTAAAAAAAGGATGTGCTTCTCACAGTGGCCATTACATCTGCTGCACCGACCACCCTGATCCCTGTGTGAGCATCATCCCCTGCAGCATCCTTAGCAGGCGTGGAGGACGAGCGTTCAGCCAATCTCCTGCCATCCACAGGGCACCTGCAACAGGCAGAGCAGTGCCCACGGGCGACACTGGCTGCAGCTGCTGAGGTTTTCCCTCCTCTCCTCCGCAGGCCTTTACTGGGAGCTGCCGGTGCTCCCACGCTGACTTCAACGCCCAGCTGCCTCCTGGCGCACTCAGCACACAGCGGTCTGGTGTAACTGAATTTAGACCACAAGCCCCAGAAAGCCTGACAACAAATTAGGCTAAATCAGCTTTATGCCATTATAAACCCATACAAGCGCTTTCAAAACACCCGATGTCTACGAGCAATAATTCAGTTTAAAGGCAACTGGTACCTTGGAGAGGCAGACCAGACCTGCAGCCTTGCAGATGCGTCTTCCCCCAGGCCAAGAGTAACTGCAACGTCCCCTCTCCAAAACAAGGCTGAGCAAAACCAGAGCAGGCTCCAACTGTCCTAGCGTCCCTTTGGCCCCACCAGAACCAGCCCTCCTGGCTTTATGGGGCTGACTCCAGTGCTCCCCAGCACTGCTGGTCACCATGGATGTCCCCCACAAGGCAACACGGGCTAGAGTCACCCCACTGGAAGTGGATGGACAGAGCAGACTGGGCTCACCCACCCCACTGCATGGCTTTTTCATTGCTTAAACTGGAATGGTGGGGGGGGGATGTTCTGAACAGCATCTTTCCGGGAAGGTTAGGGCAGCTCCCGCTCCCTCTCCTGCTCCCCTTTCATGCAAGCCTAGCCTTCAAGGTTGTGCCACACACCGGCACCTCTCCTGATGCTTAACTCTGTTGGGCAAACGACACTAAGTAGGGAACATTTGCCTCCCACCATCCCTTGTGTGTGAAGCACGAGATCTACATCCCATCGGCACGGGGGAGAAGCAGCCACAGAACACGGTACTTAATTACACCAAGATTGAGCACTTCCACCTCTTCCTCCTCCTCGCCTCCAGCAGCAATTACAGATTTTTGTATATTGGGCCATTAATTTTTGACAGGGCTACGTTTTAACTGCTTCTGAAACTTCTGCATGAGGAGAAGGACGCGGCGCGGCACCCGTGATATATGGAGCTTCCATTTCTGGTGGCTGTTAATGGAGACATTAATACCTCTTGTGAAGTTGAAGGGAAAGTCGTTAAGCCATAATGGTAGGAGGAAGATGTTTTATAATGATGGGTATATGCAAGGGAGAGAGAGAGAGGGAGAGAAGGGAGCAGTGCAGACCCTCAAGGGCACCCCTTGTTGACTCCAAGCTTCTTTTGACCTGGATTTTGGGTGGGGGCTTTTATTAGGGGGTGGGTGGGTGTGCTTTCTTCGCCCCATCAAGCAGGGGCTTCATAGGAAGCCAGACCCTAAATCCAAGGAGGGAGGCAGGGCTGCGCCTCTCAGATGAAGGCTATGGTACATGGCAGCCCCAGGGGTGGGAGAGCCCAAGATACACCAGCCTGGAGCTTTCCTCCGCAGGCGCAGCCCCGCTGTCGTGTTCAGCACCTGGTCCCCTTCCCCTGGTCCCCTTCCCCTACGCTGCCTGAGGCACGGCCCTGCGAGCAGGGGTACACAGCTAAGGCTTCGGCCCAGGGAGTTAGACTTTAGCAACAGAAATGAATCCCAGAGAAGAATGAGCAGCTTACCCAGACTGGGTGGTTTTTAGGCTGAGAGAATGGACAAGCAGTTAGGTAAGAAGCAGATAATTATGAGCACAAGGAAAAGGCGGAGAACAGGGAGATGGAAGCAGACACCAAGATAAGAGCCACCTCCCACCCTGTGAGTATGGCACTTTTATTAAAGTTAGCAATCCACCAGCCAGAGAGCGAAAACGACAGGCCAAGCTGCAGCCCTTGGCCACGAGCAGATGACAGACAGAGAAAAGGAAGGCGTCAGCTTCAAAGACAACGCTCCAGGGACACTTGGCTTAGCCAGAGTGGGAAGAAAGGTGAGCACCGAGCACTGGGAGAGTCGCGCTCTCATGGGCTGAGAAGCAGAGCACTGCTCCTGCCCTGACACATGATGTGTCAGCAGCAAACCCAGCCCAGTGGGAAGGGGAGGGGAAGGAGAACAGCAAAGGCATCTGTTTCTGCGTCTCACAGGCCTGAAGTGAGGTGTGTGACAAGGCTCTCCCACCGCCCATGCTATCTGCCATAGAATTGATACGCCAATATGTCTCCTGATCAGTGCCACCTTAGGATCATAGAATGAATGTAGGCCCCCTTTAGGTATTGGAAGGCCGCTACAAGGTCTCCTGGGAGCCTTCTCTTCTTCTTTTTAACACTTCTACCCATTTTTCTGCTCAGCCCCCTCCAGAGCACCAGGACAATTACACCACTGTGCACACCCCTGAAGAGGCTGGATGCACAGGGGCTCAAAGAGCAGCTTAATGCACTTCTTGCGTACAAAAGCTCTCAGGGGAAACTGCCTGGCACAGAAGTGGCCACCAAGCACCGACGGGAGAGACTCGGAGAAGTCTGTGCCCCTTCACTTGCACAGAGGCACCTCAGGACAGCGATCTGACAACAATAAGTGACTCATTAAGGGTCCTCATGAAGAAGCTTAGACAATGAAAATAGCATAAAACAATATTGCATAATATCCTGGTGCCAGATGTTTTAGTTTCTTTTTTGTGCTCAAGTTTACAAAAACATGCTGAAGGGCTCAGCCAAAGACCTTGTTTTCCTCTGCCTGGGATCGGTTCCTGCCTTCCCAAATGCAGCCAGCCTGCCACCGTGATACTAATGATGTTCATTTGTGCAATTTCTTTTTTCACTCACCTTTCACTTTTTTCCCCCAATGCTTCCTCCTCCTCTTATTTAAAGTTGCATTTCTCTTAGACTGTACCACATCCTCTTAATGCTGAAGTTTGCAATTCAGAGTGCTCTGGGGCAGTCCTACACACACAAGAAAATCCCCTAATTTCAGTGCGGAAAACATATTTTCCACAGTAGTTAAAATCCTGGTATCGCAGCCCTGCTAGGAAAATTCATTCTGTTGTTGAACCATCTGAAACATTTCTTCATGTTTGGGGAGAAAAATTACTAATGCCTAAAATATTTAGCACTGCTTTGTGCCCGTATACCCCAAGCTCTCCCCCAAGCATAATGTCCTGGTACTGAAATTATTAGGATACTTTCAGACTAAGAGGGGAAAATCAAAAGAGCAAACAGCAGGGTACAATCTAATCAAATATCTGGTAGGGAGCACTATTTTGCAGGTAAAAAATTATTTTTCACTGTTAGGAAGCGCATGTTTCCAGTGAAGCGCTGGTAACAGACACATCACATCCCTGCGTCAGCCTATGCCCGCCCCTCGCCTTGCTCCTGGGATTACTAATGTTCCTTAGCCCGCAGCTGTCTCAAAGTGGTCACATTTTCTGCATTGTTTCAATATCATCCTTCCCACCACATCCTCGTCAATGGAGTTCCCATCTTTCTTTGCTTAAGAACTGAAGATAGGCAACATTTTGTCCTAGCCTGGCATCTTGCAGATGAAAGGTGTGTCATTGTGACACAAAACAAGGAGCTCCTCCTTTTTGGAGCTTATGTACTGCAAGAAAACCCCTAAAAGTCCCATCAGTAAGCATGGGAAAGCTACTAATTTTTGAGACTTCTGATACACAAGTAATTTTTTATTTATTGAGAGGAAAAAAAACCTCTATTTGCATTCACAGTTATAAAGGTATCAAATGGATTTTTTATTCTTTCAACAAATGTTTCAAAATAGGTACCTTGAAAGCTTGGTCCACAGAGCATGCTCCAGCACAAGAAAGCATGTGCCGGCCCTTCAGAGACCCTCCACAGCTCAACCATCATGGCACAAGTTTGCCACACTCAATCTGAAAGCCTGATGATGGATATGCCACACTGGCGTAGCACCATCCATATTTGTGTACAGGGGATCAGAGTGGCGTTAAAAAAGACCAACAGAATATTTAAGTGCTGGTTGTCCACCTTTCACCACTTTAAACAAGAGATATGCCACAGCACTATAATTGTGCAATAAGGAGGGTCTAAGAGAGCAGAAATACTCTCTATGGATAGACTTTTTTGGGGCTAGATATTCTGGATATCTGGGCTTTTGAGCGAGACCCCTTGTGTGAGTGATAGACCGTGGGATGTGGCCAGGACTTCTTGGTTAGAACGATGTGCACCTGAACATTTCCTTCTGAATGTCGATTAGGTCTTCCAACAAAGCACTCAAGTAAGGGGATTGTTCCATCTTACTTGCAACAAACAACACTTCAGGTGGGGAATTATCTCACATGCTGAAGTTAAGCGAGATGGGTATCATGGCTCCCATGACAGCAACTGCAGTTCTAGTCAATAAAACCAACAGAATCAAGAGAGCTGTTCATGTCTTTGTAAGGCAGATGTTGGTATCTGCCCAGATCACTCATACGCTGAACTGGGTCAACTGGACCTCCATGGATTACAATGAGAGAGAGTCTAAACCACTATGATATAAAGACCTGAAGTTACATGAAATTAAACCTAATCCTGTATTCATAGGTTTTGGCTCCTCAACTGGTCTGGCTCTAAAAGAAATCACATCATGAGGGAGTTGGTAGCAGCAGCTCATTTAATTAGGAAGAAACAAATTAAGGACAGAGAGAGGATGCCCCAAGAATCGGGTAGGGATTTACAAGAATTCAGCCCATCTTTTCAGATGAAATCATGTAAAGACAAAATACTTCACACCCCTGACATGGTTCAAAATGTTAATCTCTAACTTTCCTCTTTATAATCCCAACTCATCACAAACAGTCACAGACACTAGTCATGACTCAATAGTCAGTGCTTCCAAATCTGAAACAGTTTAAGTTAGCATATCCACCTGGTTTTCTCCTTTCTGATTTTCCATTACTTCATTCTTCATATATTTTCCTTCCCATGTTTATTGCACGCAAACCCTATCACTCATCCCAGGCTTCCATTTCTGTTTTCTCTCAAAACATTTAAACTTTCCCCAACCTGTTCATTTCCTGTAGTCAAACACCACCCAGGCAATGACAGTTCACAATTAATATGCTACAGTGAATGCAAAGATGTATGAAAGTAATATGCTCCCTTTGGCTGAGCCAGTCCCTTGAAAATAAACAAACAGCTGACAGCATTCAGTTAAAAAAAAAAAAGCAAAAAAAAAACAACACAAAAAAACCCACAACAAATCAAACCCCCCAAAACCAACCAACCAAAAAACCCCCCCTTAACTCCCCAGCATTGCCCATTGAGCCTAATAAGCAATAACGTCAGAAGTACATAATGATGACCTAGCTAGAGTAAGCATGACCCTAAAGCACAAGTCAAGGGTAGACTAAAGCTGAGCATTTATATATTAATTTCCCTCTCCCCACTATTTTGTTCATGCAAGCACAGGATTTAAAAAAAAAAAAAAAACCAACAAAAAAAACCAGACAGACTGACAGGCAGAAGTGCACTTTGCAGACCACACGTTGAGTAACATCGCCCAGATGAGAGGCATCTGCTCGTGACAGAGCACCACCAACGTTCCCAGGCAAGGAGAGAAATCAGTAGCAACACTTAGTACATACGTCAGAGATCAAGCAAGCAAGCTGCAGAGTCTTTTCTTGTTTTTTTAAAACACGCAGGAGTAAGAAGCACCCTCAAAAGAGACGGTCTCCAATAAGAGGAAGACCCGCTTGGCAGGCCTGGTTTGGAGAGACTTCAGTCCTGTTTGAAAACCCCCCACTCAGGAACCTGGACAGCATTAGCACAATTGCTTGGGGAAAGAGAATGCTTCCATAACTACGAGAAAGGGAGAAGTGTAGCAAAATTATGGCCTTTTGCACCGAACACCAGACTTTCTAAGGTGCACCACCATTCACTAAGATTTTTTTCCCAGTGCCTTGCTCATTCCCTGAGCTTCCACCTGGGAGGGTAGATGAGTCTTTGTCCTTCCCGTTCTTGACCTCAGTGCTGAGAGTGCCAGTGCAGGGTAATGGCAATTATCATGGTGGTTTTGTGGCGTATTCATTTCCTTCCAGCTGTCATCAGTAGAAAGGAACCATTGGCAGAGAGGGTTCCTGCCAGCTCCAAGCTGTACATCTGTTCGCGTTTGTCTGTTCACACAACACGGGTTCCTCTTGTGCTGGCATCTGTTTGCTCGTACTGTTTGTCCTGGAAGGGCTTTGACTTCGGAGGGTGAAAAGTGAATCTCTGTGGATGAAAATGTCTTCATGTACTTCAAAAAGGAGAGAAGTATTGGTGTGCAGCCTTTGCTAGAGCACTCAACAGTTCCCCTGCAGACAATGAAAGCTGAAATAAAACCAGCACTGGTCCATAAAGCCACGAGGAGAAGCAGCTCATGCAGGACTCCTCAGCTTGTACAGCAGGACTGGGAGGTTCTGGAGCTGGTGGAAGCTAATTCTGGTTCGAATGGGACAAATTACAGCTAATCAAAACGGTCTGCTAGGACAAGGATGGGTGATTCATGTAAGTGAGGGATTTAAAAGCAGATTGGACCACTGTAATGGTATATTTTAAGTACACATAGGGCTCCCATCATCTACACAGCCACAGTAGTGAGCATTTATTTAGGACAAACCACCAGGGGAGAAAGTTTTAAAACATACGTATTTCGCTACTTTTTAAAAAAATAAACAATCTCTGAGGTTCTTACTGTAAAAAAAAAAAAGAAAAAAGAAAAAAGAAATAAAGATACAAAATGTCTCACAGTTGCAGACTCAAAACACATTAAGTTTACAACAGGCTGTTCAGATTTTAAGAAGATAAAGTCTCAAAATGGCTCTGTGTGACCTGTGAAACAACAGGAGCACTGGCAGTTGGGGAACAGGATCCCAGGATTACGAGCTGGTTTGTAAGCTTTACAGAGCGAAAGATTCTCATCAGGGCTTGATAAAAAAGCAGCAATCATTTTGCCACAGAAAGACATGAAATCAGCTTCTGCTTCCCTGTATCACTCTTAGGCAGTTCCAAATGAACACTTTTTACTCACTCCAATAGTTTTACACATAATAAAAAAAATAAAATAAAAAGAAAGGAGGAATATACGACCTTTGAAATTGATCTCAAGAGGGTCTCTTTTTTTTTTTTTTCCTCTTCAAGCCAAGTCAACCTAACTCTACAGAGCTTCAACTCAGCAGAAAAAAGCAGCAGAAAGATTAAGATGCTCATAACTTTTAGAACAGGTTCACACATCTCCTGTTGGAATTAAATGTTAATTTTACTCTATTATGTAACTGGCTAGCCAATCAAAGAAAAAATACTGCTATCCACTTTAAAAATGTGGTTTGTCACGCAACGTTGCATTAAAATAGACTACACTCTATAGGCAACAAAAAGAAGACCGGGGAAAAACTGGGAAAAACTGCTGATTGAGACATGGAACCTTGTTACACAGGACATGGGAAAGGCTGACGTACTGAATGTCTGCTTTCCCTCAGCCTTTACCAGCAAGACTGGCCTTCAGGAATCCCAGGTCCCAGAGACCAGGGGGAAAGGCTGGAGCAAGAATGATGGGCCCTTGGTGGAAAAGGATCGGGTCAGGGGACACTTAAGTGAACTGGAAATACATAAGTCTAAGGGGCCTGATGGGATGCACCTGTGTGTGCCAAGGGAGCTGGCAGATGACACGGCAAGGCCACTTTCCGTATTTGTTAATAAATCATGGCGAAAGGGAAAAGTGGCTGAAGACCAGAGGACAGCAGATGCCACTCCTTCCCTTGAAGAAGGGGAAGGAGGAGGACCCAGGGAACTACAAGCCAGTCAGCCTCACCTCCATCCCTGGGAAAGTGAAGGAGCAGCTAATGCTAGAAACCATTTTCAGGCACGTGAATGAGATTACGATCATCAGGAGTAGTCAGCATGGCTTCACCAAGAGGAAGTACATGCTGGGTACCACTCAGCCGGAAAGTAGCTTGGCAGAAAAGGACCTGGGATCTCCTGGACGACACCAAATTGACCATGAGCTGGCTTTCCCCCCTTCCACAAAAAAGGGTAAAGGTATCACAGGCTGCAGGAGGAGGAATGTTGCCAGTAGGTCAAGGGAGCACTGGTGAGGCCACACCTGGAGTGCTGGATCCAGCTCTGGGCTCTCCAGTACAAGACAGACATAGATATACTGACGAAAGTCCAACGAAGGGCCACGAAGGTAACGAAGGGATGGAATCTCTCCTATGAGGAAAGGCTGAGAGAGCTGAGACTGTTCAGTCTGGAGAAGAGAAGGCTTGGGGGGATCTCATCAGTGTACAGAAATACCTGAAGAGAGGTGGCAAAGAGGAAAGAGCCCGGATCCTTTCAGAGGTGCCCAGTGACAGGACCAGAGGCAATGGGCACAAACTGAAACACAGGAGGTTCCCTCTGGACATCAGGAAACTCCACTGTGAAGGTGACCAAGCCCTGCCACAGGCTGTCCAAGGAGACTGTGGAGTCTCCATCCTCGGAGATACTCAAAAGCCATCTGGACATGGTTCAGGACAGCCAGCTATAGGTGACCCTGCCTCATCAGAGGATTTAGACCAGATGACATCCAGAGGTCCCTTTCAACCTCAACTAGTCCACACTCCTCAACTCTTACTTAGAATGGGGCAGATTCAAGACAAACCTAGAAATACAAAAAGGTCTAGACACAAAACCTACTATATTTAAACTGAAAATCCTCACATCTATGTTGAACAGTATTTTTGGTTTTCCCTGTAGCAATGCTTTCTCTACAGCTTTGTATACACTCGTTACTTCCAGTTACTATTTTAAGTCTATTTTAGAAAAAGCTTTTTAAAATTATATAGGTTCAACATAACTGGTATACAAAACCAATCATAAAAGTTTCATAAGTGATTCAGACAAAATCACCAAGCAGACTTAAGATAATCTTTGATATGCAGAAAAGAATGAAAACTAGTCAGCTCAAACTGGAAATAGAAAAGACAAATAATGTAACATAAATTATCTTAAATCTGTGACTATCTGCCTCTGCCTCAAGTTGTCTGGACACAGGCTGCTCTGATTCCTTGGTTCTGGATATCAGGCCACTTAAATTAAAAATTATTTACACTATGGATTCACATATACATACATATGAATAGTTACTCATATCTAAAGGAAAACATGATCCCAAGTTGGCCCACTGGAATAATACATGAACAGGAAAAGGTGACTGGAGCCCACTGAGTGTAAGCAGGAAGATAAAGTATTAATTTGTCAGTGTACTCATGTTTCAGTTCTCTGAATTTCACCTCCAATTAAAGGAAAGACAAGCACAAAGAACCATGGTGTTTCACCTGACCAGGTTCAGACTGAAGATTTTAGTCCTTACCCAGGGCTTCATTCTTCCCCTACAGGAATACTTGAGATACTCAAATGTAGAATTTTTGTACCACGTTCAGGGCATACACCCACAGACTCTCATAAAACTGTCAGAGCTACAGAGATTACCATGATTATTCAGATAAGCTTCTTTTCCCCTGTGTCTACCATCTGAAATAAAAAATGGTGTGCCTTTATTAAAGGCAACAAAAAAGGGGAAGATGCTCCATCCTTTGAGCCAACATTTATAACATGATGTTGCTGCCTTTCACTGTCATCCCTGAAAAAGTCCTACAATATGTATACAGCTACAACAAACTTGTTAGAAGTGCAGTCATGTCAACCACAATGTCCAATCACCCTGCCAGACAGCACTCTTCAATTTCAATATTGCATAGCTTTTCTGAGACAAGAATTGTGAGAGCTGGTAGTCCTCCCAGCTGGCAGCATTTTAATTTCAAATAGACAGGGTCTTCAAAGTACTGAGAAGTTATGGCACTGTCTCGCAAGACAACTGAAAGATACAGAACCAGATAAGCAGATGAATCCCCTATTGATAGAAAAGCAACTCAGAGAAACAAAGAGGATTCATCATGTTGTCATCTATATCAAATACGCACCAAACAGATCATAGCATCATAGACTAGTTTGGGTTGGAAAGGACCTTTAAAGGTCATCTAGTCCAAATCCCCTGCAAGGAGCAGGGACATCTCCAACCAGATCAGGTTGCTCAGAGCCCCATCCAACCTGGCCTTGAACACCTCCAGGGACGGGGCATCAACCACCAGTCTGGGCAACCTGGTCCAGTGTTTCACCACCCTCACTGTAAAAAATTTTTTCCTTACATCTAGTCTGAATCTACCTTCTTCTATTTTAAAACCATTACCCCTTGTCCTGTCACAACAGGTCCTGCTGAAGAGTTTCTCCCCATCTTTCTTATAAGCCCCATTTAGGTACTGGAAGGCCACTACAAGGTCTCCCTGGAGCCTCCTCTTCTCCAGGTTGAACAGTCCAACTCTGCCAGCATGTCCTCATATGAGAGGTGTTCCGCCCCCTGATCATCTTTATGGCCTCCTCTGGACCTGGTCCAACAGGTTCACATCCTCCCTATGTTGGGGGCTCCAGCTAGCTGGACACAGTACTCCAGGTGGGGTCTCACCAGGGCATAGTAGAGGGGCAGAATCACCTCCCTCGACCTGCTGGCCACGCTCCTCTTGATGCAGCCCAGGATGCAGTTGGCCTCCTGGGCTGCAAGCACACATTGACAGGTCAATGTTGAACTTCTTGTCCACTAGTACCCCCAAGTCTTTATTGGCAGGGCTGCTCTCAATCCCTTCATCTTCCAGCCTGATTGATACTGGGGGTTGCCCTGACACAGGTGCATTTGGTTTTATTGAACTTCATGAGATTTGCATAAGCCCACTTTTTGAGCCTGTCCAGGTCCCTCTGGGTGGCATCCTGTCTCTCAGGTTTGCTGACCACACCACTCAGCTCAGTGTCATCTGCAAACCAGCTTAGAGTGCATTCGATCCCACTATGTCATTGATGAAGATATTAAACAGTACTGGTCCCCAGTACAGACCCTTGAGGGACACTACTTGTCACCAACCTCCATCTGGACACTGAGTTGTTGACCACTACCCTCTGGATGCAACCATCCAACTAATTCCTCGTCCACTGAATAGTCCACCCATTGAATCCATGTCTCTCCAATTTAGAGAGAAGGATGTTGTGGGGAACTGTGTCAATGGCCTTTCAGAAGTCCAGGCAGACAATATCCATAGCTCTTCCTGAAGATACTCAGCATCTTTTCAGAGAGATCGGATGCAAAAAGTCTCCAGACTACTGTCACTACCAACTTCGATAATTTGCCTGCGAAGGATTTGAGGTTACCATTAACCCAATTTAAGTTACTTCTCAAGCGCAGGCAGATCACTGTGAATGGCCACTGGAACAACAGACTTCTGTATCAGAAATAAGAAAGCATGAAATGTATGAAGTTCTAACCTATTGCCATTAATTGCTTTGATTTAAAATACTTCACGTCTTCATCTGAACACGGGATAAACCATTTTCAGCCACTTCTTCCCCTCAGTAGTTATGTAAGAATTATGTAAGCTTTAAATGGCAAAATACAATATGCAAAATGAAATTTGAAGTTGAATATATTCCTAAGTTGTTATTTTGAAAGCACAGACCGGCCCAAGTTCAAACATTAATTGCTTCAGACAAACAATGCTGGAATGATTTTACCTTTTGATTAAAAGTTCCTTACATCAGATGTTTACATGAACTGCCAGGAACCGCCAAATGCCAGATAAGATACCTACCCCTGCCTACGCAAACAGGGCTCACACACATACACACAACGTCAAACAAAATGGACAGTTACAACAATGAAAAAACTATTTTATTTTTGCTGTCAGATAAGAACATCCCATTGAAAATAAAGAATAAAAAATATATTCTGCTACAACACTTTGAACACTTGAATCTCACGCTATAGCACAGGGTGAAATCCAGCAACATCACAGTAATCCCTGTGCACATAGGTGCACAGAAAGCCTTGAACAAATATTTATACCCATAACAGTGCCATGTATAAAAATCTAATTCCATAAAGGCCAAACAGAGAATTTAAACATCTTTGTTTTTTTAATGCCAATGGAAACGTAAAAAAATGAAAACCGCTTTCATTCAATTACTTCCACTTAAATCATATGAGATCTTTTTATGCCAAAGAACTCTGAAATTCAGCACAATAAAGCATGGAAGAAGTAAGGCATAAACAATATACTGAACGTGTGAGGCATGATGTTTTCCTCAATATAACTAACTTTCATATGGTTACACCGACAACCAAGTCAGTATTCTCCTAACACAAAGAGAAAATATTCTGTTTCTCCAATCAATGCTCTGACCTTTTCTTACTATAAAGAGCATGCTTGCATTATTCATCTAAGCATACATGCACCACAAAATATATGCGAAACAAATATAGATAACCTTTAGTGTCAAATGTCTAATGATGTAATAATAAAAACAATTTGCAAAGTCCAAATGACTTGCTAAATTAAAATTGCATTGCAGTCACTTAAACTAAACAAAATACTTGGACACTTCTGAGCCACAAAATTTATTATTTTGTAGCAGTATCTCTGCTGAAACCTGAGAAATATCAGACTATTGGTAAAGCAAGGCATTTTCAGAAAAGGAATTTGTAAAAATACATTTACACTATATGCTTTCATATAAAAAGGCAGTAAGAAATATAATAAAACCTACCGTTTTAGGACCATACCTTCCCTAGCAAATAGTTTTTATCACTTGCACTATTACATACAGTACATTCAGTTTCCTACTCAGAAAGTATATTTTCTTGTCCCTGATATATATTACAATTGGCAGTGACAACAAACTGTTCTATTATCACCACTCATTCTTGGGGCTTATAAAACAGCATCAATTTTACTCAAAAAAGGCTTACTGGTTACATCGTAGTGCTTCCTTATAGGAAATATAAGCCCAAAACATCGGAACCAAACGTGTCTTTCCAGAAATACACCAGAATATATGGCTCAGAGTTAAGGGATGAATAACCAGGAGTATTGCATAGTACAGGGATCTCACCTGTATGAATAAAGCCACCCTTTGATTGCTTCTCACCTTCTGACTTCGAGAATGGACAACAAATTAAAGAGGTGCTAATGAATATGAAAGTAGTACACAACTAAATTTACTGGTAAAAAAACCGACAAGAAATTGTACAGTTCTCTCTGGCACAGTGCAAAGTACACATTAAAAAACTGAATACATATGTACAGTGTGTATCTATATTTTTATATATATAGCATGTATTTCCCCGACACATACACATGTTTATATAAAAAGCATGAACACACATATCCATGCCAAACTTAGTAAAGGATGGAATGTTTAAAATACAGATGCATTGTTCCAGTTAAATCAGTCTGTCCCAGAAATGGCTGTTTATACAGCCAATATGCCCTTCCATGAAACAGAACTATTTATCGCCTGCATAAATTGACAATATACCCTACATTTGTCCTCATAACTTACCAAAGGACTGATAATCACACTTTATAAAAGCTTATATTTCTATTAAGCTCTCTCCTCCATAACCCTTCCCTCCCCATGACCAATTCATATGGCTATTCCCTTTATGGAAATCTAGGAAGAATAATCTAGAATAATATACTAGCGTATTAATCTGAATATTACAGTATTCACTACAGAGATGAGATCTTCTAGTTTCAATTTTTCTTGCAATATAAAAGTTTACAGCCACCCCTGTAAAAATTAACACCTGATGCTGGTTTGTTTTATATTTTCCTTTGGGATTCAGCTCGTTTGGTTTTGAATATGAACATGTTGGCTGAAGTCTGTAACAGAGGACACACTTTTAAAGATTCGGAGAGCACTGTTACCCAACCTGCCCATCCGCAGTATGATCAACTGTCCGTCCCTGCAAACTTTCTGAAATAGTTCAGAAAATACTAGAATGCAATACAGGCTTTTTTTTTCCCCCCCTCCTCTTTATCCTGAAAGTCTTTTTTTTACATTTTTGAGAGCACATTAAAAAAAAAAAAAAAAAAGATTATTTATATCAGCAAAACAGTTTCAAATAAAGGTGATGGCTGTGAACCTGAGAGCTTGGTGTGATACAAACACACAAATTTGTTGTATCCCCACTGGCTAGTACTTTCCTTGTTTAAGTCTTTCAATGTGGTAGCACAACTTTAGGGCAGGCCCCAGCTTCAGTCCCATATATTTCATTATCATATCACTCCTCAGCAAGAGTAGTGCCTTGCCATCAATTTCCTGCAGAAAGAAGAGAATAAACACAACAACATACAACTACTTTAACAAGCTGCATGGTAAAACTGGAGAGTAGATTATATTTGTTTATACTATAGTAAAAATTTATCTACTATATATAAAACAGTAACTTAGTATAATTTGATATTTACAGATGGCCATTGAAATTGAATTTATTCTAGTATTTTTTAAATCTATGTTTAAGGTATTTGGAATGTTAAAGAGAATCATAAGTAAGAAAAAGAAACTGACCGAGTAGCCCTCAAAATTAGTTACCAGCTGGGAAAAAAAAAAGTGAATGGGTCAAGGGAAAAAAAAAAAAAAAAAAAAAAAAAAAAAAAAAGAAGCTGCAAGGGAAGGTCTGTGCAGTTAGAGATTAAATGATCCAAGCACTGAGGCCTTGCACTGAACCTTGAACACAGCTGTGGGAGGATTCTGGCATGCGCATGCAAACTGTCACAGGGAGGAAGGGGTTACAGACCATCTAAATCTTTGAAATAAGACAGATCTATGTCCAAGTTAAACCAGACAGATTGTTACGATCAAGACCAAGGACAACTTAGTCAGATCTCAACTGTCTGTTTGAGAAGCTGCTGAAATGTGTCAGTCCTAGTAGCATTACATACTGTAGATAGGCAATTAGTTCCTTAAAACATCATAAAGAAAACCATGCTGTCGTATTTTTTTTAAACATAAACCTGACAAAACAAGTGACATGTAGTTTTGTTATACAACTAAGAATAAAACATAAGACAGGAAGCTCCGTTAAAAGTTATTTTGAGTTTTGCTTCCAATCCAGCTTGCTCTGAAATTTAACTGTTAGTAGGAGCTGGTGTAGAACCAGGATGAAATACTACTAAAGAGAAAGCCAATCTCTTTCAAAATAAGAAAGCAGCTCTTTGCTGAGCAACTTGCCATAGAAAAGCACAGTGAGAAGGAGAGGGGAAATCAAAAACAGCACAGAGGAATAGACACAGTTTGTCTCTCTAAATACAACATCTAGTTAAATCTTATGAAACCCTACACATAGTTTTTCAAAACAGATTAATTCAACATTTCAACTGATTCTCTGAATTTTAGTATTAATGGCCAAGTGTAAAGCTAATGAGGCATAACAGCACCTCTACTTTGAGAAAATCAGTCTCCAAAACAGACTGGCTTAGAAAGGTGTCATCTAAGTAGGCCAAATGGCCCATACTGTACATGAGAATGCCATCTTCCCCAGAGGTACCAGGGATGACAGGGATACCTTGGATGTTGGCCATTAGAACTTGGATACTTCCAGTATTTGCGTTGGATGTAAGCTAGAAAGCAGTGGGTATTTACTTTAGTGGGTATTTACTTTAGTCTAAACACGACTAGAATACAGAGAAAATACACTGCAGGAGGATGTTTCAGGTGGAAAAATAATTTTCAGCCTCCCTCTAATATAGCAGTAGAGTCTATTCTACCTTCAATTGCAAAGAGAGTGATAGGCATGAAAGCTGTATTTTAAGAGATTAATGCAACACACAGTCAGTCTAGTAGAAAAGAACGGATATGCATCATACATGTCTCCTAAAGAGCTCGGCATGTGGAGCTAGTGCCTGTGGATCAGCTTCTTTCACAAAACGCATTACTTCCTCTATTGACCAGGTGGAAGGATCCTTATTAAATATTCTTGACGGTTCCCTTTTTAGTGCATTCAGATCTGGTCCAGTTGTGGAACTTGCAGCTTTTAGTATAAAAATATTGCGAAAGGAAGAAGCATCAGTGGTCTATACAGGGATAACACATTTCATTTTACATAAGACATTCTTAATATTAATATGCAGCTTTTATTATGCACTCTTTGCATATATATTAAAATGAAAGATGCTTTATTTTCCTCCAAGTAATACTGAACTGTTCCATTTGTCTTTCAATGCCTTATATACCCGCAAACATTTACAGCAGCATAAACATTAACACTGTGACATACCTAGAGGGATTAGTTTGACTTGTACTTGGCTCCTGGGTCCCAAGATGCCATTAATTGGGAATGTGGCAAATGCGAGTTAAGCTGTGCAGACAGAGGGAGGGACAGGAGGAAACTCTATCCTCATATTTCAGCAACACTGTAATAGTTGATAAGATGCTAAGGAAGTGAGGTGCATATAACCAGCTCTCCCCGGTCTGGCTTGCTGCAGGGTCTGTAGCAGCAGGGAGAGAAAGGTGCAGCAGGCAAGAGCACCTCCCCAGCTTGCATCACAGTTATTAGGTCTAACAGGCTTAAGCTCTGCATTTGCAGTTACGTTAGCAAGCCTGACATGCTTGGCAACAGCACAACATTTCACTTCATATGCAAGCTTTTCTATGGCAAAGAACTTCTTTATTCACAACTCACAGACTTTGTATGGTAATAAAAGCCATTACATATTTTGGAAAGTTTAGTTATATAGCGTACCTTCAATCCGCCTCTGTATTCGATTCCTACTAACTTCATAGTAACCGCTGCTCCCAGCGGAGCTTAAGGACAGCCTGCGCAGGATTGGGGCTGAATTTGAGGTAGCAGTCACTGGCTGAAGGGAACTTCTGTAATATGCTGTGCTCCCTGAAGTACGATATTCTGTGGAATTTCGACGGGTCGGGCTTGAAGGATTTACAGAATTAAGTGCAGAATCCATGGAGTCCTCAGAAAATCGGTGTTCTTTGGAAGAGCTGTTTTCTTCTATAGGTAATGTTTCTGCTACACAAAAAGCAAGTATCGGTATGTTCAAAGTAAGAGACATCTTACCTTTGTTCTTCAAGTTCTTGCTATGTTATCTTCAAGACACTGACAGACTATAAGCCTGTTAACAAATCTCCTGTGAGGCAATCACTGCTGCTGAATGTTTGCCCCTATTCCTCAAGTAATCGTTGAGCTCTTACTGTATATTTAAAACATTTTCTTGTAGTAAAACATTTACCATGTCAAGTTTGAGACAGTTTTCCATAAACCATTTCAGTTCTATTTGTTAACTACAATGAACAGGGAAGTGACAGAGGAAATACTTTCAGGTAAAATTGTCTGACGTTAATACTGATACATCAAGCAATCTTAGTCAAGTCTTTTCATTATCTTCTCTTAAACATATTATTGAAAATTAAGAGCGCGTTATGTTTATCTTGCAAGAAATTTTTGATACAAATAAAAACTCTCATGTTAACTAACAATTGTTTAATTTGTTCTAAACAGCAGGGGGAGTCACTAACTTCATAAACAAAACCAATGGACAATTATAATCTCCAGATCCCAGTACGTTCAGACACAGAGGCCACCATTAAGAATTGAATAGGTTACAGGCAAAGCCGCGGAAGGCTATGAGTGCCAGATATGACACACTAACATAACCCGCTCTGACCACAACGCTGTATACGCATACGAGTTCTTTGCACGGGGCAGGGTCTATGAGCACAGACTCTGGAAAGCTAAAGATACTTGTAAATTATTAAACCCACTGAGCAAGTTGAAAAAAAACCCAAGTCTCAGGAAGGAAGCATAACAACATTCCCCTTTTTAATTCTTATCGTTTATCAGCTAATTTCTAGTCTGCAAAACACAGACAACGCTTGCTTAGAAGAATCGTGAATGTTTAGAGTTCTGTCAATACTGTTTCTAAGCCAGATGAGAAGAGTTCAGCAGGTCCCTTTCCCTGTGCCAGGAGACAAGAGTCAGGTTTGCTTGATTTCTGAAAACTCCACTGTCACAAACATGTCATGTGAGAGAAAAAAAAACAAAAACAACACCCAAATCAATGAGAACATCACTCCACTCTCTAGCAAGCATGCATATTTTTCCTCTGTTTGCATCAGGCCAGTATCTAGCCCAAGAAGGATGTTGGAAGCATGATGTACAAATCTGTACGAAACAAATGCTGCTTTGGCAGGAGAGTTAAGAGCTGGAAAATACAGCTAACAGGTTCACAGAAGTGTAAACCCCACACTACCATCTTGAAAATTACTCTAGTGAAGCTATAAAACATATGCTAGTGAAACAGCATATTCTTTGGGATAAAAACTGGTATGTTCTGTGAAACAAGTTCCTGAAATAAGCTTTTTACTACCCTTCTTATATGAGAAGTTCTTGGGCGAACACCCAATTATGGCTAAAGGAGGAGGATTTTCCTAAAAAACCCAGTGAGCTTCTCAAGCATGTTTTCAACTTGCTTCACGAGGTCTTAGCTTCTCTGTCGAAACCTGTTTAAAAGTGGAGTGCAGTGAAGAACTGTTAGGAGCATTTTGGTCTTCAGACAGCATAACCCTGAAAGGGAACAAAGGCATTCAGACAGCCAGCTCCCTACTTGGTGAATTCAGTAAGGCAAGACCCACAAGAATGTAACATCTTTTACTAAACTTGATAGTTGTGGAATAAAGCAGCTTTTATGGACACAAGCCCTTCTCTCTTACATATACAACCCTCAAAACAACCGCTGCAAAACTTTCTAGTTTGTTAGATTTGAATCACAAAACTAAAGCAGCAGCTACGAGGTTTTCAAAGAAAACAAACAAAGAAGAAAACTAACTTCTTTACATTTGTCAGCTTGAAGTAGTTGCAGCAACTTACCAAAATGAGAAACAAAAGCCATCATTCTGTAGAATTTCAGAGAGACTTCAAGAGATGTAGTCAATGATAGGCATGATAAAGTTAAAGTGTAGCCAAACAAGGGAAAATTAGAACTGTAGAGAATGAAACCACCAAGAGAAATCTCAGTCCAAGACCAAAATGCAGAGGTGATACTTCAAATAGCTAAAGCAGAGCTATATGAAGGAGATGAAGGTTTAACTGACTGGACCTGTAGATTCAGATTTCAGAAGTCTTGAAAGGTAGAATGAAACAATGGAGACAAAACTCCCCAGCAGGATGTTTCAGCTAGACTATTAAAGCATATATCAGCCAAATCCATGTAATGTCTTAAGAAAAAAAGGTTTTGTAGTTATAGTAAAAAGCAGAGGTCCCTAATACAGGGTTTTTTAAAATAACAGTTTTATATAATCTTTGTCAAGATTTCTGAACACACAAAGATTTTAAAAATGGACTATATTACAAAAGAATTTAATTGTGTTTATTCCAATTATATCCCAGATTTCTGTCCAATGTTATATATCCTAAAGTAAACAATAGTAAATAGGGCTGGGAAAGATTAACTCTGCTTTTTTTTTTTTTCCAAGATACTGGCATTTGAATTTGTATTACTGTAAATTCTCAATTCACACACACAAGGTGGAAAAGTTGGCATATTTCCCAGGGCCATCATCTTTCCGAGAAGGTGTTTCTGTTCAGCAGCTATACTGTCCAATCCTCTTTCCCTTCCATCCATCTAGCTTCTCTACAAACAAAACACAGCTGCAATCTTGTCGAAAAAGTAGTCAAGTGGTATGACAGCTGATTCAAAATCGGTGTCTAGCAAATGGAGCTTTGCAATCCGTGGCACAACGAATGACACACTCCCACCATTTAGAGCAGTTGTGAATAACAGTGGTCTGGGAAGAGACGGGAGTTTCCACTGCAGAATGCCTGATCTCTGGGTAGATTAATAAAAGGCCAATAAAAGACCTTATGTTTCAAATGTAAGGATGACAACAGACTGTTTAAACACTGAAGACCTTAGCAGGAATCGGACGTTTTGTTTTCTTGAAGCTCCTCTGGGAATTCAAAGCCAGTTGTTCTGCCTCATACATAACGGGAACGATGTAATTGGCTGCAGTAGTAAGAACACGCTGTTTGCAGGCGCAGGGAGACCGAGTTATTCCCCATTCCCTCCTCCTTTATCTTTCGTAACTTTAAGAAGAAACTGTTAGTGAGCAGGAAAGCCAGCAAAATCTGCAAAACATATCCCTGAGTAGATCAGAAGGAAAATGAGCTGTTTGAAAGACCCTTTCCCACAATTAACTCCATTTTGTCTTCAAATGATAATTCAAAACAACTATTTCAAGACAACTATGTCTCAATGGAACCAGAACTTTTTGGGGGCAGATCTTTCTTGCTAACCAACCCATGACTGACCGCTACAAAATTACCTCCAGATTTTCAGCAGAGGACATTGCCCTAATGGGAAACACACAATCCTAGGGAACACTTTGCCTCTTTAAACGCTCAGAGTACAAATTCAAACCTCTGAAACCATGGCAATTTTTTTCTTTTTTTAATTCAAACAACTGCAGTTTATAATGAACTATAAATCTTAAAATGTATTTTAAGGAGTACATTGACTTCATCTGTAAAAGGGATCCATTAGCAAACAAGGATTAAAAAGCACCATGTGCACACATGTTTACTTTGAGGAGTATTTCTTACAAGATAATGTAGATCTACTCAAACATTTATTTTCCTCAATTGAAACAACTTCATTTAAGTATAATTACATGCTCTACGGTTATTAAGTTACCCATCAGAAACATCTGACTTAGATGTACAACATATCTGTGGAATTAAGCCATTACTTCTTTTGGAAAGACACAGAAATCAATAATCGATGCAGAATTTTATTTCCTGCTGCTGTTACGTGAATATAAAAGTGAAAATGCTATACATATATTAAAAAATAAGATGTACCACTTTAAATAAGCTATAATTTGGAACATTTTAATTTTTTTATCATTTTCTGCTTTAACTGTAGTTCTATGACTTTTTAATCTGCAGAGAAAAAGAAATCATTCTGCCCCAACTAGTGCTAATAGACACAAAATGACCCCAGGATCTACAAGAAGAACAAGAAGAAGAAAAAAAAAAAAAAAACCAACATGAAGGAAGAAATAACTAATCTCCATCATATTTTAAAAAAAAAGCCTTTGGAAATGCTGTGCAAATATCTTGCAGGAGCAGAAAGTACGTATCAGATGGGATGAGTCAACATCAACAAGTTGTCATGGCTTAACCAGTTAAGTAGCAAATGCAGAGTAAAAACCCCACATTTTCATAAGTCTCTCTCACTGAGGTTTAAACCTAGATGCTTTTCTTCACATCTGAGGCAGACTAAGACTAGACACATGTTCAGTTACTGCAGCTGAGCTGCAGCACAGAAGAAGGTGCTATTCATCAGTGAGCTAAATCAATCTAACAGCCAGCCACCACAGGGAGGCTTCACCGCTCCCCTGGCCAGGGCTGCATTTTATCCAACCCTTCCTTGTGCTCATCTGAGTCCACGGTGAGCCAGTCCAGAGAAGTAAACTGCAAATGACGCTTTGCTTCACCAAAATATTTCCTGTGCTTTGGCTTACTGGTTCAGCTTGTCACCCAGCCTGGGATCCACTGCAGGGACAAGAAGGCAAGGAAAGCAGCAGCAGCACATCTGTCACTGGCAGTGAGCCATAAACTCAGCTGAATTGTATCATCAAGCTACACCCTTACTCACTTATTGGCCACAGCCTAGAGTTATTAAGACTTGGTTCCAATTTACTCCTAGTCCATTTCAAGGCAATTGGTTTTCTACTAAACAGCATATGTGAACCGGAAGGCTTCACCCGTCACCTATTTGCCTCAGCCTCTTCACAAAAAAGGCTAGCAGGTTTAGGAGGACTGCTGGAACTTGCAGTAGATCTTTCCTAAGTGCAAAATCTGTGCCACTGATCAATAATTAACACACTTTCACCCTGACCTGTCAAAGGCTAGAGACAAACCAGACACATACATTGTACTCGGTCCTTTTTGACTGGAAATACTGAAGCCATAAATAATCCTCATATATAATCCCAACATAATGTAATTACCTTCAAATGGATGAGCATCATTTCTAGGAAGCTTAGGGGAGAGAGGAGCAGTATATGGTGGAGAGTCCTGAGAGTATCGTTTAACACTCCTGTTTTCAGGTATTTCTTCTTTTGCTGTGAAGAGGAAAGTCACCACCTATTATTCTAGCATAAAACTGCTCATGGGGACAGTCCCAGGCAAAAGCAAAGCCACACATCAGCCATTCACCAGGTTACAGTTCAGTTCCTGGTGCCACACAGACTCAGTCAGTTCGATGCAAACTTTCAAAGCTGAAGTACAGCTTAGTTTATACTGTCATCACCCAAATTACCTTGGCTGCCGCTACTTTTCTTAAAAGAGTTAAAACTAATGACTTTCATACCACAGACAGAACTATAAACATAAATTCTCCATTGGAAAGGGGAAAAAAAAAAATAAATTCTCAGTCAGCACCCGGAAGACAGACTCAGCTACCAGATAGCTGTGAGGAACCTTCACATCCAATATGAATCTTCTGAAATTGCCTGACATCACATTCTCAGCTATGGCTCCTGGTAACCCTTGGGCTGGGACTTGCAATACCATGCCCTGCCAATAACCTGATGTGAGATCTTGCACAGGTCATTTCATCTTCCCCTCACTCCACATTCCTAGTGCAGCAAAGATACTGCCCTTTTATGAAATTTCACAAGCAGCCACCTGCAAAACTCACCTTTTCCTCTAGAAGACTGGACTGTATATATTAGAATGCAACATTTTTGGAGCCACCACTGAGTAAGGTGAATAAAGAGGGAAGGAAGGAACTTTTACTGGTATGGGAAGGGCTAGACTGAATTCCCTTTCAGGGCAAGCCCCTTCTCATCAGGCAGTATCTTTTTGTAAGTTTATTTTATGATCCGAACATAAATTTAACAAATGAAATGTGAAGTTTTGAGATTGTCCTTTTAGCAGTATCACAGTGGTGCAATACATATGTTTCCTGGCTTGGCTACAAGGAGGAGTTTGCTGAACAAAATTATTTCTGCACATGTGGTATGAGCTATCCCATGCTGTCAGAGCACTACTGCACTGGAACCGATTCACTAAAAACTGAAGCAAATCCGTTTCAATCAATTCACATCATAGAAAGGCAGGTTAAAAAGTTACATTTCATAAATTTACCACACTTCTCAACAGTATCAGCACTTGAAAATAACAGTTGTTTTAACAGTACCTGGTTTACTCTTATCATACTCCACAGGGCTGTGTGCACATCCCGTGTAAGGGCTGAAAGGCTGGCTACTAAAGAGATTATCGCACTGCAGGCTGTGGCAGAGTTTCTCCAAGAAGCGCAGGACAAACGATGCGCTGTTTACAGAAGGAAGATTGATGGCGTGCTTCTCCCCATCAAAGGAGGCTGTGAATAAGAAGATGATGTCAAACATCCCCCAAGCATCATGAAGCATAGTAAAACACCATCATTAACTTAGAAGGGAAGCCATCCAGATTTGATTTAAACCACACGAGGCATAAGAGTAAACAATCATTCTTGTAGTTTAACAAATTTACATCCAAAGGACTGATTTCACCTTCCATTAGATGCATGCCAGTTTAAATTTGCTCTATGGGAAGTTATTTTAACAAAATAATTTTGGATTCACACCAGCAACTTGCAAGTATTCCCTCATCACCCAAGCCTTACGTGTAATTTCTGTTGTTTGTTTATAAAACAGCATCTTCTCCACCACCTATTTGCAGATCACAGAGAAAAGACCCTTTACAGTACTTGCTAAAAACAACAACAAAAAAGGCAAACAAGTTAAAAAATTTTTCTCTCAGTTTCTAACTGAACTGAACATACTTGCGGTAACATGCTGGCATCCATTACCATTGAAATTCTAACTACAGAAACTGTTTTGCCATTTGCTATTTTACCCCTAGAGGAATCTATCCTGCTGTCAACACTACAGTGGTCAAGCTCCCATTTATTTCAACAGGAGCTAGGTGGCAGAGATACCGCAACAGCCACAAATGGATCTGGTGTCTTTTAAACTGAGTGGTTACAAAAAGCCTAGACATCTGCCTACATCTTTTACTTGTTGGCCTCCCACCTTGCTCCCCTCCAAACACAGTGTTGCAGCTGATAAGTTTTTTCTTTTCTGTGAGAATTAGTAAGATTTTGAAAAGACTCAGTACTACCAATATACAGATAAATAACTATCATTACATTAGCTGAAACTTTTCGTTACTTCTGATTAGAAAGACATTACGGCAAAGCAGGAACAAACTTGTAACTTAAGCTTAGGGCTAGAAAGAAGTGGCATAAACATCAGTTTTATACATCAATTTGTCTTCTTGGTTTTCAGCCTGTCATGCAGCTTTCTGTTGTTAACATAAGTTTCCACATGATAAGTAGAGCTTTAAAGGATCACATTTTGTTGGTACAGATGCATTGAAAAAAAAAAAAAAAAAATCAAAAAACGCCAAACCAGAAATGACAAGAAAGCCTTTATTCACAGATCTGAATTAAGGAACATTTCCATATTGTGTTCCAAAAGAGACAGACAATACAAACAAAGCCAAAGAAAATGCCCAAGTTTAGCATATTTTAGGCTTCCTTAGGAAATCAGAAGTGTCAATTACTTACGCTGTGGATGTAAGGAAGCTTCTGATTAAGTTAACTAGCTAGCATCAACAACAACGCGCTACCTCTCTCATCCGCTTTCATGACAGACTGACCTGATGCAAGCGCTTAAAGTTTAAGAGTCAGTACTACAGGGACAAGTCCCGGACCCACGTGTTTCCACGGCCCATTCATTTTTTCCAGGCTCCAACATACAAATGAAATGCTAATGATTCACAGTCCCACATGTGGCTCAGACACAAGGTCCTCTACCTCCTGTTTGGGAAAGGGGTCTCCGAAGGCAAATTTTTGCCTGGAACTCAACCAGTTCTGGAGAGCAAATGGGCTGTGAGACCAAGCACAGCCTGGTCGCCTGACAAATTTACTGCAAGGTAGTAGTCTGCTACAGCAAAAATTTAAAATGCTTTATAATAGCCTTACGGATCTTCTTATATGACCTTGGGGAAATCACTTATTCTCCATGCCTTAATTTCTCATTTTGAAAAGAAGCATTGAAAATAACAATATTATCTTAGAGTTGTCAGGGGGGTAAAGGAAGAAACAGCTGAGGCAATGTGACTGCCCCAGCAAGATATATCATGGGAAAAATCCACAAATAAAGACTCAGTGCAAACACAGCAGCCTTGTACTCCGAACACCTGAGGGCAACCATAACAACTCCAACCAAGGGTGTGGAATTCAGATTCACAGGCTCAACTGTCCGCTTTGCTTGGGGACAACATAAACCTCTTACTTCCCAGAGAAATGCTAGGCGAAAAAATAGAACGTAGTACTTGTGAAGTGCAATAACCTCAGCCTTTAATGACAAATAAACAGGGACTGGAGCCTGCATGTGCAATCCCAGCCCCTGGGATGAAGAGTGATTCTCATTTCTTCACCTTCCATTGTGTAGGGATGTTTTAAATACCAGGTTTAAGCTAGGAAAAAGGCTGAGAGCTAAACTATCAGAGAAATGTGTTTATCTGATAGTGAAGAAACTCACCCAAGAGTCTGATTTTAATTCTCTGCTTGAGAAGATTTATCTGAGCCTCAGTCTACTTCATCCCACCAAACGCCATAGTCTCTGTGCTACAAGGAGAAAAAAGGGGCTGACACCACCACCACCATTAGTAGGCTTGCTAATCAAGCCTTTAATTTCCTTTCAGTTATATTTGTCTGAATCGAAACCTTATGCATCAAGTAAAAATAAAACAGTTCGTGTTTTTGTTTGAGTAAGAAAAGATGGAAAAATCCTAAATTCAATTCCATTCAAAACAATTATTTTCTTTGGCAGCTGAACCAAAAGAACCCGCCAATTATTCATATGTATTCTAGTAAGATTATTTTATCCACGTCCTCATCAGCATACAGTTTCCTCCTATGGCAGGTATAATAGACATCATGAAAGTTTATCAGTTCACAAAAAAAAATTAGATTTCTTTGCTTATTCTCTGCTGCAACATTTTTTTCTCTTGCCAGTCTAAACAAAAAAACCCAAACAAAAAACCACACTCCAAAACCACTTTAATACAAAAACTCTACAAGAAAACACTCACAATTTCATTCTGTAATTCCTCATTTTATTCTACTGTAGCTTCCCTCTTTTTCCTTGCTGTGCACATGCTGGCTGTAAGGTGCTATGCTAACTTGAGTCATATTTTGTGCTTGTCAAAACACATCACCCACAAATTTTTGATTAAATGAGAGGGAGTGTTTGCTCACCTGCTTCTCAGCAACCTGTTTGACAAGCTGATGAGAAGGCAAGAGCTCAAGAACACCAGAAACCCACTGGAATCTTGTGGCTCTGTCATCTGGGCTAGGACTTTGCTTCAGGAGCAGGCCACATTGCCAAGTTCCTCAAATCCAGGGCTCCAGAGCTGGCTTCTCTGAATTCAGGCCCTGGGGCGAAGCCAGGTGCAGAACAGTAATTCCTTTTTGCACAGAATTTTTGAATGAGGATAAACCAGAACTGCATAAAGACTTTGAAATTTCTCTCTCCTTTATGAAATGATTATTTTCAACTACTCAGTCACAGCCCAGATATGCCACTGGCCTATGACTTAGTCCTTCATGATAAACAATCACAAACAAAATACTGGCATTGCATATCCCAGTGCGTTTTGCATCAAGCAAAATTGACTTGTCTAAATTAAGTACAGTAAGGCATGAATAATGTAATAAACTTTCATATACCTTGCAAAAAATAAAGCGACATGGGTTTCAAAACCACACATATACAGTGCCATTAAACCTTTACTACACAGTAGAGAAGCAGCATCCATTTTGTGAACAAACACATGGGGACGCATAAGCAAGGCTTACCGTAGTTCTGCCATATGCAGGTCAGGGTGCTGGTTTTTAAATATTGTTACACAGAAACATCTTTATGAGGATCTAATTGAACCTGTATCCACTAATTATCTTTCACATTTTAGTGTTAATTTAAGGAGATTAGAGTAACACAAAGTCTTTTTATCCTCAGAGATGGAATTATGAATTGATGTGCTAACTGCTATACAGAGTATTTCCTAGCCTAGAAGGAAAAAAATGTCAAGCGGCAGCTATTCAGTTTGAGATATAGAGATAATTTATCTGTAGACCTGCCATTAATATGTAGTAGAAATAAACCTGTTCCGTAATAGGGGACATAGGTGGATGAACACCGACCTAAGACACTGCTACAGTTCTGGGGAATAGGGGAAGGGAAGAAGCAGCAACTTTAGCATGTGGAATCACTTGTCTGGAAGCTAAATAGATTAGTTTGAAACTTTTAACCCACTTGGTTAAGGCATTAAGAACACAAACACTATGTATGGATAAGATAATGTGAGTGACTTGACTTAATAAAGCTGATATTTCACTTGTACTGAGTTTACTTGACAAACGTTTGGCTACAGCTGCTAAACGAGGTGCACAAGCTCTACTCAGTACAAGAATCTAACTGTACTGTGCATATGTAACTTAACACTGCTATTGCTAAATTCTAATTTAAAGAATTGTTCAAATCATCCCGGACTCAGAGTGAGATCAATCACACACCACAATGCTCTCTTAGTAAAGGAGTTCACAAGTATGTTCTTGACTGTGTTTAAATAGTTATTAAAGTGAGATAAATTCAATTGCAGCTTTTTGGTTCTCCTGCCCTACCTCAAGTTTGTAACGAAGTGAAGAAATGAAAGAAACAAAGCATCTTCACATACCTGTTATCATTTCCCCTCCATGATGGCCAGATTTCAAAAATCCAAAGACAGTTTTGGATTGATGGGCACAATCCACGCAAGCCTGTACAGCCTGCTGAAGTACCACATTGACAGGACCTGGACCAAAGTGATCTGGAAGCTGCTGAACCTTCTTCTTGTCCAAGTGAGGCCCAGAATTTCCATGCTTGTTGACATAAACGCAAACTAAAAAAGAACAAGCCATATTTACTGCTGAGGAACTAATACATGTTTCCAAGTTAGAACTGCAAACTGACTTTTTAGTTTTAATCTTGAGGAAAAGATGTGCTGGTCAACTCAAGAGGCTGAGCATGCATATGTACTTTCCAAGCATGCAAAAAGTGCTCTGTCTTCTATCAAGGTTCTCCTGCCTGAGTCCTAAACCCACTTCCTTCTGGTATCTAAAGCCCTTCTCTACCCCACTAATGTAACAAAGCTGTCATAATCTGTACTTATCTTTTATTTTGACTAATCTCTGCTAATACATTGGTTCCAATAAAAAATTACTGGCAGATACTCTAAACACCTGATTATAAAAAGCTGGCCTTACCAAGTTGCCCTAATTTTTCTCCTATTTGAGAAGCTGCAACAGAGACAACCCTATGGTAAATACCTACCACTAATGCTCGTTCTGAGGCACAGCATTAACGTGTGCATGTATAATTGTCCTGTATGCACGCACAATGGCTACTGAAGGTCTGTACCTTCAGAAGCCCAAAACCACTCATGTATGATTTCCACACTGCAACTTGGCCTTATCTGCTAAATAAAATAAACATACTTCTCTAGAAACACTGTAAGATGGTTTAAAGCTTAGCACAAAACAATCAAATAGCACTTTTGAAATTACTTTTTACAGAGACTATGCAGAACTATCTTTCAAAAGGAACAGCAAGGCAGAAAAAACACGGAAAAAAGCCGTAGCTTTTTTTTAGATTATATTATTTAGATTTTTTTTTTTTAGCCTTGTCTGTCACATGACCAGGAATGTACCCAAGGTATTATTACAGCTTAATGAAAAAATGTGCCTCTGTGGTGATAAAGCAGGCAATCTAAGCATTCTGTTATACAAGAGCGTGCCATATTTTCTGAACTGTAGTATTATTTGGGCTTAGTTAAAAACCTGGATTTTTAAAAACTAAACACTTCTGTAAGTGTTTTAACAATCTTCTTTCTTCACACATATCTGCTCACTCTCTGATGTTTGCAAATTGCAGGAAACCTATTTGTACAAATAGTCAAAGACAAAAATCAGCAAAACCAGCTTTCATGGCGTCTTCTGTTTGGGCTCAGCAACAATTGCCTCCTGAAAGGTTTATTTTCCTAGGAGAAAAATACATAGTTTACCCTCATCCATGACTGAACTTGGGGGTGAGAAGAGTCTGACAATTTCTATTGTAAAAACAGTTTGTAAACGTAAAAAATCACCCCCAAAATTATCATAATGTATGGAGTTTTCAGAAAGTTCTGAGATTTTAGCTGACAACATACAAATTGTTTCACTATAGGGTTACAAGTTCCTCAACGAGTTAGTTCATTAACTAGCTCACTTTTCTTTTGTCAACTCGTTTCAAGAGTTCATTATATTTCAAAAACAAGCAAACATAAGAAGAAAGAGGAATGTATTTCCTCTGCCTTTACTTAAAATCTGAGTTGTTTCTTTTAATGTAAGGCTATATAGAGATAAAATCTCCATTTTTTATCTTCAGTACAACCTGCATGATATCAGAATATCACATGGGTTTTTAACTACATCTATTCCCATTTCATACATTAAGGAGTGGGACAGACATGAAAGAACTGTACAGTTTCCTTTTTCAGACAGGAACAGTCTGCCAGGTCTAGCAGATCTATCAAAAGACCCTGTGCTCCAGTACTTCTTGCTACAACGCAGGAATCAACTTTAGCTCTGCAAAGTAACACTGGCACCTACAAATATATGTAAAAAATAAGATAGCTGGATAATGTTTTACAGCAATAAGTTTGCAGCATATTTTCCATAAAATGACACTATTAGTTTCCTTGAAATGGAACCCATTTCACACGAAAAATGTAATTAATTTTTTTTTCTTTGTCTTTTACCTGTGGATATAACTGCTGCAGTTGCACCAGACAAACCAATTCCATCTTTAAGTATCTGCGTAGTGCCACTTTCCCCCTCAGGAGAAGAATGAGGAGAAGGTGATGCAGAAGTCAGTTGTTCCGGCAATATTTTTTTCTATTTAGAGAAAAAAAAAACAAAGTTAAATTGTTTAATGTTTTTTAAGGAGTCTGCAAAACTTTTCTGCTATCAGTTACCATCTTAATGAGTATGTGTGGTTCCTTATTACGAAAGTACTACACACAGTAGAGGAAGTAAAGTCCAGGAAAGGAAGACCAGAAACAGTCAGTTTGCATTTACAGCTACTTAAGTAAGGCAGCGGAAGACAATGACTTTAAAAGGAATCCATCTCTATCTGAAAAGTGGGAAAAGAATGAGCTTTATATTTTAATTCATGACGCTTCTAAATTTTGGGAAGCACAGAGAGGTGTTTTGGATTATTTTCCTGTCCATATCCCTCCAATCACCTGAGTTTATCACAACTCAAATCAGATCGTTGGGCTGTGTATATATTCCCATATAAAACTGGAGTCACATTTAGCTGTCAGCTTTACAGCGCACCTAGATTTTCCCTCAGCTTGTTTCAAAGGGGCTCAAATTCTCAAGTAATCACTTTCAGGAATTAGGTTTTAAGCAAGATATCAAATAAACCAGTAGCTACAATCCAGTTATGTGGGCTGCCAAAACCTTTTCCATTCCCCAACCAAACTTGCAGCTTATCATATAACACAGACAACCAGAGTTCGTAGCACAAAGATTTAAAAATCAGTCAGTGTGTATTACCTTCCACCTGAGGAAAGGAGAATTTTGTTGCAATTTGGTTTGGACTGGGCTTTAGAAAAGCGGCATGCACAAGGAAGGCATTTCTAGTGTGCTTTGACATGCTATGAAAATACATGGAAATAAAAGAAATAATGGAGAAAAGTTCATCACCTCTCTCTTCACCATTTATTCTTGCATGAAAATAGATTATGCTCTCATTCTCTTACCTACCAAAAAAGTTAGGAATATATAACAGACTACCCAAGGTCTTGACACTGCTGAAGGCAGCAGAGACCTGGCTTCTCATGTGGTAAGGATGTACTGCTAAAATTGGTCTATAGCGAACTGAAAATTCAGTCAAGTTGCTAAGGGAGGCTAAGCCCTCTTGCATTAGCAGTATTCATCCTTTGCACATTTAAGAGTAGCATATTTTCCAAATAAGATATTAAAAATTGTGTAGAAAGCAATCAAAATATACACCTTCCTAAGAATAGCAGTACCTAACTTATTCACACCTATAAAAGATAAATTAACTTTCTTCTGAAAGTCAAGGCACTTAAAAGAAAATTTCTGTCTCCCTTACAATTCAGGGAAGATGGGTTTGGCTGGAGAAACTACCTGACAGTATGGTCCTGTATGGAACTGCCATGACCATAAGGAACATACTGCCAAGGTTTGGCATTGCATTGTGAATGAGATGGGGTGGCTCAGGTCAGACACTGAATCAAGTAGTGACGTATTACTTGTCAGGAATTGCCTACATATCTTAACAATGGGTGACAGCAAGGTCTCTCTCCATCCTTAATACAGAGAACAAAAATGCACTTGGGAAGTTGAGCTTTTGATCTGAAGCCTGACATTCCTGAAGGCTGCTCCAGAGCAGGGACTCTTCAGGGGCCCAGTTGTCTGTCACCACACTGCAAAACATGCATGGTTGAGTTGAGGGGAAAGAGGAGGAAATGGGAGAAACGTAGGCATGAAAACAAAATACAAACACTAAACTGTAAGATAAGAGGAACTGTCGTCTATACTGACCCATAAGCGTGGTGAGGCTAGTCAGCCATTTCCTAGCTTCTCCTTCAGAAGGAGGAAAAAGTATGTGTTTTGGAAATACAGCATGTTATGCTTGCTTAGCTGAGGTTCTCATTTTGCAATGCCAAACTGACGAGCAGCAAAAACTGTGACCCTAAAGCCACGTTGTTTCCAGAGGCAGGCCACGTTCCCAGCAGGGCCCAGCACATTTCCTTGGTGAGTGTGTCACCAGCTGGCCCCTGCCAGCTGGGACAGCACACCAGCTCCCTTTGCCTGCAGAGAGCTCTGCTCACAGCCTGGTACCCAACAGCCACCTTCACAGGCTTGACCCTAATGCTTAAACACTCTCTTCCTGTGGGTCGAATTTAGGGCTCTGATCCACACTGAGACCAAGGCACTTCCTCAAGGAATTCTGGAAGAAATTCTTCACATTGTTATGCAAAGTGTACTTTTTAAAATAATGAAAGAGATGTAAAGAAATTTCTGCTTTGTTATGACAGAGTAAAACCGTACAGTGCAAACTGGGGAAGACAAACAGAAAACAAAACGCCACATGCATCACAAACCGCCACAGAAAAGCTTACAAAACTTCTATTTAAAAGAGAAAATTGACACAAGAGCTCAACATTGCTAACTGTACAATAGAAGTTAGTACCTGCACAATGATAAACACTGCCCTTTTAAGTTTGTTATGCTGCACAAAGCCAAACAACTCTACGGTATATCAGGCATAGATCAATCTCCCTAAATAGACAGGTTTTGAACTACCACACAGCTAGCCCTCACTTGAAGCACAATTATTTTGCCTGAAAAGCTGAGGGTTTGGTTTGGTTTTTTTTTTCCGATCAACCTTAAAAAAAAAACAAACCAAACAAACAAATCCCAACAACCACAAAAAGCACTTTCAAATCTCTAGGCACATACCACTTGTATTACATTTGCATGTCTATCGTGTGGTACACAGGCCGTATGGCACTCCACGTCAGATACACCCTGTCTGTGCAGAACTCCCACCAAGCCATTTCCTTACTTCACCCTTCTGCTAACAGGTGTAACAGCCCAAAGAAGTGCTTGCACACACGTGTAACATCTCGGCAATTTAACCACATACCAAAGCAGTAACAACCTTCTGTGGATTCTCAAAAAGAGCTCATTTTTTAATTTTTAATACAAAAGTTAATGTAGTAAAACTCCCAAGTTACGTATATCAAATTCTGCAAAGCCTAACTCTTCGTTGCCTCGTCCCACAGAGGAAATCAGGAGTCTGTAGAGGTACCTCTGATTCACTGCCTCAAGACAGGAAATGTCAAGCAGTAACCCCCATTCCCCACGCAAACCCCCCCCCAAGAACTTCACACAGACCAGGTGCCAAATGCAGACCTCCAAGCAGATGCTTTTAGACACCCAGTGTTTAGAGAACAGAAGCCTCCTTTGAGGGAGAAATGCCTCCAACTCTTCTTTCAAAGGATACACAAAGCCTCTCAATTTCTTTTTCATGAGACACAGAGGACAAAACTCTTAGATTGAAACACACATCCTGCCATATCTGAGTACATCCTTAAGATATAAAAGTCCTGTGTTCAATGCTCTCCTTTAAGCCCCTCAGATTCATGGAAAACATCCTGCTCACCAGCTGAATGTGGATGGAAGCACTCTTGTCCTCTTCAATCTGTGTCTCTGTGCACTTTTATACACTAAGCATGAGAAAGATGGAGATCAGTTGCATCAGTAGCCTACCAGTTTGGATGCCTGATTAGAAGGGGCAAGCAGCAGAGTAGACAACGCTCAGCTTTCTATTTCCAGCTCCCAGAATAATTTCTTATATTGTGATCACCACTTCAAAGTGCCTGCTTCCAGTTTTGTGCTAGAGCCTCGTAGCTATGCTCTAATAATGTTACTTCACTAGCACTTTAAATTGATCAGCACGATCACTGAAAGGAGAAGCTCCTGTGCCATTGCTCCATCCCTTCCCACACATCACCAGCAATAGATCCCATAACCTACAGTGATCCAGACTCGAGAAAAAACCCAAAACATCAAATTTTTAAAACTTGGGAAGAAGGGACAAAAAAAAAAAAAAAAAAAAAAACAACAAACCCCAAAACCCCAGAAAAAACAATACTCCTCGCTCCCCCAGCAGTGCTAATGCAAAGGAGGGACAGACAAATTCTCTGTGAAAAGAGATTGCAGGACTGCTACTCCTCTTTGACATCCTGCAGTGGGTAAGCAAGCCTCCGAAAATAGATCAGACTTCCACGGCAATTCAAGACTCGGCTAAATCTGCCCTGCTGTGACCCTGTCCTTCCTTGCAGCAGCACTTGTGCTTTTTTGGGGTGGAGCAGACAAAGAAGGGAGTAAGGAGGGATGCTGCATTAGCTGTCTACCAGTTTAGCTTCCTGAACTAGCTCACTCCTGGATCGTTTATCCACCAGTGCTGGTGTCACGTGGGAGTGGGAAGTAGATTTTACAGCAATGCAAATTTGTACCTGGTCAAACAGCTCCAGAGGAGCTGCAGCTGGAGGCAGCTGCCAACAGGCCAGAGAGAAAGGCACCACATCTTTCAGATCACAGCAGAATTAGGCCCACACCTGGAGAAATGTATTGCCTGGAAAGAAGATCCTGCTTCATGCTAGTTCCTCCAGGATTAGGGGGTATCTAAGAGATTCATTTGGCAAATCCAGCCATACGCTTCAGATGCCTAAATTTTGCAGCAAAACCCTCACTGTTCCTAATCCTTTGTTTCTAAATGCAAACCAAAAGAAAACAAAAAAGCAAACTGTATCTATGGTTCAGCAACAAAATAACCCGGACTAAAAAGTCTAAAGGCTTCCCAATTCTTGAAATTTTACTGGAAATGGCTATTCCAGAAAAGTATTTTTCTAGATCAAAAATTCATTCATAAATAAATCAGTAATCTTGTTCCGGAATAAAATAATCGACAGAAGTTTATATTGAAATATTGCAAAATAGCTATTCTAGACTTTTTTCTTGTAACGAATTGCTGAAAACAGTAAAGCCCTGAAGGCTGAAGAGAAGACAGAAAATTAAATAATAATTTAAAAAAAAAAAAAGTCTCACTACAAAATTTTGCAATACATAGTAAAGTAGTAGATAAGGACTAACCTTTTTTCCAGGTTTTAAACTTTTTTTCCTTGTTTTAAGATTTTCAGTATGAGAGGTGCTTTTTGTCAGGGGAATATTTTTAGGAGACCTGCCCTTCTTGGGAACTGCAGACTGTCCAGGGGGTTTGCCCCGACCCGGTTTCCTGCTCCGTTGCGCTGGTACTGGAGCAGATTTCTGTGGAGACTGCATTGAACGCCGGGTCACTTTGGAAGGGGAAGATTGGATTTTTGCACTGCTCTTTGTAATGGAAACTGAGGAAAAACAAAAACAAAAGGGAAGGGGGGAAAACCTCAAAATGAACGATGGAAAACAACTTTTCTAACAAAGGCTTAAAAAAAAAGAAAATAAAAAAGTAGTGCACAATTTACATTGTAAAATAAATATACTTGGATATTTTGAACTTAAGTGGTTGGCATGAAACTATATAACTTCATTAAAGACTAAGAGAGAACTCTTTATACTCATTATTTTAGAGGGACTTTTCTAAGAGAAAAACATTCAAATAAAAATAAAATAATTAATCCACTCACCTTATAAATGCTGCTCATAATTTTCATTACAATATAATATTTATAAAGGGCCATTCCTCAATAAGGCCTTCAAAATACTTCACAAGTTATACAGCCCATAATATATCCATTCTCCTCTGAGAGCAGTTTCCACAATTACAAGACATGCCAACTACTTCTAGGGAGCTACAAACCAATTCCGAGCAATGAAGAAAATAATCCCACTGAAGAGGAAAAACTAATGACAGGTAAAGTATCATTAACGAGCATAACTACAGCCAGATTTTACTACCTGGAGCCATCCAGACTTAAAATTTTATTTGGAAGACGGACTTCCAAAACTCAAACACAAAGTATCATGTTTATATGTTTTTAACACTGAAGTGGTCCTCTGTTGGGTCTCCCATCCCAATACAAAATTGATCCAATACATATATGATGTGGCTGTATTATAACCTGGTGTGCAGCTGCAAGATGTAATCAGGTTTCATTGATCAGAACTTCCTAGTTAGCAATCTTTTCCACCCAACTCACTCTTCTCTGAAGTAATAGTGATTATTTTATTTTAACAATTTCATACACAATGGACTGACAAAAACACGAGAAGGATGCCAAACAGAACCTACGGATAAGGACATATTCTCAATGAAAAGATGTACTGTACCACGCTACAGCAGCACCTGTGGCCAACAAAAAGCAACTACTACATCCAGAAGTCCAATTAAATATTCTGTTTTGTTGGCCTGATTGCTGGCAGGTAGACAGACAGAGAAGTTGCAGAAGAGGTAAGTAGAAGATGAAAACGGGAGATTTTGTGACATCAAACCACACTTGTTGCGAGAGATGTGGGAAAGAAACACACAACATATCTGAAATAGTTTGAAGATTTTACACTGAAGTCGGATGGCTTTCTAAGTATCACACTGCCCCTACAACAGACTTCTGCATCTCGCTGATGATGAAACTCCCACGATTCACCCTAACCTTAAATACTATGAAATTTAACGTGACACAACTTAGAAAGTATTGCAAGTTAGGGTTCAAGAGATATTTGACTGGGTCAGTCACCAGTGCCTGATCCAAAGCACTACTGCAGACTGAAAGTGGAGCATAGGGGGCTGCTAATAGTTAATTTCCTGGCATTTTGTGAATTTGGAATATTTCTTCTCCTAAAATATTAGTATGTTAAGGCTTTCTGGTAAGCAGATACAACATAAAATACATTTTGAAGATACATTTGAAATGAGACCTTGAGAAAAAAAAGCATACTTAAAGATGGAGTAAGAGTTTTCATGTCTAGCTCTGAGTGATATTCACCTTAACAGTCCAGCACCTAGCTTTACAACTGTAACTTTAACTCTGAATTTTTATTGAGTTAACTGTTATTAAGAATGTGCAATAGAAAATGTCAAAGTAAGATGACACAGACACTGCAAACAGACTTCTTAGAAAATACAAGTACTACTGACACACATTTTTAAGGCTGTAGGAGCACTTACATACATTGCTATTTGTCTGATTCAGTTACTAATCCAATATTCCTAAATGGCAGTTCAGAAAAAAATCTCCTCATTATGGCTGGTTGCAATCGTAATATATCAAATACAGAAATGATCACCTTCTGGATGTGCAAAGTGAACACTTTCCTTTTATTTGTGTATGCCAAAACTTATCTTCATATGCAGTGACAGCTTAAAATAAGATGAACAGAATTTTAACCAAATGCTGGCATAGCATTACTCTCTTGTCTCAGAATTGCTGAATGACAACTCGCATTAAGCTGTATGTCTGGAAAGCAAAACAGTATCAACTGCATGCTGTACAATACAGTACTATGCTGTATCCTGCTTACACCAATGTAAAATGCAGCTGTTTTTATTTATTTGCACCACACAACTATGCATCTAATAAAACAATCATGAACTTGTAAAGAAATGTTGGTTCACAAATTCTTTGTGCCTCTGCCTATGCTGAAATCTAGCAACTGCATTTCTGTTATCGCACAGTAAAGACCCAGCTAAGGTTAAATACACAGCTAATTGCAGTGTCAACAGGTTCTACGAGCACAGGTATGAGTTTCAGGACACTGGGCGATCCCTACTCCCTTCCAGAAGGACATTTACCAGACAAAGAGTAACAATGCAAACAGCTCCAACCACTTCAGGCTGCCCTCTCGAAACACACACATCAAGAACCCTCATCTCAGCATCTTCCTACCTGTACACTCCAGAGGACCAAATATTAGCAGCATTAACCATTAAGGGGCGGGGGGTCAGGTCCCATTTGGTATTTTTCCTTCGGCCTAGGGCTGAAACTGCTTTTTTTTTTCAATAGGCAGGACTGCAACAAAGCCCATGCTGCCTGGGCAGCCTCCCAGAGATAGCAGCAAATGAGAAGGCTGCTATTTGCATTTGTTGATTTAAGAGAGGAGGGGGGGCAGGGGTAGGGGGTGGGGGGCGCGCAAGGGAGTGGGAGACTGCTAAAGTAATTCCCATATTGTCTGCAGGCTGTATTGACAGTGATCATCAGTCACCTGCTCATACTTCCTTCACCCCGGCCTTCAGAGGGAGACCAAAGGTTGCACTGGGTCACAGGAGCTGGAGGGAAATGAAAAGACATGCAAAATCGAGCTGCCAACCCGCTGCATCTGGAGACAGAGTTATCCCCACTAGGCCACATGTTCCAAAAACTAAGACGTTTTAATAGTCTCATGAGAACTTGTTAAAATATAACTATGAAGAGAATAGAGAGGAAAAATGCCAAGCTCTGCTTGCAATTACTGCAGTATTTAGCTGGGATATTTACAATCAAAAAAAAGCACATTTGCCTTTTCAGGATACTGCTTTGCATCACAAAGGCCTTCTCATTTGCACAAACAAAATCAAGCATTTGTGTCCTGCTGCTCTTCCACAGAAATATCCATTGCTCCAGTTTCAGGAGTGGGATGCATCGCATGGCATTCCTTCCCAAGTCTCTTATTTACCCCCTCCAAACTGTACTGGCATCCTCAATAACTAAGGAGTAGAGATCACACTACACAGACATACTTTACCACAGTAATGCTAGCAACTAAACAGCGTTTCCTAAGTTCACAAAGCTCTAGTTACACGGTCATGTTAGGGAGAGCTATAGGTGACTACCTTTACGTAACACACACACAGCTTTCATACATTACTGCTCATTCAAAACATTCTCAGTTTTTTCCCCTCAAACCATTCTGTGAGAATTCAACACCTATAAACTCTGTATCCAATGAATGTAAGCGAAACTCCAAATCCAGTATCTTGGAACTCGGGAGCTTAAGGATCCATTGGCACAATTCAGTCCTCATTGGCACAATCCCGTCCTCATTCCCACAAGCAGATCCACTGGAGTCAACAGAGCTCATTTGCATGAGAAGGACATGAAAGATTAGACTTCAGATGAGGGCCAAATTCTGCTTGTAGAAGCAGAAAAACTGCCCAGACACACGCAGGACTGCAAAATTTGTCCAGAGAATGTTATCCTCAGGATCTCTTGCCAGAACAAGTCAGATACTTAAGACAACTGTGAAATCTGAAGCTACTGAAACCTACAGCGCTTGGGAAGGAGATGGGACAGATGACAGCTCAGAAGCTTGAACTGTCATGCAATTCTAATTAGTAAAATTCCCTCAAATAATCCACAGTGATGGTTTATCTCCATGGTTTTATGGAAAGCAAGGGGGAAAAAAAAGCTTCAGATTTGTAATATTTAAACATTAGAAATCTACCATTCACTTAGTGTCAGAGAGCAGCAATTACAAGACAAGATTTTTAAAAGTTGTACTGAAATTACACAAAGCAAGGAAGGGGCCCACTTTGCGGTACATTCTGTGAAGGCAGCATTGTTACCTGAGCTGAAGGTGCCAATTAGGACAGTAAAAACAGTAACACAGTGTTTAAACCAGCACTTCCTTCAAGACAGAAATGACTCTGTTTGTACTGCAGTATTGTTCCTATGCCCCCACTGAGAGGCAAGCCAAGTGTTCTTCTGAGAACATAAAAACCTGGCCCTTTTCTTATCTACAGACAAAAAAAAAAAAAAAAAAAAAAAAAAAAAAAAAAAAAAAAAAAAAAAAAAAAAAAAAAAAAAAAAAAAAAAAAAAAAAAAAAAAAAAAAAAAAAAGAGGCAAAGAGATTTAGCAGCTTACCCTAAATCCATTCGAGCATTCCACAGCAGAAGTAATGGAAACATACATCCTGAGTTCTAGCCCAGGATTTTAACTATAAAATTAACCTTCTTTAATACAGTAAGTTATTATCATGATAGTTTTGACAACTGGCAAAGGAGGTGGAAAAGATTAGCAATTTTTCAAAACAGCTTACTGTCAAGGATTATAAAAATGTATGTCCTTATGTCTCAATTGAACAAGAGAGTCATACAAAAGCATAAGCATCTGTAATACATGCCACCTCTTTCTAGTTGTGTTTGGATTGCTTCTGCTTAAGAGGTAGCTGTGAGAAACTAATTGGTATGTTGCTATGATACAAAATCGGTTCTAAGTCATCATTTTGCTACCTAAAAAGCAACACTGCACTTGAAACTTTAACACCCACCTTGGCAAGACATGGACACCATAGGTTGCAATTTTCTTCTTTCTAGATTTTAGTTTCTGCTAACAATATAAACTAAAGGAAAAAAAAAAAAGTAATCTCTTGCTATCTTCTGTGAAAAGTCCTAGCCTTCCTTTCACAGCCCTGGAAGGTGAAATGGAAGGCTCCAAGCAATGTAAGACGAAACTGGAGAAAAGGAAAGACACCTTCAGTCCCTCAACCCCAACCCCAGTTTCCCACATTTTCAAGCGCTAGACAAGCCAGCACCTACAGAACAGACCTGTGAAAGTATTAATCAAGCTCCATCAAAACCCACTGCTAACCAAACTAACACGTATCACTTCCAGAAAAACAATTTTAATAGCCCAGCTGAGGCAGGGGGTGTGCAGGGGTACAAGCAAAACAAAACAAAAAAAAAGACTTCTGGAAAGATCTCTCCTTTTCATCTCGAGAAACCAAGAACTGTGAAAAGCCAGCTTCTAGTCTCACCCTTCAACAAAGCATTGCCATTGCAACCACATTAGCAAAAAAACCAAACCAAAACAAAACACACAACCACGACAACAAAATAAAAACCCAAACTGCATTTTGTTGATAAGCTGAGAAGGAAGAGAGCAAGTAAATACCCAACAAACTATCAAAGCAGCACAAACTTGAGTTACATGAGGACAGGTTAAGGGTGCTGATGATGAACCTGTCAATAAGCCTGGCAAAGCCTCGCTCTACAAACTGGATAAGAATTTTAACTTCCTGATTCTTCACCCCATCATTACTGATTCTGCCCAGTTTTTGCCATTATTTTTCCCCAAATAGCATCAGCGGATGAAAGGTGGGCCCCAAAATGAAACAATAAAATGCAACAAGCTGCAGGGGAAGAAAAAGGAAGTGCAGAATGGGGTTAGTACAATACCACAATTTGTTTTGTCTCAATATCTGAATGATAACACTGATATTTTTAACATAGCTTATATGTACTGACACAGATTTGGAAAAAATCCACTCAATCCCATCCACTAGCTGGGCAACACAATCACTGTTGACATCAGTATCCACAAGATCTGAACAACAGCAAGTTTAAAAAATACTTTCCATGTAACAGTCAAAAATACATATGTTCGACTACTTCCAATTTAAAAGAAAATTACAACCACCTTATAAATAAATATGGTAAGATAGTGAGGAAATCAGACTTCTAGTAAGGTCATAGCTCTGGAAAGGCAAAAGCTTTATTTTTTCTTAAGTGACTACTGCCTTATAGCAGCACCATCCAGGCCTCGCTGCAAGATGCCAAGAAACATTAATACCAAATAAAAAAAGCTTAACATGTGAGAGAATGTGGCAAATCAGATTTTAGCCTGAAGCACTGAGGAGTTTTTCATGTACAATTCTGAAGACAGCATAAATCTGCTTACTGTATGTGCCTGATTTAACTACTGTGACCTGCTCATGAAAAGAAGCTGGCTGCACCGAGAGAAAAATGAAACCTCTAGCAGTATGAACTTGTACCATTTCAACATTTCTTTCTTTAATGAAACCTAAGAATCACCATGCTTATCTGATTATTTTTTTTGGCTACGTGAAACAAGGCAGAGTCTTTTCACGGATCTAACTGTAGCTCTGTAAAGTTTCAACACTTCTTTTGTTTCATCTGCAAGCATTATAGAGTAGCACTTAAGTTTATACTGATGTTGCACGTTCGTGTACAACTCAGCTGAAAATACAGCACAGCTATTTTGACACAATTTCATTAGCAATAACAGAAAAGTGCATCTCCACTAGCTAACTTGGAAAAATCTGCACAAAACATTGAGAACATATCTGAAAATCAAACAAAACTAAACTAAGAACTCTTAAATCAGACAAATAAGATACTTTTTAATCTCTGCTTGAGCTTGTACTACGCTTATTGCTGCAGACAGCTTTTGAAGGAGATCTTTAACATCACAGGCTGATTAGCGTAATGAAAGAAAATTGCTCTCACTGTCAATAAATGCACTGAATTGGGAGAAAAACAATGAAGTGACACTCGATGTGGAAGGGGAGGGGACAGAGGGGAAGGAAGGAAGGGAAATAAGGATAAAAGCTACAATGCATCACTGTTTTTATTGAGGTTACTACATCATCTTCCTTTGTTCACCCAAATTCTCTCCTGTAGAGTGCAGAGAGCAGTTCCTCCTTCCTGAGTTCTTGCATCACCTTTATCCATCAAAGATCCAGCTTCATAAGACTGCGGGATCAGGGATATACAGAAACCGATCCCTCTCCAGACGCTGTTCACATCTAAACGATAGATACCACTTTATACTGAAATCAATCTTTGCAGGTGAAACTACTTATTTCCCACACGGCTTGTCCCCAGTTGTTCTTTTGTTCTCTCTTTTACGGAAAAGGTTTTATTTCTATTATAAATAAAAAGGTGGATTGCAAAACTGCCATTTACATGTAACAACTAAACAGTAAAATGAATTTATAAAGAAACAGCAAATCGAAACTGCTCTGACAATCTCCAGTCATCTGCTGTCTACTTCAATCATAAGCCTTAGATATGACTAGCTACAGTGCAATACAAGAATATTCTAAGGCCTAGTAACAGCTTTCTATTATCCAATTGAGTAAAATAAAAATTACTATCTGTGGTGGTTAAATAAAAAAGCATAATATATTTGGCCTAGAAAAAAGAGTTAATAGAAAAACATTCCAAAGGCACCAAACTTAAAAAAGGCTTTCTAAAGCATATCGAAAGCAGAAGTTACATGGACCCAAGAGATAATCAAATTTCAGAATGAGCAAACACAGAAATAATACTAAAGTAACAAGACTGAATGGTTTTTTTTTGCATTCATATTCACTCCGAGGAAGCTCATCACATCAGTTCCCATATCAGAACTCCTCTTCACAGGAATTTGAAACATGTTCCCTGAGACTGAAGCATCAGTAGTAAAGGTCAGGAAATGGAGACAAAACAAACAGTAGAGAGTTGGCAGGACATACAGCACTTAGGAGTTTTAAGGAAACGAAAAGATGAAAAGTCCAACCTACTGATCGTGCTGTGCAAGTTTGTCCTTAAAATAGCCTCAAGTTCAGAGACTTCAAGGTGATTAACGCAATGCCAACATTCTAGCCAGCAAGGTATGAACAGTGCACCTGATGTTTGTAGAATTGTAGAATCATAGAAGAGTTTGGGTTGGAAGGGACCTTTAAAGGTCATCCAACCCCCCTGCAAGGAGCAGGGACATCTCCAACCAGATCAGGTTGCTGAGAGCCCCATCCAACCTGGCCTTGAACGTTTCCAGGGATGGGGCATCTGCCATCTCTCTGGGCAACCTGTGCCAGTGTTCCACCACCCTCAGTGTAAACAATTTCTTCTTTATGTCCAGTCTGAATCTACTTCCCTCTAGTTTAAAGCCATTACCCCTTGTCCTATGACAACAGGCCCTGCTAAAGAGTTTCTCATCATCTTTCTTATAGGCCCTCTTTAGGTACTGGAAGACCACTATCAGGTCTCCCCAGAGCCTTCTCTTCTCCAGGTTGAACAGCCCCAACTCTCCCAGCCTGTCCTCATAGAAGAGGTGCGTCAGCCTTCTGATCATCTTCGTGGACTCCTGTGTCAATTCCCTCGACCTGCTGGCCACGCTCCTCTTGATGCAGCCCAGGATGCAGTTGGCTTTCTGGGCCGCAAGGGCACTTTGCCAGCTCATGCTGAGTTTCTCATCCACCAGCACTCCCAAGTCCTTCTCCTCAGGGCTGCTTTCGACCCATTCTCCACCCAGCCTATATTTATGCTGGGGATTGCCCCAGTCCGCGTGCAGGACCTTGCACTTGGCCTTGTTGAACTTCATGAGGTTTGCATGGGCCCACCTCTCCAGCCTGTCAAGGTCCCTCTGGATGGCATCCCTTCCCTCCAGCGTGTCAACTGCACCACACAGCTTGGTGTCGTTGACAAACTTGCTGAGGGTGCAGTCGATCCCACTGTCCATGTCGCCGACAAAGATGTTAAACAGGGCTGGGCCCAATACTGACCACTTATCACCAGTCTCCACTTGGACATTGAGCCGTTGACTACCACTCTCTGAGTGCGGCCATCCAGCCAACTCCTTATCCACCAAGTGGTTCATCCATCAAACCCATGCTTCTCTAGTTTAGAGAGAAGGATGTCGTGTGGGACAGTGTCAAATGCTTTGCACAAGTCTAGGCAGATGATGTCAGTCAGTCATCCCTTGTCCACCAATGCTGTAACACCATCACAGAAGGCCACCAAATTGGTCAGGCGTGATCTACCCTTACTGAAGCTGGGTTGGCTGTCACCAATCACCTCCTTATTTTCCATGTGCCTTAGCACAGTTTCCAGAAGAATCTGCTCCATAACCTTGCCAGGCACAGTGGTGAGACTGACAGGAGGAATAGAAAACAAAAGAGAATGCCACGACGCCACTAAGCCTTAAATACCTTGTGCATTTCTAGTTCTAGTGGCTCAAAAATCACATAGCTGAATTGGAAATAGTACAGAAGAGCCACGGTGATCATAGGAATTAAAGCTGATCTCATAACAAGGAAAATGAAACAGACTAGGATTTTATAAGTTTGGAACATAAGTAGCGTAGGGAAACTAGAAAACAGGTCTACAAAATCGTGATGGATATGAAGATGGCAATTAGGGAATGACTAGTTACTGTCTCTTCCTGTAAAAGTACTGGAAGTACAAGAAGGTATTTCAGTACAAGAACACAAGGACAACAAATGAAACTACCAGCCAGAAAAAAGATATCTCCTTTTCCACAGGACGTACATTCAAGCGCAGAAGTCCTTACTACAGGATGCTGTAGTTGCTAAAAGTTCAGATGGCTCCAAAACATAATTGAACCAAATAGACCAAGCTCCTCCAGGACGTACTTAGTATAAAACCATTATTCTGGGCTTGGAAAATGCTGGACTGTAGACAGCTAGATACTAGGAAAACTTCTGCAAACCTCTCTCCTATGTGCTTATGCTTTACTTCAGACATCTGCTTTTAGCCACTGCTGAAAGAGCAGATGGTCCTTCAGATGGATCCAGCATAGACACTATCATGCCAAATTCTTTCACCAGCTCTAGTTCACACCAATGTTCCTGAGTGACAAGTCATCTCTAAAAGCACTAAAGTGACCAAGAGAATCTATGGCATCCTTGGGCCAGCAATCCTTGGGCCAGCAATCCTTGGGCCAGCAATCCTTGGGCCAGTAGGCAAAGCCAACATCAAGCACTGCTGTCAAACTATACCTAACGTAAATGGCTACTATCAGAGATAATTCTAAGGAAGCAAACTAGAATATTAGCTAAGCATAGCTTCTGACAGTATAAATACTGAATGCTACATTGCATACCACTGTATGCATACCCTGATACCCAGCCAGGTCCACCTAAGTCACATTTTCTGATAAGTGCCAAAGACAAAACATCAACACAAAGATAAAGGCCTGAATGTTAAGAACAGCTCATCCAAAACAACTTTTCACCTTGTATTAATTGTGTCTTAGTTCTCAAATTTATCTTTCTAAAACCAATGCAAAAGATAAGGCTATAAAGACTAAATATACCACGTAATCTGTTCTGAATAAATCCACCCACACCTAAGAAGCCTGGGTTCAAACTGTTCTTAAAAACTTCCCATGATAGAGGTCCTACCTTCTCTCTGGGCATCCTAAACGGCTAAGACAGTGAACAGTTGAAATAAAATCTTCCCTAATTTTCATATTGCCTCCCTTACTGCACTTAATTTCTTTTAAAGGGCTAAATTAGACCCTAAAATATAAGTCTCATGGCAGGAAATTGTTGTCCTAGGTATGGATGAAATTTACAGTATCATCTATTGCTTTCATACTTAGGTTGCATGATATTAGTTTTGCTTGGTCACTAAAATCCTGGAGGTGTGGAAGTGTCAGTCCTTTAACTAGTGATTTAACACATGTAAATGCTTTCAGAAAAAGTAGTTGCAAAAATTAAGAATACTTCCCATTATATTTAGTCTGAAACCTAAGCCACAGTCAGTCAATTATTTTCACTTTCTAATGTGGTAATCCAAGGCAGAAATACTACACTACCCTGCAGGAAAAGGTCCAGGCCAGAATAATACTATAATATTTCAAGTGAATCCTCCCAATATAGTATCTGTCATACTTTCTTCCTTAACAGGAGTAGTCAATGTTAATGTGACTTAATGAAGAATCTTGACAATATTATCATATTTCTGAATTGAAATTACTTGATTACACTCTCCTTGAAGCTATTATTTACATCTTAATAGAGGACTATCATTACAGTTCTTTAATGGCTCAAAAGGGATCAAATAACAGTGAAAAACATAACCTGAGAGCAAAAAATATTTCATCTAGCTATGTAAATTTGACAAGTGTGTATAACATGCACAAATAGCACATTAAAATAAGCACATTAAGCAAAACTGAAAGAAGAAATTCTTTATGCTCAAAATGGGGGAGAAAAGGAGCACACACAATTTTAATAAAACTGCAGTTAACTTTGGTCTCACTTTTAGAATTAAAAATAAATCTCCAGCCTGCACCTCCATGCCCCCGGTTTCTATCACATGTCCAAAATTCTCAGTTTTGACTACAAGTCTGGAAGAACTTTGCTTCAGGTTTTATTAATGCCTAAAGTGTAATTGTTTTTTCATAAAAAACCCAACAAACCCATAAAAATACCCAGGTAGGTATTTCAGGTCTTCAACAAATTTGAACATACTCAGAAGTTTTGTTAGTTTTATTACCTGAACAACTGGAATACGTAATCAACTTTACTAGCTAATTGTTAAACAATTTGATCTCTATTAAGCACTAATCAGGCAAGAAAAATTCTGCACATATTATCTCAAAATATTGCTGGTTTTCCAGCACTGAAACTGGAGTAGACTAAACAATTTAATAACACTTCTTTCCAGAAGATGCAATTGGACTCAGCAATCTTCTAAAAATTTTACACCACTTACACAGCCCTTTTGTATAAAGCCATTTTATTTCACCACAATTAACGTAATTAACTTACCATAATAACACATCCCATTCATGATTTCTCAAGACAAAGTCAGCCTTCTGAAGAAGCTGAGAAAGACACTTTAGAGATTGGGAACACAGAAACATTAAGGCTGCAGTCAGCTTGGTACCTATTAGATGACTTCTGACTGAATTTAGATTGTCCTCACCTGACTTTCCCCTGCCTTCTCACTGCAGGTTTGTACAGGCAGATCCAGGATGACCTGCCAGCTACACACTTCGTTGTTCCCTTGCTGAAATCCACCAAAACAGATTAAACTAGATTACAGGTACTATGACCACTGGGAGCAACTGTAGATAGTAACTACAGACAGGCAGGCCCGGGGCAAGGAGGCAGAGGTACCCTTAACTAATTTCACTTCAATTTTCCATACAGTTCTTGACTTGCAGGCAAAAGATTGAGAAAAACAATGGAGATGGAAGGAAACACGACAGATTTCTTGCCTTCTTGCTTCTGTTCTTCGGCACATTCAGTGAAGAGTTCTGTGATACTGGTCTACTCATTCCTCACTCACCTAACACCAACTGTGAAAATCCTCACCATGAGAACAAATTATTTTGCTCCACAATATCGATTAATTAAAATATGGTTCCCCTATTTAAAATCCTATCTTTCTGTCAAATTTGAAGGGGGTGAGGATAGGAGAGCACAAGCAGTTTGACAGAAAAGCCTTACACTACAGAAACAAGAGGTTTCTATGAGGAGTAGAGGGATTACATTCAGGGATACCCCTCTTTTATTACATTTTCCTTCTTTCTAAGGTAGATAGCTGTACATTATAAAGCACGGTGGCTGTTAGTTAAAGGGATGTTATAACCCTATGTACAAACACTCTTAAAGGTACGAGGATGATAAAGTATTCAGGATAAGCAACTTCAAGACAGAATTCTGTGAGTATGAAGGAAGCAATACTAAACATGTTGTTTAAACCTTCAGTCATCACAAAAGCTAAGACTATTTTCTTAGCAGTTAGCTTACTATAAAGTGCTGCTGCAGCAAATATATTAGTATTGTTAAACAAGAGCACATAACTAGCTATAACACAAATAGCAAATCTAGTTTAGTCCAAGATTTTTCACAAGTACACAAAAATTAAAGATTATCAAAGCCCTCCTAACAGTATTACATAAACCACGGTCCCAGAGTTACTATGAACAGGCAAAAATTGTTTCCCGGAAAGCATCCTATTAGCTTTAAACTACATAGAGAAAATTTAACAACATTTCATCTACATCAGCTACTCACAAACCAAATCTTCAGTCTTATCTGCACACAGCCAGCTGGTTTTTAAAATTCTGTTGTAATTGAGGGGGGAAATAATTAAGCAATATTATTAGTCATCTTACCATTGTTTCCTGGTGGTTGCAATGCATCTCCTGTCAAGCTACACCATCCAACTGGGAAAATATCTCGTGAATCACATCTGCACCAATAGTCAAATGCTCCTCTCCAGCCATCAAATGTAACAAAAACTTCCTCTCCTTTAACATCTCCAATAGTTGCTGGGCAAATCAAGTATGGGTTCTTTCTATCTATAGCTTCAAGCTTCATTCCAACTTTAAAGTAGTTTGGCACAGGTTTTGGTGGTTCCTACAAAAGTAAGAGTGGTAGAATATTTGTATTTCTATGGTCTCTTAAAAAATAAAAAAGAGAAAACCCTCTATTTTTCTTCAACATCCTTACTGCTTATACTCACTACTCTCAAAAAGTTATAGTAGACATTCAAGGAAATTTACCTGTATTCCAGATTCGCTTTTCCTCTTTTGTATTATAAGAATCTAGATTCTGTTCCCACAAACACAGCTGGGATAATTAGCAGAATTCTCCATAACAGAAAGACCCTGCTGGAAGTATTTACATAAGCAATAGGTTGCACTCAATATATTACATCTGGGCAGCAAGGCAGTGAAGACACAAATTATTACATGTTAATAAAGAAGAGGGGGTTTGCAGGGAATGGATATTTCTGGGGACTGGTAACTGTCTGGTAAAAGCTTCACCTCCCAATTAATCCATGAAAAATTCATAGCATTGGACATTATTTATAGGCCTCCCAACTCAGTTAGCCTTAAACCAATTTGAAGTGGACAAAAAAACCCCACAACCAGCAATAATAAAAAAAACCAACAAAAAGCAAGTCAATGTGACCAGCACAAGTGTGTGTCCCCCACGGCAGGAGTTGCGCCACAATGCAAGCTGAATTACCACCTCAGTCTCAGGAACCTCCTTATCCAAAAGCCATCTCAGATGTAGTGGTAGGCTAGCACAGGAAAGTGTGGCTCATCACACCTCAGAAAATTAATATAATTTTATATTAAAAATTTATATTATTATATGAAATTAACATGCAAGCAATATGACTGCAGGTCTGAATCCAACTGTCTGACTTGCTGACATACTGGTCAATGTCACTTTCATCATTAAAAACAAAGTCACTCAATGTGACAGTTCGGTTTTATCATCAAGACAAAAAATTGAAACAAGTTATTCTAATATTACTGTTGTTTTTATATAATTTTTACTGTTTCACAGTAACTTACTCAAGTCACGTTTTAAAAAAAAACTAAACAGTTTTTTTCTGCTATCTTCAACTTTCTCACTACATTTTAGATTATGAGTATGCGCCCGATCAAAATGTTTAATAAAACCTTTTCAAACACTACTGTATTCCAATAGCACTTATTCCTCATTAAATTTTTTTTACTCCTGTGCACAATCACATGAATATAGGCCTGTTAAGAAATGTGATATGCATTGTCTCTTAAATCCACAAGACACAAAAAATGAGCTAATACATTTTTTCTAAATAACACACTGTACTTTAAAGTCTCAGCTCAGGAAAAGAGATGCCCACTGCAATGGACTAGAAGCAGACTGGCTAGCTTTGTAGCTTCTCGATCCAGTTCAAAGTCATACAAGAAAAAAAAAAAAATCAGTGAGGGTGGTAGAACACTGGAACAGGTTGCCCAGAGAGGTGGTGGATGCCCCATCCCTCGAAACATTCAAGGCCAGGTTGGACGGGGCTCTGAGCAACCTGATCTGGTTGGAGATGTCCCTGCTCCTTGCAGGGGGGTTGGACTAGATGGCCTTTAAAAGGTCCCTGCCAAGACAAACTATTCTATGATTCTGTGATTTTAAATAATAGTTTTGCTTCACTGTGCTGCAGACAACAGAGTAATATCTTGGCATCCTCATAAAAAAAATGTAACCATGGATCAACTGACAGAAAGATAGAAAGCTGTTTACTAGCAGTCCCTTTCTTCTTACCTTCTTAAAGAATGCTGCAGGTGCCATTTCAGCTCCATTGAGAGTTCTTAAGAGAAACATTGGCCAAGAAGATGCATTCATCTGGAAACCTGAGTAACAAATAAATTATTTGTATATAATAGCCCTACTTTCAGTCTGTAAAATAAAATAGGAGGAGAAGGATCTAAAGTCTATTTTACTAATGCCTCATTCCCTCTATTTTGGACGCGGGTAAAATAAAAGCAGCCAAGAAGGAACAAACAGGATTGCTGTCAGTGCAGAAAGCTGTGCAAAGATTTTCCACTCTGAATGACTTGCCTGCAGAATAACTTATCGTGACTTGTGATTTTACAGATAAACGCTTCGGACTTAACAACACACAAGTTCTAGTACAAGAGGTCACCAGGTTCTCCCACACAGTCCCTGGCCTGCTGGAACTTCCCCAACACAAGCGCCTAGCTTACTTTTCAGGTCTGCTTTTTGCTGTCATTCTAAAACAACATCTCTATTCCAGCTTCTCTCATTTACTGAGGAAATACAAGAGTCTCAAAAATAAAAAGGTAATTCTTTCACCAGATCACAGACAAGGAAAAAAAAAAAAAAAAGAGTTTCCTTTCCCTTCCTCATTAAAATAAATATATAAAATAAATAAATAAATAAATAAATATCCTTAAAAAACAAAGAACACAAAACAGGGAAGAACAAAACCACAATTATTTTAATAAAGGCATGTATCACATTGGAAATCAAAAACTGGAAGATGTTTCTACTTTAATATTCTTCATTAACAAGTGAATAAAGGGCAAAAACAATAATCAAATTTGTTTAGATGAACTACCTTATTCAAGCAGAACAAATGTTTGCCTGAAAACATTCTCATTCCAGATAATCTTCCCTCAGAATCAACTACTTTCCAGTCAAAAAAACACAAAACAAACCCCTTTTGCTTTCTGTGCTTTCCAAA